>VWZP01004174.1:757289-855384 GCA_013396995.1 Dicaeum eximium | reverse complement strand
CAGCCCTTGGTGCAGGCAGGTTGGACCTGGGCTATCTCAGGGCTGGCAGCCCTGGCTCCAGGTCTGTGCAGATGGAGCAATTCAGGATCGTGTCCTCAGTGCTGCCCAAGGACAGGGAATGTTTCCCTCTTTGGTGGCTTTGGTGATTCCTCTGCAGAGCCTGAATGAGCCCCCTGGGACTGGGGGAGAGTGGGGAGGTCCTGGCTGAGCTGAGGCTGCTGCAGCCCCACTCTCAGGGCAGTTCCAAGCACATTCCCTCCCCTCCCCTCCCCTCAGCTCTGCCTTGCAGCCTGAATGGCACTGAGCCTTCAGCTACTCAGGGGCCCTTAAACAGCTTCTGCCATGACAGCAGCTTTTGTCATTCCAAAACTTACTTTTTGCAGCAAGGGTAGAACGTGGAACATTTTCCATCGATGACATAGGGGAAGTCGCATTTCAAAAATCCACAGAACCCATTTTGTCGCTTACATTGTTTCTTGTTTGTTGGACCCAAGGAGGATCCTGCACAAGAAGGAAAGATTTCAAAATGAGTGTGGCAAAACTGTCAAAAATGTGTCTCTTTCCAGAGCAGCTGGTGCTGGCTCTGAGTCCCAGTCTAGTATGGGAGCTGAGCACCAAACCCAACATCTTAAACTCTCCAGTCAGAGTTCATTTTTTCTACAGCAATGTGTGCATGTGGGGAAAGACAGAGGGAAAGAGCAGCAGGAGCTACAGGAGCTGCTGGGCTGGATGCTCAGCTGCCCAGACCTTCCTCACAGCAAGTGCCTCCCAAAGGTTATAAATACCTGAGAATTGTGGTTGCTTACGAGGACATGGAAAACCCCAGTGCTGGGGGATCCCACCTCAGCCATCTCCCCTCTGACCCTCTCACCTGCAGCACTGTGGACCAACAGGAGGAACAGGGGGAAGAGCAGGCAGAGGATCCGCATGGCTGACGCCTGTCCTGGGCCTTCTCGGGGCTGCAGAGGGGACACACCAAGAGCCAAAGCAGGATCAAGGATTTAGGGGAATCTTCGTGCCTGGAAAGGCTGAGCTAGATGAGGTCTTATCCAATGCCCTTCATCCCCCCAGCCAGCCCAAAGCTGGTTGCCCAAACACCCTGCACAATCCCCTCTGCTTTCCTGAAGTCAGTAACATCTTCCCAGCTCACTTGGGAGTGTCTGGTGCTAGTTCCAGATCATTCCCAGGATTCCCAGCAAGCCCACTCCCCATCCCTGTGCAGCACTGACCCAGGGAGGGGCAAGAGGGCAGGGAAGTGTCTTGGTGGGCTGGAGGTGACTCCCCAGTGGCCTACCTGAGAAAGGTGTAGGTTCAGAGCACGCCAAGGCAGAAATGGAATCACTTGTGTGAAGAGTCCAGATCGGGGAGTGTCCCTGTGCCCCAAACACGCCGGTTTTGTCCTATTCCCAGTGGGTGGGACAGGCCCCAATTGCTGCTGGCACAAGAGCCCTGGGCCAGCCCAGGAGTGCCCCACGTGTGTGGGGGAGCTGGGGCTGCCCCTGGTCCCTCCCTGCTGCAGGGACAGAGGCTGAGGTGCCTCCTGGGGCTGTTGCAATCAATGTCACCGTTGTCCCCATGCAACACCTCTTGTGACACCCATGGCACAGCGGCAACGGGCTGTGGGGCCAGCTGGGAAATCCTTGGGATGGGCACAGGAACTGGTGGGTGCAGGCGCAGGCACAGTGCAGTCCTGGCAGAACTGAGTCCTTCTTTCACAGATTCATCCTGGACTGGTTTGGGTTGGAAGGGACCTGAAAGATCATCTCTTTCTACCCCCTGCCATGGGCAGGGACCCCTTTCACTCTCCCAGGTTGCTCCAAGCCCTGTCCAGCCTGGCCTTGGACACTTCCAGTGATGGAGTAGCCACAGGCTACTGTGGGCAACTTTTGCCAGGGCCTCACCACCCTCAGAGCCAAGAATTTTTTCCTAGTATCTAGTGTCACCCTGTCCTCTATCAGTTTGAAGCCCTTCTCCCTTTTCCTGTCACTCCAGTCCCTGGCCCAAAGTCCCTCTCCAGCCCTTTTGCATCTCCTTGAGGCACTGGATGGGGCTCCAAGATCTCCCCAGTTCCTTCTCTTCTCCAGGCTGGACATCCCCAAATAACTCGATCTCTATGGTTTATGTTTTGGCATGTACGAATCTGCTTTTTGAGTAAGGTAGAAAATGAAAAACTCTTTTGAGCCTTCTGCTCTGTAACTCCATCCCTGAGCAGAGTTTTGCTGCCAAGCCATTGTCCTGAGACAAATCTGAAATATTTTGTTAATAATGTCATGTATTTTGGATAGACAGTTGCAGGATAAGAGGCATCTTTGTAGGATGTTGGAGGTGGATGAAGTTACCCAGTGAAACAGCATGGAAGGAAATGCCAATAAACAACAGCCTGGCATCTCTGCCAAGCGCTTCATACCCAGATGGAAATTTGGCATTGGCCAGGGCAGCATCCTTGGCTAGAGAAACCTTTATCAGTAGAACCAGAGCCACTTGTTATGAACACACATGTTCATGGATCATGACCATGGAGGCATTTTCCAGAGGGGGTGAGGTCAGCCTTAGCAGAGGAAAGCCATTCAGACCCCAGGTTGTGTCCAGGTGGGTGGAGAGGAGAAGACCCCCAGCTCCCACCCTGCAGGGCTACCGAGTTACCCATCTGATCCAGAGGACCCCGTTGTGATGTCACCCTGAGGGGCAACTGGACAGCTCCGCTGGGAGATCTATTTTCCTCCAAGATCCACCAAGTTCTCCTTGAGGCGTCCCCATGGGATAATCCCAAGTGCTCATGAGGGCAAGGGAGTCCCTGGCTGCCATGTGGTGGGATGGGGTGTGGAGCAGCACAGCTCCCAGCAGGATCTCTGGCAGGGAGGGTTACACCTGGCCCAGGGCCTCCAGGTGGGGAATGAGGGCTTTTAACCATTCCTGTTTTCCCAAGAAAAGTTTTCTGCACAGTAAGAATAAAGGGCTTTTGGCATCAGAGCACATTCCCACAAAGGGGAGCTGAGTTCTTTTAGCCAGCCTTTCTCTTGGCACTGTAGGTTAAGGTCTGTGTAGACCTTGAGAGCTGTATGGCTCAGAAAAACTCAAATTAAGGAGCAGTTTGCACCATAAATAGTTGCCCTCTGGGGTTTGCGTGTCAAACCCCAGGCAGGATCATGACCCAAGTTTAAGTCCACGTTTCAGTGACCAATGCTAAGCAACAACAATTTATTTAGGAGGAAAAGCAGTGCAGAACACATTTGGATTTAATCTGTATCATAAAGCCTTTTGCATTGGGAATCAAAGGAGCGTGAGGCTTTGCAGCATGATCCGCAGGGTTTAGGAGAAAGGAGATTCCAAGCAAATTTGTAGGTTTAGAAGAAATTTTCATTGCTCTTCAAGTAATGGCTCGTCAACATTTCTTAGTTCCCATGGCCTGCACAAAGGAAAAAAAAATTCAGATTTTCTTTCTGTTTATATTCCCTCCCTACTCACTCTCAGCCCAAGCTTTTTTTCCTCCTGGACACAAATTCTTCCCAAAACAGTTCATGTTGTTTGTAGTCATGTTGGGACAGCTCTATGCAATCTTACCTGTGAGTAAAGAGACTGCTTCCCTATTTTTTCAGGAAAAGCAGGGAATTAAATTGATATCCCTAGATTCTGGGGTAAGGGCATTCATTCCTGAGTGAAAATAGAAGGTTGCTTTTCATATGATAATTTAATTTTACAACAAATTTTACAACAAAAACCTCACCCTGTGCCTGAGAATATTTTCTGAATGCTTCTTGGGCAACATGTAACCCTTGAGTCAACACAGAGCACTTGACTGTCCTCATGACATAATAGCTTTTTCTTTTTCCTTATACCTAATTTAAATATTCAGGAACACCTTGGGGTTTAGGAGACAGGCAAAATGTTTAATATTTCCCTGCTCATCCTGCAGATGAGCCTTGGTGAAGGCCAAACTCACGGTTTGCAGCAGGAGCGGAACCCAAAGCATTTTCCAACTTTAACCAGGTGGAAGGGACATTTTCCAAAGTGGCAGCTCCCTCGTCTGCAGAAAAGCATTTCCTTCTGGGGCGAAGACAAACCTGCAACAAGAACAAAAATATTTCCTTCCCCCTCACTCTGCAGGGCAGGGAATGGCAGTGGAAGAGTTTCTCATTCCTTGAGCTGAGGTGACAAAGCAGGTCTAGCACAAGCACTGGGGCTGACTGATTAATTCCTGACTGGCTTCTAGCAAATTGCAGCAGGAGTGGTTAAAATGCACTGGGAATTTTTTTTTCAGGTGCACAAAAATCCCTTTCTAGCATCTCTTTCCCATCTTACCTGGGGAAACCTGGAGTGCCAGGAAGAGGAGAGAAAAGAGCAGGTAAAGGATCTTCATGGCTGAGGATGTGCTGTGGCACTGTTGGGAAAAGAACCAAGAAAGGTGTAAGACAGACAGTCCCTGGGACCTGCAGTCTCCTGAACTGTGTTAATAAAAATTACATTTATATTAATTTAATCTTCAAGCTTTCAAAAATAATCAATAAAAACCCATAGGAAATGCTGACTATTGTGTGGGGCAAAATGTTTTCAGGACATGTGATCATTAAGTTACTTTAATAGTTTGGTTGCTCAGATTTCTTTTCCATTTTGCAAATAGTCCTGAGCCAGAGCACAATCACGGAATCCCAGAATGGTTTGGATTGGAAGGAATCCTGAAACTCATCCTATTCCAGCCCATAGGGCTGAGACACCTTCCACTAGAGCAGGTTGTTCAAAGTTCCATCCAACATTGTCTTGAATACTTCCATAACTTTATTTTTAGCTAAATCATTTTATCTAGTAAGTAAACAACATAAAGCAAAATTAGGTGATAATACTGTAAAAATTACAAACTTCAGGAGAAAAAAAAGTTCATTTTGTAATGTTTAAGTTGATCATGAGATCAATTTGCTCAATGTCTCCAGTCTTGGTCTGCAGGCAGCAGTTCTAGAATGGAAATGTACAATCAAATAAATTCCCATTTGAAAAGAAAATTTTAAAAGCAAGCATATGATACCTTCATTGGAAGAGTTTCATATTAGGATTAGCTTTGTAGGATAAGATAGTCTAGAAGGGTGCTTATGGATAAAGAAGTGGCAGTTAATGTTTCATATCCTGGCATTAGGAATGTTCTGATCTGTCACAAATGATGGTCTCTCAAGCAAGGAATGGAAATGAGATTGTGCTGAAATGTCCAGTTGCTGAGAACAGAATTGATAGAGGGTGACCCAAAACTGCTTCAAAATTAGTATTAGAAATTTAGTTTCTATATATTTGAAAATATCAGGAGAAATAAGGAGACGAAGTGAACAATTCTGAAAATGAAATAAGGGTTTTAACAGAGAGACATAAGTAAAAAACACAATATATAAAATACTTATTATATACTGTATTAAAATATATGAATATATAAATAATATATATTTTTATACTTATTATGCATTACACAAATATTTTATAGCTATTTATATTATGTTTATATTCAAAGGCTATATAATTAATGGAAATATATAGATATAGACATGTAGATTTCCACTGAGAGGTCACCAATTTCTCTGGACCACAGACCTCTCTAAAGTAACCTGAACCAATGAAACATTTATTTTTCCTAGGACTTAGGAAGCAGAGAATTTTTATTAAAGCATTCTAGGTATTAACATATATTTGAACTACTTATTCAGCATGTCCAATTTTCTGAAATCTTAGGTTTACCTTTTTTTAGTTACATGCAAATTAAAGTTAATAAAGCGGAGGTTTGTTTTGGAGTTGGATTTTGGAGGAAAAAACAAAAGCTGACATTGAAAGAAAAGAACTGAGGCATTACCAGGTATCAGGTGAGCCCTGAAGCCAAACAAGGTTTGCTCTTGGTCCCTTCTCTCCTGAAGACTCTGGCTCTGGGGCTGGGATATTCTTTTATAAGGTGAGTCCCAAAAGAGACTGACAAGTCCTTTCTCTTCTCAGGCATTCATTGAACCAATCCAAAAATTGCTCTTTTTTTTTCTTCTGGTGGCATCTAATCCAACCAGAAACCAGCTGCTTTTCATTTCTCAATGATAAAGCAGGGTTTCTCTCCAAACCTGTTTAAGCTTTTTTTTGTGGAAAATCCCGTGTTTTTTCTGCAATACCTCTTGTGACACTCCAGTTTGTGTAAGATACGTTAACCCACCATGGTATGTGTCAAACATCTTGGGACATAGGTTGAACTGTCCCTGTTTAGGAGCAGCTTAAAACATTGCAAGACAACGTATCTGCATGTTCCCTGCAATCCCAGTGAATTTTCTGTTCCACAAATGCAGAATATAAGACACAGAATGGATATATGGAACTAAAACAAATGTCCATTGGCCTCCTGGCCAGTGGCCACTGAAGGTAGCTGAGTGAAACAAAATGCACCGAAATAAAGTGAACACATCATGGTTATGTCCCTGGACATCCTTCCAGCTGATGGGAAATACGTAAATTTAGGCAAATCCGGTGCCAGAGGATGTCTTTGGACGCTCAGGCTCCATAACTCCTGCTTGAGCATTTTTACCAGGACTCTGGTTGATTTTTGGATACATCCTTTCTTCCACAGGGCCTCCAGATGATCATTCCAAAACCATATCCCGCCTTAGATGAACATTCAGTTTTTGGTTATCTGCTCTCAGTCTGCCAGCTGTTGACCTCTGTTTCTTCTGCCATGGGAAGTGGCACCCAGCTTCTGCATGGATGGAGCACCTCTTCTGTACAGAGATGGAGAGGGCTGGGGGTGTTCAGCCTGGAAAAGAGAAGGCTCCAGGGAGACCTTAGAGTCCATCTTAGTATCTAAAGGGGTATTATGAAAAGGAGAGGGACTTTTTATATGGGCAGATAGTGACAAGACAAGGGGAAATGGTTTTAAACTGGCAAAAGGCAGGTTTGCATTAGATGTTAAGAGGAAATTCTTCCCTGCCAGGGTGGTGAGGCCCTGGCACCTGGCCCTGGCACCTGGCACAGGTTTCCCAGAGAAGCTGTGGCTTCTCAATCCCTGGAAGTGTCCAAGGCCAGGTTGGATGGAGCTTGGAACAACCTGAGATAGTGGAAGGTGTCTCTGTCTACACTGGGGAGGTCGGAATGAAATGGACCTTAAATGGTCTTTAAGATCCCTTAGAACCCAAACCATTCTATGTTTCTATGATTCTAAGATATGAAATGCTTTCGCAGATCATATTTTACTTTCAATCTCCCTTCAGCCAACAAATAAGTATTGTTCATGCGGTATTTTAACATGCTCTATGAAGTATGTCGTTATAGGTAATGATACATTTGCTAATTTGAATGATTGGTGTTTCTAATTGACCAAGACCTCTGCAAATGACACCAAGTCTTACAGAACCTTTAGTACTGAAATTAAACTGAAATATTTTTATTGCTGATGACAGTTTACCTCCTTGTCATGTAACTTTTTCTTTACTTCATACTAAGTTCTTAAGTAGAACCACAGAATAGTCTGAATTGAAAGGTAAATAAGTCCAAGCCCTCTGCAATGAGCAGGGACATCTTCAGCTAAATCGGGTCAGCCCAGACCTAGCTCAGAGCCCTGACTAACTATACAGGTACACAAAATTGTAGAGAAATTATCTATATGCATGTGAAAACATGACTACAAACCATTTCCCTTACAAGCATACCCTGACACCGCTTTTTATTCTCTAGATAATTTTGTATGTGAACTGTTTCTGCAATAAGAAAAAAATGGTAATTGAATTTCTGGTGTATCTGCCAATGTCCGGCCATGAAACTGAAAAATAGAGGGAATAAAATTGCAAAAGTTGCAGTTGCTTCACCTCTTGCCAAGTGTTTGTGGTTAGCTTGCCAACTGTTACTCTTACCCAACACAATTCCTCAAGGAAAAGAAGATGCATCGTTAATTTTTATTGTCTGTAAGATCCTATGTGCAAGTACTGTTCAGGGCTTGGCTTTAACACTGGGCATCCTTGGCCCTGTTTAATATAAATTTCACATGGTCCCAGTCCCATCCAGGCCATCAAAAACCCTCTGCTGGACAAGGGAAGGGAGAAGCAGAGTAGGGGTGGAGCACGCAGCAAGATTTTGGGTTGTGGCTCTTAGGGTGGACAATCTTTGCATCCCCATCTGCAGCTCCTGTTCTTCTGAGCAAGAGGCAACCAGACACTTTCAATTATTATGGTGGGGTCAGCATTTTGTGTAATAATACAGTGCTGAGGAGCTGCTGTGCCTGATGCAGGTGGGATATACTCCAAAGGGAAATGTCCTCAAAGGAGGCTGCGAAGTGTCTGGAGAAGAAATGTCTTTCACCCTTTTAAAATCATGAAGTTTGAGTAATTTTACCAAGATCACCTTCCAGAGAAGAAGGAGGATTTTATCTCCACCTTAGGAGTTTGTATCTAGCACAGAAGATGAGGCAATTAGGAGCAAAAAGGAGAATCTCAAACTCTGCTCCTAGTAGTATTCTCTTGAAAATAAAAAAGGAAATATTAGGGACATCTTTCAGTAGTGTTACCCCTAATTAAAGTGCTTCAAACTGTACACAAAATGTATTTAATCAAGCTCAATACTTTAATGATTATGCAGTTATCTTGAGTAAATAACGAGATCAACATCTGCACGAAAAATTCTGGCTCCATCTTTTGACCTGACAGCTAATTAAAGGCACTGGGGTACAAGGGCAAAGTCCCCTTTCTTTTTTGAGAACCACAATGTGACTGGCAGTGATGTGTGTGTGATCAAAGCTCCTTGGCACAGGCCAGGTACCCCAAAGTTTCTCAAATTCAAAGAACATTTGTAAACCAAATCAAATTTTCTAAAGAAAAATAGCAGGAGTAATCTCACCAAATTTCAGATATCCTAAAAGGAAAGATTGAAGTGCAAACTATTTTGACTGCTCTTCCTTTATGGATAATGGAGAGAGACTGTTCTATAGACTTTTAATAGACATTTGCAATAAGACTGTTAGAAATAAAACACAGAAGTAACAGTAGGGGTAGAAGAAACCCAGAAATGTTGCAGGAGGTGTTTTGCAATAAGAGCCATGAGCACTAATTCTGATGGCAGCTGTGTCTCTTACAGAGCCAGAATTTGCTCTTTAGAGGGTTTTTTAAAATACGTTGTCACCTCTCCAAACCCACCCTGAAAGTCATTAGGAGTCCAAACCATCTGAGTTTGGTAACATATTCCACTGGGCACTGTTGTGGCTGTTCAGCAACTGCTTTTGAAGAGATAACAACCAAATCACTATGTTGAGCATCCATAACTCTTGGCAATATATTTTTTACTCTCTTTTTCCCTTTTTTTAACTTTTATTTTTCCTGTTTTGTGTTAATGATATGATTCAAAATGTTCCCGGTTTTTCTTTGCATAAGATCCACTCAGAAGCAAAATTTCTCAGATGCCTCCAGACCCTCTAAAGGAAACATCTGGAGATACCTTGGCTTCATCTACACTGCTAGGCCATGAGGGCAAGGAAAAAGAGACAGAAGCAGAGATTCCAGCCCGTATTTTGTTTCTTGCAATGAGAAAGGAAAGTCCACTTTGAGACTGCAATGATTGCTCCTTTTGGTACTGAGGGCTCCTTATTTGTAGAACTGCAGAATGGTTTGGGTTGGAAGGACACCAAAAATCATCTCAACCCCCTGCCAAGAGCAAGGACACCTTCCACTATCCCAGGCTGCTCCAAGCCCTGTCCAACCTGGCCTTGGACACTTCCAGGGGTCCAGGGGCAGCCACAGCTTCTCTGGGCACCCTGTGCCAGGGCCTCCCCACCACCACAGGGAAAACATTCCCTCCTTCCCTACGAAGAATCACCCAAGGTTAGACCACATGAATGCCACCATAACTGATTTTATTAAAGGAGAGGAAAGAAATAGTTTCCACAGTGTTGCCTGGTTGATGTTTATGATGTTTGTTTCATTACAAGGGAAGATTGTGACAGCTTTTCCTTGCAGTGGGAACTGGTGCCGCCAGGAGCGATGGGATCAGGATGATTCCCAGGAGCCATTCAGTAGAAGCAGGGAGGATTTCCAAGGTGAATCCAGGGACTCTTCAGCTACTCCACCCCCTGCATGAAGAAGAGAGAGTCTCTCTACCCACCTGTAGGTTTTCTGCAGAGATGTTCTCTTTATCTCGTGATATCATGGGGTGTGAATTCCCCCTCTATGCCAGCAGGTTTGGCACCAGAGAAGTGAGACAGGTGTCAGGAGCTGTGCCTCTAAGATGTTGCTCTGGAAAAAAAGATAATGGGGATATGAGCCATTCCCACAGTGACCCCTACACTTCTACTCACCTTCTGCAGCAAGAATTTCCATTGCTACACGTTCCAATCCAGTAATAGGGACGACGACAAATCCCTGGGAAGCAGCGTCCGTTTTGGGCGAAACAGGAATTATCCTGCCTAGGAAACACTTGTCCTGCACAGCACAAAGAGAAGAGTCATTTGCCATTAAAGTGATCAAAAGAGAATACATTCTTCTTCTATACTTCCCTCACTCCTTACCTGCAGCCCCCTGGAGCATCAGGAAGAGGACAGCCAGGAGAATGTGAAGGATCCTCATGGCCACAGCTGGGATGTGGATTCTTTACCTGCACTGACCAGAGAGCACAAGGTTGAAAAACACTGGACAGAAGATTCCCTCCTAACCAGGAGATGATGATTAAAAAATGTGCCTGGAGATATCAAAGCCTAAATCTTTGTCCAGTGGATTTGGACAAAGAGCAGAGTGAAAACCTCATCCTTGGAGATATTAGCAATTTCAAGGAATGTGTCTCTAAACAACCTGACTGAATTAGTACCACTTTAAGCACAGATTCAGACTAGAAATGCTTGGATTAGCTCAAAACCTAAGTTATTCTGGGATTCTATGCTGGTTTGGTGCTGGCTTTCCTTTTTTTTTTTTTTTTTTTTAAATTTTGGTTTTACTGTGGTGAAAAAAAGATATCCCAGAACTCTTCAGCCCCAGGCAGATTACTCTGGTACCAGCATAGGCCCACAAATTATCCCCCTTCCACATTTTGAAGTACACAAAGAGTTAAAGAGTTCAGAGAATGAGCCAATCTTAATCCTCAGGAAAGTCTAGAAAAAGACATCTCTATCTTTTCAATATTAATTAAGGTAGCAACTCATTCAAAATGTTACTGAATTCAGGCAAGCCATGTGGCTAAAAATGCAAAGCTCAGCTGCTCTGCTGCCTGGGTGTCTGTGTCTGGAGTAAAACAGACATTTCTGTCTCTGACACCTCAAGGGAAGGTTCCCAGGTCTCTGTTCCTCTTGGAGATCAGCAAACCCAGCCCTCCTGGAAGCCTTGCAAGCAGCCAACCCATGGCTCCACAGAACATACACAGGAGGCACTTGCTGGAGTAAAGGGAGGGAAGGGGTTAATCAAAGCAGAAACTTGAGACTGATGAAAGGAAAGGGGGTTATAAAGATGGAGAGGTGAGGGTGGCTCTCCAGAGCCAGGCAGAGTTACCTGAGGGGAAGGTGGAGGATCACTGCCACTTCTGTTCTCCCGTGGATACACCAGACCCAAACACGCCTATAAAGGGCTGGGGATGAGCCAACACAGCCATGGGCCAATGAAAAAAAAGCCTTTTCCAGCCTGTATTTTGCTTCTTCCAATGAGAAAGGAAGGTCCACTTAGAGACTGCTTTCACCACACAGCCCCTGATCTTTGTGCAACCCATCTTAGACTGTCCAAGTTTGTGTAAGGCACGTTAGACCGCAGGGTGATGTGAAATACCTGGGACATGCAGTGAGTGCTCCTTCTGATCCTGAGGGCCCCTTAGTTGTAGAGTCCCAGAATGGTTTGTGCTGGAAGGGACCTTAAAGATCATCCAGTTCCACCCCCTGCCATGGCAGGGACACCTTCCACTATCCCAGGTTGCTCCAAGCCCTGTCCATCCCAGCCTTGAACACCTCCAGGGATCCAGGGGCAGCCACAGCTTCTCTGAGAAACCTGTGCCAGGGCCTCAGCACCCTCACAGGGAAAATTTCCTCTCCTTCCCTGTAAAATAATCACTGGGAACGTCACCAGCTTTCCCTGCTGACTGCTGTGGTGCTTTACAGATCTTCTGGACCAAGGAGCCAGGACAACCAGAAACCTTGATGCCTAGGAGGGATCTCAAAATTGTGTAAGGAAGAGGACAAGAGTGGGCTGTGGAAATCTCTGTGGATTTTAAGAAATCTCAGTGCTGGGAATATCTTCCTAAAGGTATGTCAGCTTTACAGCTGCTCAGTGTCCTGAGTGAAAAGGCAGCTCAGATGTCCACCTTCAGGTTAGAGAAATCTAGGGTTTGTTCCCAGATGGGCCAATTCCACATGGGATAAATCACAGCTTTACAATGCAGTCAGGGAAGCACAGATAAATATTGCTGATGCTTTAGAGATGCAAAGCTGAATTTCTGCTCTCTGGATCTCTGAGCAGCACTTTTATCCTCGTATTTCCAAGGTTTTGGAAGCAGCTGGCAAATCCTGTTTGCTTTTGCCTTCCCTGAGCTGGGTGGGGGTCTTTGTAGAGGGAGAGGTGCAATTCCCAAAGGGAGCAGGGACAGCTCCCTCCACACCACTGCTCAAAATACCCAACAGCAGATGGGATTTCCAGGCAGGGTGTGGCCAAGTCAGGTCTGGGCAGTTTTCCACAGGGCTGTCCAAGGTCGGTGGATGAACAGCAGGGCTGTTCCCACATGGATTTCATGCCATTTTTTGCCAGGTGTGGAGGTGCTGTGAGGGCAAACATTGGGCAATCGTACCAAAGGTCTGTCATCCTTCCTGTCATTTGCACAGAGGACGCTGGAGGAAGAGGATGGCAGAGAGAAGGTGAAGGATCCTCATTGCTTCAAGTGTCTGGGGACACCCCATTGTCACAGGTAAGCCGAGGTGACAAAAGGACACCCAGGGTTTAACCCAGTGGCCTTCATGCCAGCTCCTAGAGTGATTCAGGATGCTCTGGGCTGGCTGAGATCTCCTCCTGGGACAGCTGGAAAAGGGTCAGGAGAGAGGAGAGCAAGGGAGGAGGGATGGGACACAGGGACATCTGAGGCAGCACTTGTCTAAGTGTGGGCAAAGGATGTTCACTGGGAACAAAGTCTGTGGTGTGCTGAGTGATAAAAAATCAAGTGGGATTTAGAAGAGTCCTTCCACATCTTCATTTTAACAATATTTTATATATAAATATATCTACAGTAGTGTGGGTTTGCTAGGAAGGCTGTAGTGAAACAGGAGAGTAAGAAATATCGTGATAGAATTTGTCTCTGTTTAAATAAACAATTACTGAAATTAATATCCTGAGTAAACCACAGGTTAGAATATCCAGATTATTCTTCTCTATTTGCATGTTCTTCAGCAAAGATAAAATATAAAGCAGTTGAGTAAATTCAGCCTTTGTTTCTTTTGGAATATTTACAGATTATATGCACAGGCATACAAATATATATTTATGCTTGGAGAACATTATTTTGGGCACTCCACACAATGTCATTTGCAATACCCCAAGAAAAGGGAACTGAGTAAGATATTTGGCAGTCAAAATGCTTTCAAGATGCACTATTAATCGATTTGCAATATTCATTCTTTAATTGCATGTGTTTAACTGCCAAGAAACATGTGAAAAGTATCACTTTTGTAATCATGAGTGGCCGAAACAATGCTTAGAGTCAATATGTTGGAATTAAAATAAGAAATTAAATTATATGAAATTGAATTGTATTAAATCATAGTATTTAAGATATTTAAAGGAAGTTTACCATCAATCAGAAGAACAAATAAAATTAATTAGTTAAAGATCTTATCCAAACCCTGATATTTGAGCTTGGATCTGTTTTGTTCCACTTTGGGCAGGTGGAACATGCACAAAGTGAAAAAACAGGAAGAAAGAATAATTTTATCCTCCTGAAAAGGGGGTTACCCCAAAATCTCAGTTCAGAGCACTGTGCCTCTAAAAACTCATTCATACATTTAATATACACAGTGTCTATTTCTGCTTCTTTACATTTCATCACATGAGTTATTTAAGTTCTTGTGGGATTTTTAAAGAACAAAATCAAAATCCAAATAACAAGAAACAAATGCTCTTCCATATTTTAATGCAAATATGCACATTCTTCCAACTAAATTATACAGGAATGGGATTTTAAATAGCTGCCTTTTTCTGGGGAGCCCGTTCAGTGCCCAGCCACCCTCTGGGTGAAGAAATTTTCCTGATATCCAACCTAAACCTCCCCCAGCTCAGCTTCATCCCATTTCCTTGAGTCCTGTCAGTATAATTTTTTTTTTTTTTGAGAGCAGTGACTGTTTTTTGTCCATCACAGGAGTCCACAGCAGACTGCAGGGAGGGCATTGAGTCTGGCCTGTCCAAAAACATCATTCACTCACGTATCAGTGCTGGGGATCAAAAGATATCAGTGTAATTAAGGAAAAAAAAAATCCATAAAACCCCGCTGTCAGAATAATTTCCATACTCTCCACTGGAGAAGGTTGCTGGAGGGGAATTTCAGCATTAGCTCTTCATTGCCATCTTCTGGGAGAGACCCGAGTAGGTGAATGCTCTTTGAAGTACAGGAATGTTGGGGTTTTTTCCCTGGACTCTTGGTGGTATGACAATGAAAACACAACACCTGGGCTCACAGGTGCCTTCAGGGTTCAAGTTAAACCAGTGCTGCCATCAGTTTCTGTAGTCCAGATCCTCTGAGGGCACGTATTTGACCAGAATATTTTTGTGGATGTTGTTTCCTTTGGCCGCCTGGAATCAAAAAGGCTGTGTGGAAGTGGGTGCTTCCCTGGAATTTATTATTCAAACATAATATTTTCTGTGGGACAGGCAGAACAGAGATGTGGAAAATCCATGAGAATGAAAGAGTCACCAGGAGGTCACAGAATCACAGAATCACCAGATTGGAAGAGACCTTCAAGATCATTGAGTCTAATCAAGCCCGAACACCTCAAATACATCCTGGCACTGAGTGCCACATCCAGGCTTTGTTTAAACCCACCCAGGGATGGTGACTCCACCACCTCCCCAGGCAGAACATTCCAGAACTTGATCACTCTTTCTGTGAAAAACTTCTTCCTAATGTCCAGCCTGTATTTCCCTTGATGCAGCTTGAGGCTGTGAGCTCTGGTTCTGTCAGTGCTGCCTGGAGACAGAGCCCAACCCCACCTGAGCACAGGCACCTTTCAGGGATTGCAGAGAGTGCTGAGGGCACCCCTGAGTCTCCTTTTCTCCAGGCTGAGCACCCCCAGCTCCCTCAGTCGTTCCTCACAGGGTTTATGTTCCAAGGGAGGGCAATCTGCTCTTGTGACCATCCTAACTGGGGTCCCCAACAGAAGGATGTGGAGCTGCTGGAGAGAGTCCAGAGGACGCCATGGAGATGCTCCAAGGGCTGGAGCCCCTTTGCTCTGCGGCCAGACTGGGAGAGCTGGGGGTGCTCACCTGGAGAAGAGAAGGATTCAGGGAGAGCTCAGAGCCCCTTGCAGGGCCTGAAGGGGCTCCAGGAGAGCTGGAGAGGGACTGGGGACAAGGGATGGAGGGACAGGACACAGGGAATGGCTTCCCACTGCCAGAGGGCAGGGTCAGATGAGATTTTTTCACCACCTGTGAAGGTGGTGAGGCCCTGGCACAGGATGCCCAGAGAAGCTGTGGCTGCTCCTGGATCCCTGGAAGTGTCCAAGGCCAGGCTGGGGCTTGGAGCACCTTGGGATGGTGGAAGATGTCCCTACACCTGGCAGGGGCTGGAATGGGATGAGTTTTAAGGTCCCTTCCAACCCAAACCATTCTGGGATTCTATGAACACACCTGTATTTCACACAGGTGAGTTGCTGCAAAATCTGAGCTTCCCTAATTCAGCTGTTACAGGGCTGTGGATGCAGCTCCAGGCTCCAGAGACATCCCTGCAGGGTTATATCCCCCCTGGATCCCAACCTGTGTGTCCCAGGCCATCGTTTCCCACCGCCCACGAGGGATCAATGTGTTGGGCACACACCAGGGCAGTCTGAGGCATTTTTGGGAAGAGCCAGCTCACGTCCCAGGGACAGGGGAGGGAGTTCACCAGCGGTCACTGTCCCACATCAGCTGCTGGGAAGTGACATTTCAGCTGCTGGGAATTGCTGTGGCAAGTCCATGTCCTTGGCCAGCTGGTCTGTGGCAGCTCTGTCAGCCACAGGATATATAAAAACTGTTGTTCTGGGGTGAGACATCACCCTGTGAAGATCCCCTGGAGTGGAACCAGGTAGGACCCACTGTGCCCCCTCACCTCAGGTCCTCTTGGGTGAGCTAAAGGTGCAGGTTTCTCACTAATTTCCACTAAAGAGGAGAAAACCACCTAATTTTTGGTAAAATTTGTTGCTCCTCTGAAAAGAAATTAATTATCCAAGGTGTAGAATATCGCAGCTTAATTAAATCCCCATGAATATCTGAAATGGTCAGTGCTTGGTATTTCAGTAATGCATTTGGATAATTATTATACTCAGTGATGGTGATTCTTAATTATTAAATTAGTTGGTATTATTTTCCAAAGGTAGCTGGAATCTGCAGTGAGAAATTATGGTGGAGAGACAATCCAGGGTCTCCAGGATGGATAGATGGCTCCTTAGATGTTCTGTAAAGATATTTCAAGGAGTAATTACTGACTTGTCAGCTAAAAATTACCATTATTTTAGTAATTGAGCTTTTGAGTGTTTCTATTCAAAGAAATTGGAAAGGCTTAGGTTATTAATTAAATAAAATTGATATTTTAGTCTTTAAGTAACTTGCTTTGAACATGAAGCACTGCACTGTATTGGCTGCCATGATCAAAGTTAACTCCATCCCAGCCAGACTCAGTAGACTTGCTCCAATAAAAAAACTAATAAAAATATTTATAGTCATAAATACATTTTATCAATCTTATGCAGTATGCTTTCAAATTTATCTTTCATTAAAAACTGTTATTTCTATAGATTCATACTAGAACATTTACTCTATTACATAAATGCCAATTTTTATTAAAAGATTGCAGCTAATTTGTCATTAATAGTGTTTGTGCTGGGTGATGACAAATGCAAGTTAAATGCATGACTTCTTTCTGTTTTTTTCTCAGCATCTGTTGTATTTGGTGACACTGAATTTGGACATGAAGATCTTTTCCTTTTTCTTTGCTGTTCTCCTCTTAATGCTCCAGGGCACTTCAGGTAAGAGTTAAATAAACTCTAAGGAAATGCAGAGGGAAAATCGTGAGTACGGAACAAAATAGAAATAGGAATAGAAATAAAAACAGAAATAAGAGGAAAAGGAATAAGAAGAAATAGAAATAGAAATAGAAATAGAAATAGAAATAGAAATAGAAATAGAAATAGAAATAGAAATAGAAATAGAAATAGAAATAGAAATAGAAATAGAAATAGAAATAGAAATAGAAATAGAAATAGAAATAGAAATAGAAATAGAATGGGGCTTAGTCCCTTTTGCCTATGGCCAAAGTGCTGCCAGTGTGTTGGGCACATTTTTAGCAGTGACCAGACACCAAATGGGTCCATTGGATGCACTGAACCCTCCCAGTTTGGGAAATAAAGGAATTTATTGGTGTGGAAGTGGCCAGCCTGCAGGTAAACTTCAAGACTGCTGCCTTGCTATAACCTGCATTATTCTTATCCTTCTTTGGGAAGGCAAATCACGACTCTGCACTGTTTTTTTATTTATTCTGCCCAGGTTTCCTGCGTGCCCCCAACACCAAGGTGCAGTGCAGGCAGGCTGGGGGGGTCTGTACCAGCCACCACTGCCCCCTGCCCCACACCAGACCCTTTGGACGCTGCCAGCAGGGAATTCCCTGCTGTAGGACCGTGGTGAGTCCGGGATGTGATGGATCACACGCCCACAGAAAGGCTTGGATTGGAAGGGGCCTTTCAAGGTCATCTATTCCACCCCCATTATCATGCACAGCTTCAACAAGATCCAGCTGCTCCAAGCCCTATCCAACCTGGCCTTGAACATTTCCAGGGATTTCTTGGGGTTTATTACTCATTTATTACTCATTTTTGTATCATTACTCCAGCACAAGGTGGCAAAGAGCAGAGACTCTTTGCTAAAGAGTCAAATATAGGATTTCCTGAGGATTTCCTCACTGCTTCCCTCTGTAGCATTAATGCTGCAGCTCAAGTGCCTCATGGGGAAGATCACAGTGAAATCTCTTTGGCAGAGTGAATTAATTTATTCCAGAAATGAACTGTTTTTGCTGCTGTTCCCATTGGCTGGTTCAAGCCGCCCATGATGAGTAGGACTGGGTTCACAGGACACATCCCTCAATGTGCATGCTGTCCTGAGGCCTGGGATTTTTGGGTCAGATTCATAGGAAACCTGCACGTTCCACCTTGCAAAGGCTGCCCGGTCCCATAGTCAGAACAGCCTGAAAGTCATGTTTTTCTCCCAGATTTTTTTCCCCTGGTTCCATAAAATTCCTCTTCTTGAAAAAATCAAACTATTTGGTCTAGTGAAAGGTGTCCCTGCCCATGGTAGGGAGTTGGAACCAGATGGTCTTTTAGGTCCCTTAAAAAAAAAATTCTTTAATTCTGTGATGAATTTGTTCTTTTTCCCCTCAAATTCCTTACTGGAATCCTAAAGTTCACCCCATATCTTTATTCCAATATGAAACAGCAGCAACAAATATCCCTGAATATTTACACTCTGCCCCCACTTCTTCTACATTTCACTTTCTGTTTCTTTTTTTCCCTGTAAAATGCTGCACACTCCTTTATTTTTGGAGGCTCTTACTTAAACTTTTTTCAATATTAGTAATGAGAAATGTTAAAAACAAAACATGAGCATCAGAAACTCTTTTCCATACCAAAAATTCCAAGAAGAATAGGAATCTTCAGGCACAGGGTGAGGTCAATTCACCATTAATTAAAATAGAAAAGTGATTTATGATTAAAATTCAGCAGCAGCAGGACTGTGAATATCCTGGAGAGTTGAATTCAGGAATATCAGCCCTTGGTGCTGATTCAATCCCTTCTGTGCATTTCATTTAATTACTTTCCTGGTTGTAAGTACAAAATATGGAATTTTCTTCCCTTTTTTTGCAGTATGATTAGTGACCACTGACATCTCATATGGACTAACCAGAGCTTCTGGCAATTTAAGGGATGTATCATCTCACTGGAAAATCTGGAATTCTGAGCAGGAAACATGCATTTGACCACAATGTGAACAAGAGAAAGAGAAAAAACCCCTCCACAAACAGCCTTGATGACCTGAAGAAACTCCAAAGCAATTCTTGAAAAGACCAGTATTTTTCATTTTTAAAAATGTTTTGCTGCTGAAATTTTTTTGTGTCAAACAACATCTGTCCCAGAGAGGTCACCAGCATGTAGGAGTCTGTGCCCATGAGAGGATGCAAAGTTCTTGCTTTGGCCCTCAGAACAGCTATTCTTTTATTATAATTACATTATTTTATTGTCCTTTTGGAGTCAGCAATAATGTGAGCAATGCCAGAATGCTGAGCTAAGGTGTTTATATATTTCATAGTCTATACATCTCCATAAATTTTAATAAACTTGGTCCGGAAGATCTGTGTTTGATCCTTATCCCTGTGAGGAACAATCTCCTTATCCCTGTGAGGAATTCTCCTGCTGTGTGTTTTTGTTGGAGGGTTTCACCTGGAATCAATGTGAGATGTGCCTTGTGGCAAACTTATCCAAGAAAAGGGGAGGAAAACAAACCCATGCGGTGACAGAAATATGTCTTTTGTCCTAATCATTATTAATTTGATCAAGAATAACTTCATGGCCAGGTTGGACAGGGCTTAGAGCAGCTTGGGACAGTGGAAGGTGTCCTTGCCCATGGCTGGGGTGGAACTGGGTGTCTTTAAGGTCCTTTCCCACCCAAACCACTCTGGGATTCTGCGACTCTCCAAATCCAGTGGAGAGCTGGCACAAACTGCTCAGGCTGAGCATCCCATGGAAGGTCTCAAACCATCCAGCAGCTCATGGCATGGAGAGCACGGACACTTTGAGTCACCCCTCGTCTCAAATCCTTGTGGCCTTTGCATTTGGGATGTTAGGGATGGGGAAGGGAAGGAGGGGAGGAGTCTTGGTGATGAGAATCCAGGCTGATGGACACACAGCCCACTGCCTCCAGACAGGGCAGTGCAGGGAAAAACAGTTTGAGCAGTTTAGGATCCAGCAAAATTAAATTCCATGGAAGTGATGCTGGTCTACACTGAAGAGAGACAGCAGGAGCAGAACCTTGTGAATGTGGTCACACAGTTTCAAGCGCTTCTGTCACCCTGTGGTTTCTCTGTATTCCAAATATTTCAGGATGGGATGGCAGATACAGCGCTGGAGAGGAGCAGAGGACTGAGCCTGTCTCCTGAATCCCAGCTCTGGGCTGGAATGGCAGCTGGAATGGACTTTAATGATTTTCCAATTATTAATATAAATGTTGCCACACAAATCACTGCAACACAGGGCGATTAAACAGGACTTGATAACACATGGACTTAATGTAGTTAAATAAAATTCATTTACAGGCTGATTTTTATAGACAATAAAAACAACAAAATCCACCCTGACATACATGAGCAAGTGTCAGCAATCTGGTTTCACAAGAACTTGCTTTTATTAGAATTGAAACCGCAAATAACCTTATTGGACAAGAGCTTCTCCTCAGATGTTCTTGTGCTCCTGAGGGCCTCCACCCCCATGGGAAAGGTTCCTCAGGGTACTGAGGACAAGATCCACCGATGTCAAGAGATGGGGGAGGCCTCAGATGTCCAGAGCTCTTGTCTGAGGGGTCAGTGAGGTGTCAGACTCAGGAGCTGGGGATCCTGCAGAGAAAAGTCGGGAGCTTAGCCCATCCACCAACCAAATAAATTACACCTCACCACCTCAGACTGCCGGAGACTTCAGGGAACTCGTGAGGGCAAAGACAGCTGGAGACTCTCGTGAGCTGGGCCTGTGTTTCTGGCCATAAGACAACCCAGATAAAATACAGAATGGGGCTGTCACCTCTCAGCACACACCACAGCTGCTCACTTGAGGCTGCTGATGCCCCAGAACACCAGGGACACCTTCCACTCTCCCAGATTGCTCCAAGCCCAGTCCAACCTGGCCTTGGGCACTTCCAGGGATCCAGGGGCAGCCCCAGCTTCTCTGGGCACCCTGTGCCAGGGCCTCCCCACCCTCACAGGGACAAATTTGTTCCTAACATCCAGTCCAGATCTGCTCTCTGGCAGATTGAAGTCACTGCCCGTGTCCTGTCAGTCTTGCAAACTCTCTCTCCTTTCCTCTGGAATATTCCAACACCACAGAGGCTCTGCCTTGTTTTCCCCACACACAAAGCCCAGCAATTAGCAGGTACTTTCTGGGGGTTGTAGGGGGCTGGAGAAGGGGCTCTGATGTTGAAAAGGGGAAAAGGCCAGTGATTCTACTTGCTTTTGGTGCAGCAGCACTTCCCTGGAGAAATTCCTCTTACCATTTGCAGCATCTCAGCTTCCCACCGCGGCAGGTCCCGATGTCAACCCCAGGAGGATGGCAGGCCACGAAGGAGCAGGAGCCCCGGTTCTGCCGGCATGTGATGGTGTCAGCAGTTTCCTGGCTGTAAGCTGCAAAAAAAATGAGAAAATCCATGTTTGTTTGTCCTGGCAGAGGGCTGGAGACATGGGGCATGAGATCTACCTGGCATTGTGTTAAGGTTTTGTCATCAAATTGGATTCATCCCTAATTTGAAAGGCATCACAGCTTTATTCTAAATCAGGTCTACCACTTTGTCCCAGTGGTCCTTTTACTTAATCACATATTATTCAAGGATTACTTATTTTTATGTCACTCAGCTGATTTTAAAGTTACCATTAGACCCTGATTTCCCTTATCTCTTAAATTAAAACACCCTGTAGTGTTTTATACATACTTTCTTTATGAAGAGATAGAAAATAACTGGTGGCCCTTTCACCAGAGATTCTATTGGAATTGTACCAGTCCTGCAGCCATCTCAGGGGTCACAGGGTTTTTTGATATAATTAATACATTTTGTGGTGCATGAAATAGGAAAAGCCCAAGAGAGCAATCCCAAAACATGTAAGACAGATTTTGTCTGGATAGTTCTACATTTTTTCTTTGAGTAGACAGACATTTGATGGTCTAAGAAAACTGGTACAAATTTGACACTTCTGCAAATCACATTGAGACACCTTCAGCTGCTTCAAAGACACCCAAATAGCCTGGAATGATGCATGGGCTCCGAATCCACTTAATGCACATGGCCAATACAGAGTTCAGGCAAAAACTGACAGAGAAAACATTTTCCCAAAAACAGATGAGGTCTCCTAATCTAGTATACAGAGCCAGGACATGTGGGTGAGAATGTGAGAAGAGACAGCTCTCATGTTGCTGGGTTACATCTTTAGTATTATTCTAAGAATTGCCTCGATAAAATCCTCAGGGAATTGTTCAGGTTAGAAAAGGGTCCTTGGATCCTCCATGGCTATCCAGTCCAAGCGTCCTCCAGCACTGCCAAGGCCACCACTAACCCATGTCCCCAAGTGCCACATCCACACAGCTTTTAAATCCCTCCAGGGATGGGGACTGCACCATTGCCCTGGACAGCCTGTGCCAGGGTTGGAGAACACTTCTGGTGAAGAAATGTTTCCTAATATCCAATCTAAACCTCTGCAGGTACAACTTGACATAATTTTCTCTTGTCCTGTCCCTTGTTCCCTGGGAGCAGAGCCCGACCCCCCTGGCTGTCCCCTCCTGTCAGGGAGTTGTGCAGAGCCACAAGGTCCCCCCTGAGCCTCCTTTTCTCCAGGCTGAGCCCCTTTCCCAGCTCCTTCAGCCTCTCCTGGGGCTTCAGCCCCTTCCCCAGCTCCGTTCCCTGTCCTGGACAAGCTCCAGTCACTCAATGTCCCTCTTGTCATGAGGGTCCCAGAGCTGTCCCCAGAGCTGGAGGTGCCCCAGCAGTGCCAGCACAGGGGACAGGCACAGCCGTGGTCCTGCCACCACCCCAGAGCTGGGACAGCCCAGGTGTTTTTGGCCTCTTGCCCACCTGGGCACACCTGGCTCATATCCAGCTGCTGTCAGCAGCACCCCCAGGGCCTTTTCCAGTTTTCCAGCCTCTGTGCCCCAGCCTGAAGCTGCAGGGTTGATGTAAACATCACTTGGCCTTGTTGAACCTCACACAATTCAACTCATCCCATGGATCCAGCCTGTCCAGATCTCTCTGCAGAGCCTTCCTGCCCTCCAGCAGATCAGCACTCCCACCTGACTTGGTGTGATCTGCAAATTTGCTGAGGTTACCCTCAATCTCCTCCTCTGGATCATTCATGAAGATATCAAACAGGACCAGCCCCCATACTGAGCTCTGGGGAGCACCACTGGTGACAGCCTCAGTTGGACTTAACTCCATTCCTCACACCTCTCTAGGCCTGCCATCCTGACAGTTTTTATCCCAGTGAACAGTGCACCCATCCAAGCCAGGAGCAGCCAGTTTCTCCAGGAAATATCTGTGGGAAATGGTGTCAAGGATTTACCAAAATCCAGCTAGATACCTAATCCAATAAAGGGGACACCTTGTCATAGAGCAGATCAAGTTGATCAAGCAGGATCAGCTTTTTATGAACCAATACTGGCTGGGCCTGATCCCCTGGGAGTTCTGTGCCTGCCACATGAAGGCACTCAAGACGAGCTGCTCCAAAACCTTTTCTGGCACTAAGGTCAATACAGGACCATCCTTTTTTTCCCATCTTGTCATCATATGCTAGAAAGAAACCATCAGTATGAAGATCAAGAGCATTCAATAGATAGCTTGAAAATTAGGACAATGACCAGGGAAGGGGAATTCTAATAGGAAAGTCATGGAGCAGAGAGGTAATCTGACCCTCAGCACTGGGATCTAATAAACTTGTATGCATCTTCACCCTTTCAGCCTCCATCTCATCTCTTCTCTGCCTTACCTGGAGCAGCCTGGAAGAGGAAGAAGAGAACAGCTACGAGGAAGAAAAGGATTCTCATGACTGGCAGCTGGCAGCAAGGTGGCTTTTTCAGGGGTGGAGGCAACACCAGTGTGAACAGAAGCTGCCAGAGACCGAGCACCGGTGGTGCCTCTGCATATAAAGGCTCTGGGGACAGAACAATGTGGGTGGAGGAGAGGCTGCCTGCAGAGCAGAGAGTTCATTGCCCTGTTCCCATGGAAATGGGTGATGCAGGGAGATGTTGCAACCTCTCACGTTAGAAGATGCCCGACCTGAGCCGTGACCACATCTTGGTCACGCAAGAGCAGCCAAAGCTCCCCGTGCCAGCTGGTGGGCTGCGCCCAGGGAGGGCCTGGGATTGGAGCAGGAGGGAGGTGGGTTCCTGGGACCCAGCAGGAATTGTACAACTGTACAATTTACAAATTGTACAGTTTACAGCACTGTAAACCAGGCAGAACTGACAGTGCCCTGTGCCTCTTGGCCACAGTCTTGTGCCAGTTTGTCCTCCCCCTCAGCCACCAGGCAGGATGAGCAAAGGAGAAAACTCCTCCTTGGAGACAAGAGCATGGAGTGACCGGGCAAGGGGCAGTGGCTTCAAGCTGAAAGAGAAGGTTTAGATGAGATATTTGGAAAAACTCCTTCACCATGAGGGTGGTGAGACAATGGAACAGGTTGTCCAGAAAAGCTGGGGCTGTCCCATCCTGCAGTGTTTAAGGAGAGGTTAGACCGAGCTTGAAGCAACCTGGGATAGTGCAAAATATTCCTACTCAGGCAGGGACTTGGAACAGGATGATCTTTAAGGTCCTTTCCAACCCAAACCATTCTGTGAGGATGAAGATGAATGCAGGAAAGGATCAGAGATTTAGTCCCTGCTTGGGTTGGAATTGTAGGGCTGCAACAGGAGGAGACAGAGTGGGGCTGAAGGAGTCAGGGATATTCCTCCTCCTGGCTATGAAACTGGCAGACATGGCAGATGCTCCAGTCTCCCAGGAGTTTTTCCAGCATGGTTCACAGCTCAGTCACTCTCTGTACCTTTTATCTGTGACTTGAGCCATGGATTCATACCAAATGTCACAGAAGGCATCAAACAGAAAGGACTGGAAGGGACACTGCTGTGGGTTGTGCCACACTATCATAGGAGACTGATCCTAATTCCCTCCAGCAGCCCCTAAGATCTGTCCTGAAAACAATGATATTGTAGTCTGAACCTTCTTCCCAAATCTAGTCTGCAAGGAGTGTCTAAAAGTACTCATTCTTACTCAAATGATTTTGGTTTAATGACATTTTCCCTTGCTGTCAATCACCTTGCAGAATGTAGTTATGAAGAGTTTCACATCTCTCTGATTTCACAGATTTAACATATCAAATCCACTTCTGTGTGGTGTCTCCACCTCTCTAATCATCCTGTAACTTATTTCTGTATCTGAAAGTAAAATCTAATTTTTTTTCCAAGCATGTGAATATCCAGCCATATCTAAAATGGACCAGAGGAAGTGCCACCAGAACTCTGTAAAGGTCTCTTAACCCTTGTACTTGCCTCCAAAAAATGCCACTCCTGAGACATATAGGAACTTGAAGTGAACATTTTCTTCCAGGCAAACAAGACAAACCAAAAATCATCAGTGAAACAAAGTCACGAGGGTGATTAATTATTTACTGCTTCAGTGAGAGCAGCAAACTGAAATGATGCAGAGCATGAGCAGGGGTCAGCTCTGACTGCACACAGAGGGCAGAGAGATCTGTGCCTGGTGAACCAGCAAGATGGGTGGAACGCATGAAAGGGTGACATAAAAAAAAAAAACCAACAACATGAACACCAAAAACCCCATTAATTCCGTATATCAGGACTGGAAACAAGCAAAAATGTTGTGGGTCGATGAGGAGGTTGAGGAGGACCACAAGGATACAAATGGCAAAGAAAACTAATTCCCACCCATACTTCATTGAGTCCACATCCTTGAGGAACGTGGTGAGGGAAATGGACCTTCAGACCTCTGCCAGGAGCTGTGAGAGCTGGGGTGGGCAGTGATGGTTTAGGGAAAGGCCCTTTATTTTCACACACATTATTGAGCCAGAGGCACAGGCTCTAAAATGGATGCTGCTGTCACCTCTCCTCTCTTTCCTCCCTGGATATTGAAGTTTCAAGGAGTCAGTTATTTATATTAAATCACTCTGTGTCCATGTGTGTCTGGAATTTTATTTAAGGGAGTCACAGGGAACATGGACCATCTCCCTGATTCCTGATTTGTGATCGAGGACATGGACACAACCCCACAACCCAAACCACTCTGAGAACCTGCCCAAGGTTTCAGACAGGCAGCCCATCCACCTGCACCCTCAGCTTCACTTCTGGAAAGACAAAAGTAAGGGAAAAAAGTGGAGTCCATGATCTTAAAACACAACCAGCAGAAAGGAAACCATCAAGGGTGAAGCTTACTTGTAAAAATAACAGGGTTTAACAGAAAAGGGAAAAGTGCTTTTCTACTCCTTGCATAATCCCACTCCTGCCTGTCCCAGGCAGCACAAGGGGCAGGGATGTTTAATTTGGGGAGTGAGGCTGCTGAGCAAACCCTGCTGGACCATGATGTCACAGATGGTACAATGCTCTTTGGAACCAAACAGGGTCAGGGAGAGGGAAGGAAAGGGGGAATGGCTCCAGCCTCCTCAACTCCCTCCCCTGGCTCTATTGTTGTGCCCAACGGTGAATCAGGACTCTTTGACTCTAGTATTAGAAGGTTTAATATAATTTCTTAAAATTACTCCATTGTTCAGAGGCTTGGGCTAGTATGTGCCCTGGTACAGAGCTTAGGTGCTTACTTCTTCATGCTCAGTACAGGAATGCTAGAATGCTCAGAATTCAATGATAACCATTCTCTACATCATTGGCTAAGAAAGAGAAAAGGCCCACATCTCCCCATATTGGGAGACAGGGCAGCTAAACACCACCTGTCCTTGAAAAAACAGCTCAGAGGTATGTTTATAGAATTCTGTGCTGAGAAAAGTAGACTTTCCCATGGGAAGAAAAAACTCAGCAAATTTGCACCCAAAAACTCATAAAAATGTCCAGACAACATAGCTCCAGCTGGAGACTGGCAGCAATGCTTGTCCCAGATCCAGGCTCCCTCCATGGAAATATAAATGTACCTGGGCTGGTAACAGCCCTATTGAAGACTGCTTAGTGCCAGGGAAAGGGAGCTTGGACACGGTGCTCCACTTCTTCCTTCTTCTTGAGCACCAGGAAAAGATGCTCTAAGCAGCCTCCAGTGAGCAGAGAAAACACTGAGGCTGTGACTGACAGGAAGCAGTTGATCTTGATCTTAACTCTGTTAGAGTTAATATTTGACCTGGCAGCCAAGCAGTGGGTGGTGGATTTTGTATGGGACCTGTCCTTTTGAAGGAAAATAATTTTGTCACCCAGAAAGAGCAAATTCATCTGTTTGGCTTATTGATCCTTCAGAGAGCTTGGGAAATTTGCCTTGACACCTTGGGAAATCTCCACCCGTGGTCTGTATTCTGGACTGTGGGGAAAACAGTGAAAATATCTTTGGCTCTGAATGAGTTTCCCTGATTTTAATTACAACTGATGAGCAGCTAATCTGCTTGATCAGAAGGGGAGAATTAATTTAGTGATGATCTCCTCTATTCTAGCAGTAAATAACAGACAGAAGCAAGAAGTGATGTTGAATTCCCCTGTCTCGAAATTAAGGGCAGGGATCAAGTGACAGAGAGAGGGACAAGTGCAGCCACAGTGAAGGTGACAGTGGGCAGAGGGTACACAATGTTCGTTCTCCTTGACAGAACACTCAGTAAAGGCTGCTCATGCATAAAACTGATTTTCACTGTGGAAACTCCAATCTTCCTGACTGAAGTGCCTGTCCAAGGCCAGTCATGGGACCATCTCCAGTCTGTGTCCTGGCCATGGTCCAGAGCAGGGAGGGAGATAAGTCACTGATAGAGTTTTGGAAAGCCATGTTCCAATGATCATTTTGAAAACTGATCTGTTCTTCAGGTCATCAGGGATGAGCTTTTCTGAGGTTCTGCATCAGCTTTGGAACGGGAATATCAATCAAAACAACCCCTTTTCCCATAGCTTGAACACTGTCAAAGAGTTTGGTCCCAGCCAGTCCTTCAAGGGAAAACACCAATGGTGTCCTTGGAGACAAGTTCTCAACAGACATGGAATGAGGAAATTCTCGGGAAGAGCTCCCAGTGGTCACTGCAGGAGAGAAACAGGGTAAAAAACTTGTTGGAACCCAGGACACTTAGAATGTCTCTCTGCCTGTTTTAAGAAACTCTGACGCTCAGCAGAACTCTGCTTTTAACCTTCGTCCCTGGGAAAAATTGCCAAGACTTTGGGATAAGTTAGAGCACACAGGTAGCAGTATGTAGTAGTAGTAGTAGTAGTGTATCACAGAGTGAAGAATTTAGGGTTTTAGGATTTTAATATGAAAGTGAATAGGAGACAAGATGGAGGATTTTGGGTGTTGTCTCTTCTTCCTTCTTGTCCCTCTTCAGCTCCATTTTCTGTAGCACTGGTGGCAGAAAGTTAGAGTGAGCAGTAATGTGGAAGTTACGTGTATGGATTAGTAGAAGTTATTGGTAGAAAAGTAGAAACAAAGTAGGTGTTAGAATGTAATTGGGTAAAACAGCTTTAAAAGGCCTTGGTTTTGGGTGTTTGGGGTCCATTTTGTGCCTCGCTTCTCACACGCTGAGTCTGGTGTGCAGACAGTGCTGAACTTAAGAATAAACAAAACACTGAAGACCAAGAGAAAGAGAGTCCTGCATATTCTTCATCCTTGGAAAAGAACTCAGCAGGGAACCCCCTCCAAAGGGCCCAGGGGACGGTTCCCACTCTTGCTGGGACCACCAAAAAACCAACAAAACTGGGATGGGAGAAGCAGATCCCTGCAGGGCCATCAGCAGAGGAGAGCTGTGGGAGCTGTCTCACACGAGGCCAAGCCCAGGTTCCACTAAGGTTCATGGGGGCTGGAGAGGTGAGATGGACACTCAAGGGGCTCCACAGAAATTGGGCACAATGGAAGAATGAGCCTGGAGTGAGGGTGGCTGCTGGGCTGAAATGCCAAACTTTGATGGACATAAGGTCCAGCATCCTGAGACAGAAATGGAGACAATCCCTTTTGGAATAACACCTCTGTGATTTATACACCAGAGATGTGTTTCATTGGGGTAGCAGGGAAATCTGAGGCTCAGTCTGTTCTGAATTTATCCAGATTTAATACCAGAGATTTTCTTCAGGTTGTTGTGGTTTAACCCAAGATGGAAATTCAGCTTCAGGCAGCCCTTGCTCACTTCTATCCTGGTGGAATGGGGAGAAAATCAGAAGAGTGAAAGTGAAAAAAATTTGGGTTGAGATAGAGACAGATTAATAGTTAAAACAAAATCTGTGCAAGCAAAGCAGAAAAGGAATTTATTCACCACTTCCCATGGTCCAGCCATCCCCAGGACAGGAATCCACCACATGTAACAGTGACTCGGGAAGAAAAACTCCATCACTCCAAATGTCTCTTCCTGCCTTGTTCTTCCTGCAGGTTTTATTGCTGAGCATGACCCCACATGGTCTGGAATGTCCCTTGGGTCACCTGGGGCCAGGTCCCAACTCCTTGTCACCCTCAGCCCTCTCGTTGGTGGGGTGAGGAGCAGAAAAAGCTGGAACTGAGTCCTGCTCAGCCATAACAAAAACATCCCTGAATTATCAGCGCTGCTCCCAGCACAAATCCAAACCACCATTCCACACTGGGAAGAAAATTAAATCCATCCCAGACAAAACCAGCACGCAGAAGGAACTTCTGGGATGTAGAACAGATCAGCAATGTGTGTTTTGTAGGTTGGACATGACCAGGCTATGGGCAGTGAGATGTCCTTGCTACAATGTGTTCTTTAAATACTGAATTTTGTGACTGTTGTAGAAAATAGGTCTAATATTTTAAAACCCAGCCTATACATTACCCCAAATCTTGCCTCTGTGGAGGGACAGTTCAGACCCCATCGCTGTGTTAATAAATTCAGGAGGATGTGTGTATATATTTTTAATGCAATTATATAATCTATAATCTATAATCCATAATCTATAATCCATAATCTATAATCTATAATCTATAATCTATAATCTATAATCTATAATCCGTAATCCGTAATCTATAATCTATTATATGTCATATATTATATATTATATATCATATATCATAGGTCATATGTCATATGTAATATGTCATATGTAATATATAAATAATTATATATTGTATATAATTATATATATAATTATATATAGTAATTATATATTATATATTATATATTATATATTATGTAGTATATAGTATTTATATTTTATATTTTATATATTTATAAAATTTGCAATACTGCAGGTGTTTATTGGTTGCCATATTGTCATCCAGTTGTTCTCTGTCAAGAGTTGCCTGTAGAGTTCTTCCCACTCAGCTTTCATTCCTGTCATCCCAAATTCCTTATTACCGTCATCAAAACTGGTTGCTCTTTTCATCGTTCCCTTTCCCAAATCCCCTGGAAATGTGTGAGACTGCACAGACTCACTTGTTTAAAAAGTACTGCATCACTGAGCCTTGAGTCAAAACCAGAGAGGAAATTACTGTGAGTAACAACGAAGATCACGGCTTTTGGTTTAAGAAGACTTTTAATTTTGCATGTGCATAAACTAATAACATATATATTGCTTCATGTCCTCCAAGAGCTGCATGAACCTGAAGTGACTGACCCTCCAAACACCCCTGTGAGGTAGGCTGGAATAGGCAGCCAAGGAGCCAAAGTGGTTTGAGTATTGAAAGCAAAAAGGGAGTGACTTCAGCGAGGAAAAACCCGGATCTCCAGAAGCAGTGTGCTAACAGGACAGGCCCTCTGGAAGCTTCTTTTAAAGCTCATTTGCAGGAGGCTTTGGACAGAGGAGGAATCCATGAAAACCAGCTCCTCAAGGCAGTGGAAATGTTGCTGGTACAAGGGCTCAGGTCCAATAATCCAGGATTCTTCTTACTTTGCCAAAATCCTGCAAGGATACAAAGGGCCTTGTTATTGTGCTGCAGTGCCACCTCAGCTCGTTCTCTAAAAGCCTCAATACCTTTGAATTACCTTCCAAAATGAACCTACAGGGAGGGTTCAGCCTGCAGGTTTAAAAACCTACACCTCTGTGTGTATTGGGTGTCCAGGTCTGCAGATAACCAGTGTTTAACAACTGTGGCCACTGGTAAATGAGTTATATGACCACTTGTAATGACATTTTTTATTCCATTTACACCAAAATAAAAATTGGGGATTTGATGTAGTTACTGAACACATATGTGTAGTGTCATCTGAAGTGGTCTGGGGTATCTGCTCGGCCTCCAGACATCTATCTTTTCTGAAAATCAGTGTTTTCCCTTAGAGCCAACTCAGCCAGATACATTGATATGGTTTAAATACTCCAAGGCACCTCAAATGCCACTAAACATCTCAATGTATCCTGCTGAATCAAGCCCTTCATGTCTAAATTAAAGATTTGTTTGTCCTAATTTGTCTAAACAAATTAAACATTTGTTTTCAAGCAACTGAGCTGGAAAAAAAATATTTATACAGTACTTCATAATACCCTGTTGGTTTTAACTTCTACTCTTGTACTGGTCAGCTCAGCTGAACATCAAACAGCCAATATAAGAACTTTAATCTTGAACACTAACATCCATCAGTATCAGGTACATTCTTCAAAGAAAGAACATTTCTGTAGGAAAATTACACCTGAAACCAAATTCAAGGGGTCTCGTTCCTTTCCCAGGCTCAGTTTTCTTTCAGTCAGGTCCAGCAGATGTTCTGACAGAAATTCCATGTTGGAGATCTTCCATCTGCTCCTACCAGTCCATTTGCTATCAGTGGAAATTGCTTCCCAAGGAGGATGAGTGGTCACAGAAACTGAGAAATCACACCACTCCTTTGTAAAACCACCTAATATCAGGTTCCTTCTGTTCCGTTTACTTTCCTGAATTCCCAAATGCATCCATAGCATCTTATCCTTAGCACCTTATTCTCCTGGCAATAAACCTGTCCTATTATTGGAATTACCTGGGTTTCCTGAAACCACTGAGGATCCCCATTTGCTGAATAAACTTTTTTTCTAGAAACATCTCATCAGATATCTTCAGTTTCTGGGAACCTTTAAACCCTGGCAATTCTATAAATAATGGAATAATGGAATAAGGAGTTCTGAAAAATTCAGACATCACAGATCTGAGTTCCTTCTTTGTTCTAAGCCAAGGTCTGTCCAGTCACATCAGTGGCTGGAGATCTGCCTGAACATCATGGCTGGGATAAATGATATCATCACATCAGTCCTCTTCATCAAAGGTGCAGGAACCTCTCCTAAACTGGCACTGAATTTGGGGGGTGTGAATGGCACTGCTGCTGGCAGGGATCATCCTGTGGCCACTAATGGAACAAAGTTATTCTAAGAATTAAGTAGCTGGAAAATACATTTTATTTTAAGATGAAGAGCATTCCCCAAAAGTATGTTCAAAACCTTAAGGAAAGAAAAAAAATCTGGCTATCAGGGAAACTCCAAACATTATTAGAAATTGGTTTCCGAGGTCAAAAGTGAAATGCACACCCAAGTCTCACTCACTGACAAATTCTCTCCTCTTCACCTTTCTAAGAGCTGTGCAGTGGTGGGAAGAAGGAGAGATGGAAAGAGGTTGAGAAGCAGAGTTCTGTGAACATTTTCCCCCTTTAAATGTACGTTTCCTAGGTAAATTTTAAAACAAAAACAGAGGGATGATAAAAAGCTTCCCCTGATGGGTATAAATACTGTGAAATATTTTCCTAATAATTTCTTGAAAAAAACTTCTTTCTTTTCCCATAAAAATTAAAAATAAAGTGAAAAAATACAGAATTCTTGGAAATTTTGACCGTTTTGAACCCTTTCTCCCCTACATAACTTCCATTCAAATGAATCTTCTCCCTAAACACACATCAACATTATACACGTGTTCCTCCTCCCTCTGGACTTTCCCACCAAGGGCTGCCTTGCAAGCCCCCCTGGAGTTTTGCTGAATATTCAGAGAAACAGTGGATAAAACAGGGGACCTCCTGAGGCCCCTGGGGTGTTTTGTCACTTACTTGGAGCAGCAGTTCATCGTCCCGCTGTGGCACGTCCCCGCAACAGTGGAGGTGGGTGGGCACACCCCGGCACGGCAGAATTTTCCCTGGCTCCGGCACTCGACGGTGTCAGCAAAAAGAGGGTCTGCAGAACCTGTGGGGAGTGGCAGGAGTTAAAAAATCTCAGCTTTCTGCCTGAAATGATGAGAGGTAAATGTTCAACAAATCATGTGTTGTCTTTTTTAGCGAGGGTGGCATCGTGAGCACGGACACTCCTGCACCATCACCGTGGCATCAGATTTTGCCTTTCAGCTGATGGTGGCTTATTCCCCGCTGTGAATACTCTTCTGCTTAAAAAACCCTTTAGATCTTTATAGGATTTTTGCTTCTCACCTGAAGTAGCCTGGAAGAGGAGGAGGAAGACAGCAAAGAGCAGGTAGAGGATCTTCATGGCTGTCAGTGGGCTGTGAGGTCCTGCAAAGCACCTGGAAGACCAATGGTGGCTGAGGCTGGCTTGAGGAAGGGCTGGGACAGACACCTGGTATTTATAGGGCCTGTGGGGTTGTGGAAGTGTGACAAGTCAATGAGTAACTGCCATGAGGGGGGCACCCCTTATCACAGGTGGGAGTGAACGTGTTGCAATCCCCCAATGGGTAATTTCCACTCCATGCGTCACTTATATAATCTGACCATCAGCCAAGCCTGACTGAGCTGCACCAATTTTCATGTCTTTTGGAAACCTCTTCCCAACACAGGCACCAGGATGGGCTGTGGAGACTTGGAAGTCAGTGACCATTGGAGTGGGAACCCAGCTTTGACGCTGGATTCATCACTTCAGTTCATGTAACATTTTGTCTCCATCTCCTCATCCCTGTAGCTAGGTGGATGATGTCAAAGGCAGAGGAAAGCATTGGGAAAGATTTGAGGTGATGCAACTCCTCTTTGTCACTTTTTAAACAGGTCTCAGGAGAGCCTTACCCACTGCAGGGGGCTGACACAAAGCTCTCCCCCTCCTTCAGTCCTCACTTGTATCACAGAATCACAGAATGGTTTGGGTTGGAAGGGACCCCAAAGATAATCTCATTCCAATACCCCTTCCATGGGCAGGGACATTTCCACTGGAACAGGTTGCTCCAAGCCCCATTCAGCCTGGCATTTCATCCCACATCATTCCCATTGCTTTACTTTCAGCCTTAAGGCACAAATTCTGCCCTCTCTGCATTCAGTTCATTTGTCCACATTAAAAACCTCAGGAGTTAAGAGTTCTAACACTCACTGACATTAGAATGTTAATGTTACTATTTTCTTTTAAAGGGAATAAACTACTTCACATGCATGCACAAGTTTGTGATGCAATGCCAAGTATTTCCCCTCTTATTGCCCAGAAAAGTTGGGAGAATGGGCTGATTCCACAAGAATTGTGTCTGGCATAATGCTTTGAAGGGCAACATCTTCTGGGGCTTCACTTCAGAGCATGATCCCTGTGGCTGTAAATTTTCTTAAAAGGAGATCAGTGCAGGCAAGGTTCTTCTTCACAAAATCCTGGGCTAATAAACAGCTTAAACACTGTCACAGCCCAGGTGTTTCTGCAGTTCCTACCTCTGACATTCTGGTTCAGTGGTTTGCTTCCTTATTACCTTGTTTATTATATTTAACTCAGAGGTAATGGCATTTTTGTTCCAGGAATTGTTCGAAGGATGAAAACATTACTGAGGTTTATGTTTAATTTGCATGGTAATGGCCCAGCTCGAGCAGCTGAGAAAGAAGCAACAAGGAGAATTTATGCAGCAAATAACAGCAAGATAAACACTGATTTCCCTCTTCCACTCACAAAATCTAATTAACCAAGAAATGCCAAGTGTTCTTTTTTTTTTTTGTCCTTTTTTTTTTTTTTTTGGTACCCTTGCCTTGAAAATGATATTTTCCTTGGCCAGCAACTCTCCAGCTTTCCCCATTTCTAATGAAGAAGAAATATAATTTGTCACCCCTCTCTTTTCTTTAGTGAGGCAAATTTCTTTAGTGATACAGAGAGGCAAATGCCTGACCTGAAACACCAGCAGGAATAAACCAAAAAATAAAACGCTTTTGTTTTTCTCAAGACACAATGAAATGTGAATTCCCCTCACCTGTCTTTCACACAGACAGAACAGTGTGGGAATGTTGTGGAAGTGGAAGCACTTGTCCATATGACACCCATGTTAGGGAGGAGGGGTGTTTTTCCCAAATAAAATCAGAGTGTAACACTGGGGAAGGTTGTGATTACTTTTTGTTATTTGAAAAAGCTCCACTCACTTCCATGGCTTTACTCTTTCCCTCCTCTGGAACAGAGACAATCTATTATCAGAGTTAAATTACCTAAATTTCACTGATATGGATTGCTATAGCACTCAGATTTTGCTGAACAACCTCCTTCCTTGCAGAAGGAGAACGGCCCTCTAGGAAATAGGGAAGAAGATTTTTGCAATGAGGGTGGCAAAACACTGGCACAGGTTGCCCAGAGAGGTGGTGGATGCCTCTGGAAACAGTCAAGGATGGGGCTTGGAACAATCTGGTCTAATGGAAGTTGTCCCTGCCCATGGCAGGGGGTTGGAATGAGATGAGCTTTAAGGTCCTTTCTAACTCAAACCCTTCAAGGATGCCATGATTCCATGATTCTATGAAAGGGACCAACATTTTGAGCCCTGCTAGCACACCCAACCTGAAAATGTCATTCAGAGCAAGAGGAAAATTCCATTACTTTGACTTCTAGAGAAAAAAAAGACAGGTGCAAACTGGTTGCTCAAAACTGGGCAAAACTTGCATAAAACAGGCAAGGAGCAGAACAATTCATGCAGCACAGCAGTGACCTGGGGCTGGAACATGGAAGTGTGTGCATGGAACTGTATCCCACAATACCCAGGGGGAGGATGAAGTCCTGGAGATCTCTGTTGAACATTAACTTCCACACATGAGCTGGGAATCCAAGGAGCTGAAAGTGCCTATCCCAGAGAAATAAAGCTCTCTAAGCAAAGAGAAGCTTGGGGGACTTTGCAATTCAATTTTCCGGAATTTTGCCCCAGCAGCCCCTTTCCAAAGGTGATACTTTAAGGAAAATCTGAAATGTTGAGTGGGGAAAACTTTTGCAAATTGCATTTCAAGCTGATTTTTCAGTCTTCTGCAGGACAGGGTGTTTTCTTCTCTTGTTCCCTCCTTGGGTAACAAACTACCCCTATAATAATTCACAGCAAGCACCATACATGATGTTATATAGGAGGGGGTTTGCCTCAGTATTTTCTCTTATGCGTGACTTATCAGCTAATAATAAATGAAAAAAAGTCTAAGAGCTACTATGCTTTTAAGAAAGGTTGTTTAAAATAGGGTACATGTATTTAGATGGTGGCAAAACTTCATCGTTGTAAATATAAATATGCCTTTAAAATCTCGTAGGCACACGGTGTTTAAGAAATTGTGTGCTTATGTTCCATTAAAACCAGATGCATGTTAAAACATAACCCAGTATTCTCCTGGCTTTTCTAATTATGGTGCAAATAGCTATTTTTATAGAATTATATAGAATATAATTTTATGTTATTATTATAGAATCATAGACTCATTGAATGATTTGGGTTGGAAAGGACCTTAAAGATCACTCAGTTCCACCTCTGCCATGGGCAGGGACACCTTCCACTACCCCAGGTTGCTCCATCTGGAACAGCCTGGTCTAATGGAAGGTGGAACATCCTTGGAACTGTTCAAATCCAGGCTGGGTTTAAGTCCCCTTCCAACCCAAACCATTCTGTGATTCCATGTTTCTACCCTTTGGCATCATCCTGCTAAGGGCACAATGAGAATGGGAAAATGATGGCCAAGGTTGCTTCATCCATGAAAATTTATTAGTGGACATCCTCTAATGGATACACTTGGCTCTTGCACACAGTATTCCCACACATCACTTGTCATTAGAGTGGTTTGTGCCATTTCCCACGGGCTAAATGGGTGCACAGGGCAGGTTTTACCTCTGTTTCTCCATCAGCCCTCACTGCGCTTGGCGAGAGCTACAAAGGTCTCCTACTGAAGAAACATCCTAAAATTTCTAGATGAGGAAAAATACAGCAGATGAGTTAGTGGATCCTGGTGTGTGTGACATTGGCTGGTGTCACTGAGAGGGCACAAGGGAAGGCCCCTGTACATTTAGGGTTCAGGGATGCTGAGGTCTGGGAACCTGGCCAATTATTACCTGCCCTTGGCTGCTCTGATCCCAGCTGCTTGTGCCATCATGTTGCAATCCAGACACTGAGTCAACATTAAATAGACACTCAAATGACAGCACTGAACACCTGCTGGGAGAATGTACTGTCCTCTGTGCCTCTAAGCTAAAGGGGAATTCCTCTGTGGAGGGCAGGGTGAGAAGGGATAATAATGAGTGCTTGAGAGGAAGGAGGAAGGCAGGATCTCCTGTAGGTTATGGAGAAAAGACTGGTACTTCTCTGGTCCTGATGAGGAGTTCCCTCATCTGTCACACAGCCCTAGTGCTGCTGCCTTTCCTGAAAAATACTGGGACTTCTGTGTGGATGGTATCTTACAGAATAACACAGAAGCCTTGATTTTTAAGAATTATTGTGCTGTTGGTGACCAACTAAAACACCAGAAGTGTCTTCATTAGACATTGAGCAGGGTCTAAATGCTCCCCTCTGTGCCTCATTTAAATGTCTGCTAGCGTGGTGTGTTGGGTAGATTCTGTTGCCTTTGGCACTATCATCATTAAAAACAGAATAATGAAACTCCACTGGTTCTTGTTAGGTAGGAAGCTGCTAATGCTGCAGCCACAAGAATTGGATTCATATCTATTTCTATCTATAATCAGTCTATTTATATCTATAATCAGTATATCTTTATATCTATAATCAGTCATTTATATCTATATCAGGTCAGCATGGCATTGATTTTCTGGATTTCATCTGTAGTAGACAACTCCTTTGTGCCTGCTACATCCAAGATCACAGGACAATTTATTGAGCTGCAGCTAATTCAGGTAGCAGAGTGTGAGCAGAGATTCAGGATGTCACCACTGAAAACTCATCATCCGCAATATTCGATTATTAGAACAGCCCTGGCAGTTTTGTCCTCTGCTAGCCCTCTGCCAAAAATTCTTGGGCTGTTTCAATTATTAGTCCTGGCTAGGAACTATTCCAGCAGACAGCTTGGTGTGGTCACCTTGGACTGGAAGCCAAGAATTGCACCATATGGGTATGGTCAAATGATGCCATCTCAGAACCCAAAGAAAGACACTGCTACGAGTCCAGAAGCTTTCCAGACTGTATTTGCAACTAATAATAATAAAATTATTAATTATATTATCGTTATTAATAATATTGTTATAATTAATATTATATTATTAATTATATTTTAAATTACATTTCATTATTAATTATATATTATAATTATATTACAATATGGCAACTGACAGAATGAGAGGAAACAGTCTCAAGCTGTGCCAAGGGAAATATCCATTGGATATTAGGAAAACATTTTTTACTGAAAGAGTGATCAAGTATTGGAATGGTCTGCCCAGGGAAGTGGTGGAGTCACCATCCCTGGATGTGTTTAAGAGATTGGATGTGGCACTGGGTGCCAGGGTTTAGTTGAGGTGTGAGGGCACAGGTTGGACTTGATGATCTTGAAGATCTTTTCCAGCCTGGTGATTCTGTGATTCTGTGAATTATTCATATTTGGTTTGGCACCAGCTGCAAATGAGCCTTTTATAAGATGCTTCATCAAGTGTCCTTCTCATGGTTCCGTTGTCTTGAATTCCTCTGTTCTCCTGCTAGCAATATTTCTTCTTCTATAAATGATAACTACTACTAATAATTTTTTTTTCTTTTCAGATCTAAATATCTGTCTTCTACACAGGTCAGTGTCCTGATCAAAGTTTGGAATTGCACAGAGTTTCATTCCTGTCTCTGCTTGGATGCCACTGTCCCCAAGAGCAATCGCAGTGATTATGGATTTCTAAATCCCACTCTGTGAGTCAACCACTGCAGACCTCCACTTGTACAGATGGCACACAGTGAGGGATAAGACTAAAAGAAAAGCTATCATTAATCTAACAAAAAAGTGTGTCCATTCAGCCTAGTGTGTCCATTCATCATAAAAGATGGCTTGAATATCATATCACAGGATGGTTTGGGTTAGAAGTACCTTAAAGAACATCCAGTTCCACCCCCTGCCATGGGCAGGGACACCTTCCACTATCCCAGGTTGCTCCAAGCCCCATCCAAACTGGCCTTGGACACTTTTAAAGAACAGAGAAAACCAGCTACCTGGAGGAGGCACCTGAAATAATTAGATACTTTGATTTACTCAGTTGCCTCATTTCTAGCCCTTTGTAGAGCAGCCCACAACTTCGAAGGTCAATATCGGGGACAAAACCCAGTTGTGCAAGCCATGACATCATCAAACATGTGACCCAATTTCCAATGAGCCAATCAGGGCATTGTGTAATGCAGGGGCCAGAGCTGGGGGTGCAGTTTGCTTTCTCCCACCCAATGGGCCACATATGCTGGAGATGAGAAGTGGCAGTGCCTGGTTCTTCATTTGTTCCTACATCACCTAATTGTTTGCTTCCCAGGTTCTAGTTAAAATTTCAGTTAATTTTTTTTCTCTTGAAACTATTTTTCCTGAAATTAGTTGTTCCTGGAACTACACCCTTGGTGGATTGAAAACACTTTTTAGATGACTATGTCATTTCTTAGGAATCATAGAGACAGGACTCTCAGCATTTCCTTGATATCTAATGTCCTTTAAATATCTCCTTGAGATAAGAATGAGGGTGGTGAAGCCCTGGCACAGGGTGCCCAGAGAAGCTGTGGCTGCCCTATCCTTGGAAGTGTCCAAGGCCAGGTTGGATGGGGCTTGGAGCAACTTGGGATAGTGGAAGGTGTCCCTGCCCATGGCACAGAATGGAACTGGATGATATTTAAGGTCCCGTCCAACCCAAAACATTCCATTCTGTGATCTGTCAGATGAACCTCTGGGAGCACCACAAAAACGTACTCTCTGCCTTTCCTTTCATTTAATCTCTTTCATTTCATCTCTCCATCCACGGATATTTTTTCCTCACCATGCTGGTTTGATGCTGGGGGTTGAGGTTTGCTCCAACCTCAGCTGGGAGTAGGGCTGACATTTCAGTTCCAGCATGGAAGAATGCCTCAAAAAACAGAGAAGTCACAGAGTTGTTAATTTTTATCTCCCTTCCTCACAGACATGTTGACATGGCATAAACCACCCTGACTCTCGTCTGCTGAAGTTTACAAAACGTTCCAGATGATTTTCAATGACCCCCAAGCCCCCTCTGCATGGAGGTCTCCATAGAGCCACACAGGGCCAATAGCTCCTGCTCCCCTGTGCATGACTTTCCTGGGAAACCACATCTCGAACAGCAGCACCTCACCCCCTCCTTCAAGGATGGGATTCCTCCTGGGTAATGAGCCACACACTTCTAGGAAGCTGACCTTTGGAAAGGCCAAGACTTCCTAGGAGCATTAAGGGCTGCATTTCTCAAGTCACCTGTACATTTTCACTCCCACACCTTTGCTGGAGGTATAAATCGGATTTTAACCCACCTTTTACCCCCATCTCCAGCCCTCCAGAGAGGCAGTGAGGTTGGGTTTGTGGGTGTGAGTTCAAAGGTCCTTTCCAGCCCAAACCACTCTGTGACTCTGAGGCAACAAGGGTGGCTGGCCACATCCATACTGTTAAATTCTTTCACCTTCAGGAGCAGGTGGCTGGATTCAAACTATCCACAGGGAGTGGTGCCTAGCCCATACCAGCTCCCATGGATTTGTGACAGCTGGTCTGGGCCCAAACTGAGCCAGTTTAGCTGATATTACAGAGCCAGGCCCTGTACCTCCGTCCCTACACTGTTTTACTGACAACATGGATGTGGTGCTGCTCCAGGATATTTTGTTATGGATGTTCTCACAGGAAAGGGTAAATCGAGCCTTTCCTTCCCTCCTTGCCCTCCACTCACTCCTCCTGCCCCAGGACACTCAGCAGTTCTGCTGGTACATTATTTGGATCAAAGCTGTTGGAATCACACCACAAATGAAATCTCTGGCTTTTACCCTAAAAACTAATTGGCCTTTCAGATTCCAGCAGTTCTGCATTTAATCAGCCATTTCCCCCATGTAAAGGACATAGGTCTTGTGCAGTGATTTAGTTGGAAGGAAGGAAGGAAGGAAGGAAGGAAGGAAGCGCGGAAGGAAGGAAGCGCGGAAGGAAGGAAGGAAGCGCGGAAGGAAGCGCGGAAGGAAGCGCGGAAGGAAGGAAGCGCGGAAGGAAGGAAGCGCGGAAGGAAGGAAGGAAGCGCGGAAGGAAGCGCGGAAGGAAGGAAGCGCGGAAGGAAGGAAGGAAGGAAGGAAGGAAGGAAGGAAGGAGGGAGCCAAACTGTTGCATCAAATCCCATTTTCAGACAGCCCCTGTTCTTACATAAGGGACAGAATCCCATAGAAAAGTTCAGGCAAAGGGAAAAATTTGGTTGATTTTCCGTGCCCAAAAGTCTAAGAGCTATATTATTTCTCTATCAATTTTGGGAGATTGGGAATGATGGGCTGAGCGGGGCCATCTGCTCCAGCTTCATCTTGCCATTTTCTTTCTTGGGAAAAATTCCCACCATGATTTTTTCACTGTAAATATAAAACATAAAAAGTGTCTAACACACTTCTGGGGCTTTGAAAATCTAATGGACTGTGATAGAGCAGGGAATGCAATTGGAAGGATGGGTACCTACAAACTGATGAGCTCTGGCTTGTATTATACATTTATTAATTTTTAAAATCTACTCTTGATTACATCTCACTACCAGTGCTAGTGTCTCCTCACAAGGGTGGTCCCTGTGCTTTGTACAGGTTTTCTTGGATTTTGTTCTGATATTCACCCAGTTCCTAAGACAGCAACCTGAAAATCACTCATGAGTACATCCTGGGTCTGCACCTGGCAAAACAGCTGAAAAAATAGGAAAAAAAAAGAGTGTACAATAAATTAATTATGAATTAAGGTCTGGAATCTGATGATAAAGAAGTTTGACAATTTTCAGGCTTGGGGATTTCAACAGAGGTAGAGATAAGAAATTGCTTTGAGCCTTTTTTATTGTTGTTTTCCCCTGAAATAAATCCAAGGAAATAGTTCTCTCTTGAAGATCCTTAGCTGATAATCCATCCCATACTGGTTTATGGCCTGATTTTAAAGATATCAGTGTACAAGCTGAAAGCCCGTCTGCCTCCTGGTTTCAGAGAAAGATAAATATCAACCACACACTGTCAACAAAATGTACATTGGGAAAGAAAATAACCAGTGTCACAACCTAGGTTATTTTCCCCTAAATCCATTACCCCCGTGTACTTCTGTTACACATTTTCCCACTTGTTCCATTTTATGAAGTTCCCTGCTGTCAGTGTGGCTTTTAAATACCTGAAATAAAATTGCCAAAACCCCACTCTTTGGGGTTTTTTTTTCCCATACCATTGCTGAAGATATTTATAAAAATTCATCCTCACATGGAAGACTGGGGGTCCCCATGGGCAATCACAGCCCTGGCACCCCCATCCTGCTCCACACCAAGGCAGGAGTGGGATGCAGATGTAGATGTAAGTGTAGATGGAGATGGAGATTGGAGATGGAGATGGAGATGGAGATGGAGATTGGAGATGGAGATGGAGATGGAGATGGAGATGGAGATGGAGATGGAGATAGATGGAGATGGAGATGCAGATGTAGATGTAGATGATGGAGATGGAGATGGAGATGGCGATGGAGATGGAGATGATGGAGATGGAGATGGAGATGGCGATGGAGATGGAGATGATGGAGATGGAGATGGAGATGGAGAAGATGTAGATGTAGATGTAGATGTAGATGTAGATGTAGATGGGAAGGGATAAGAGCACCAGGGACAGGCTTGGCCAGAGAAAATGAGAGACACAAAGTCTGTTAGAATCACAGAATCACTGAATTATTTAGGTTGGAAAAGAGCTCCCAGACCACTGAGTCCAACCTGTGACCAATCCCCACCTTGTCAGAGCACTGAGTGCCACGTCCAGTAATTCCATGGGCACTTCCAGGGATGGAAACTCCCCCGCCTCCCTGGGCAGCCCCTTCCAACTCCTGACCACCCTTTCCATGAAGAAATTCTTTCTGGTATCTAAATGTTAATAGATTCCTCCATCACTTCTCCAGCAGCCACTTCATTGATTGATTCAAGTACTGAGGGAATAGAGGCTAAAGATTTTTTTTTTTGCATGGAATGAGGCTCCCTCCACAAACAGGAGGACCTACAAGTTGCCCAGAGAGGGTGTGGAATCTCCCTCACTGCAGATATTCCAGAGCTGTCAGGACACAATCCTCTGCAATGTCTTCCAGGATGAGCCTGCTTGAGCAGGGAGGTTGGGCCAAAGGATCTCCAGTGGCGCCTTCCAACCTTATCCATTCGATGTTTCTGTGGTCTTTATCCTTAGGAAGGTCCAGCAGACCAAAAACAACCTTTCCTTGGTCAATCACAGTGAGATGTGACCTTGTCCTCAACTTGGACACTGAGACTTGAGCCAACAGGGTGGAGAGAAATGAAAACAAAAACTTCCAAAACAGGCATGGGATCACTCTAGAAGGAAGCCTGGTGACACAAGAGTGACACTTGCCTATACAGACAGAAAAAAAACCAAACCCAAAAAACCCAAACAAAACAAAAAAACCACCACCACCCCAAAAACCCAAAAAAACAAACAAAAGAAAACCCTTCCTGCCTGACAAAACATAGTTCAAGTTTCTACAGTAAAAACATTTCCACCAGACACAAAAAGTCCAGAGTTGAACCTAATGTGTCACTGTGTGAAGGAGTCCCAGTTTCAAGTTTCACATCCTCCTCTGGTCAAGCTGTTTCTATATCAATATTCAGAGTAAACTACTTTGTGTAACAGACCTGTTTCTATATCAATATTCAGAGTAAACTACTTTGTGTAACAGACCTCAATAGGGATGATCACAATTCCCTGAGAACTGGATTTTCACTGGAAAATAAAGTTATATAGGAAAGAGCATTTGTTACAGGAATTTACAGCAATATGGAATATTTTAAGCCTTTCTCCCTCACATGTTCCCATTTGATACAGCCTAAAAGATTTCCTCATTTATGCAAGACAGGGTATTTTAATTGGAAACATTTGGAGAGTCTCAAGATTATGAAATAATCTTAGTTCTTAAGTAGTTTATGACAACAACTTTCCTTGAATGGGAGACATCAAGTTCTACTCTGTTGAAGTGTCCCTTTGATTAAACCTCATCACCAGGCTCTTCATAGAATCATCAAATGGTTTGGGTTGAAAGGGAACCTTGAAGATCTTCTCGTTCCACCCCCCCATCATGGGCAGGGACACCTTCCCTAAATTGTGACTCAATTCTCTCCTGCTTTAAAAAAAAAAAAAAAAAAAAAAAGGCTTTCAGAAGTCTTAAGAGTTTGGCCCTTTGAAAAGTGAGAATAGTTGTAAACTCAGCATTTTTTATGAAATGTAAAACTGTTCCTGTTGCCTTCAGTGAAAATACTTCTGATGAGAAGTCTACAAGAAAAATGCTTCTTTCCAGACATCCTTTCAAGAGAGTGCCAGTTGTCCCAACAACACCATCTTGAAAATTGCACTGTTTGGGGCTTTTTCATCTGTGGAAGATTTGCAAAAGGAAATACCTGAGTTTCTTTTCATTCTGAGAGGTCAAAGGGACAGAAAATCACATTATGGAGACGGAGCCAAGGACAAAGACGTTCCACTTAATGGTCTTGGAGGTCTTTCCAACCTTGATGATTCTGTGATACTGAAAGCAGTGAGGCAGCGACATCTTGAGGAAAATTTCTGCTCACTCAACCCTTTGGTGGCACTCCAGGGGTTATGGGATAAAGGATCTTAGGTTCTTGTCTTTCTTATTGATCCATTGTCTTATTCTCAGTATGTCTCCTGTTCATATATTTTAAAATTCCCCTTTAAAGAGCCCTTAAAGGAGTTCAGCTATTTTTTATTAATTATAACTCATATAAGGTTATTCCCACAGATTCAAGGCATTTTTACAGCCCTTCATCCCCTCTGTGCATCCCAGCATGGGGAACCAAGAAAAGACTAAGGAGAGAGTTGAAGATCCTGATGACCAGTCCTGATGGCTCAGTTTAGGCTCCCCACAGCCAGGTGTTTCAACAGAATCAACAAAAGAACCTCACTGGAACAGTGAAACAAGTTCAATGAGAGCCATCAAGGTGGTGGGGGCAGTTGGATGTGAGAAAAGATGGAGAGAAATTTGGATTATTAAATCTGAGGAAGAACATACAAAGGGGTCTTATCCCCCCTAACAGTTCCTTGACCTTCCAAAGGGGTTTGGGGACCAGAAGAATTGATACCCAGACACGAAGCCACATCTGAGGTGCCCTCCTCCTGTCAGCTTTGCAAACGTAGGGTATGGGAAAGCCAAAGTTATACTCTGAAGAAGCATAACTTTGAAGATACTTTGGACACTCATCCAGCAAGGAAAGACTCCTCTGCCACGGCTCCCTCCAGCAGGGATTTGGGGCACAGAGTTAGGGAGTGGGAGGGCAAAAGGAGACACCCCCCTCACACCCCCATGGAGGAGGTACACTGACCCCGGTGTGATTTGAACACACAACCTTCTGATCTGGAGTCAGACGCGCTGCCATTGCGCCACGAGGTCAGGGGTGAGATGCTCTCTGCTCAAATATCACCCTGGAATTTGGGGCATTCTTTGAGGGAATGGGAGTTTTGCTTCACCCCACGGAGGAGTGGCACCGTCTTTGCCTGCCTTGCCTTGCTGAACAAAGGCAGCTCTCAATGAGATACTTCAGAGGAAGAAGGCCAAAAATGGCCTCTGCCCAGAGCAGAGCCTCTCCCAGGAGAAACAGACTCCTGGATGTGGTGTCTCCAAAGGGACAGGAGAAATGGTGGCCCAGCATCTCCTGGGGACAGAGGCCCCATTCACCCAGAAGATGCATGGATATTAAACCCATGATTCCCAGGTCATAACCAAGGTGCAGGACGAAGCAGGGAGGTGTGGTGGGCGTCTGCTGCACTTTGCCTCATGAGGAAGCTGAAGGGAGTGAAGGCTTTCTCTGAAAAGTGGGAAAAGCTTCACAACTGCAGGCTCAGTCACTCCTGGGGGACCTGGACTTATCTCCATGTGATACTTCCCAGTAAGACCAGTGTGGGATGGTACAGTCAGTCCTGGAGTGTTTAAGGACAATGGTTCAGTGTAAGATGATGGAAATAGGGAGAGGTTCCTGAAGAACACCATGAGGAGTTTTTTCAAGAAAAGAGTGAAAAAGAAGAGTCTGGTCCATCCCACCTCAGAGGTCAGGTGAAGATTATGAAAGGAATGTTCCTGAAATGAAGGAAGAATGTGATGATGACTGGAGACAGGGACCATGGAATTCCCAAGGGCAGAGCACTCTGGGACGATACAATTTCTTCCCCGATGACCAAGTGGTCACTGAGGAACATCACTTATCTTGACTTTGGTTTCACCTCTGACAAGGTCTCCCAGACGTGTCCCTGCAGCAGGACACGCACACGGAGCAGCTGAGCTCAATCCAAAGGCAAAGCAAAGGGCCAGGACCGGGCACTGAGGGGCTGGGCTCAGGGGTTCGTGGTCCAAGGGACCCTTCACTGTTGGATGCTGAACTGAGTGGAGTTTGGGGTCTCTGGTGGGAGCAGAGGCTGTTCCACAGAAGGAAGGACACGGGCAGCCTGGCAGGGACGTGGGAATGATGAGGGGATGGGGCCAGTGGCGCAATGGACAACGCGCCTGACTACGGATCAGGAGATTGCAGGTTCGACTCCTGCCTGGCTCAACACTTTTAGCCCAGGGAAATTCCTCCTGCTCCATTTGTGAGCACCTTCCTTCTCCTGCCCATCATCCATCCTCCCTCAAGCTCCTGATGTCCTGTCCCACACTCCAAAAGGGGCAGGGCTGGAGCCCACACCAGAGCCAGGGACACCACAGCAAATCCCACAGCGGAATGCAGGTGCCTCCTGCACTGCTGTTCCACAGCCAGGACAGAGCCAGCACTCCCAGGATGTCCTGGCACCTCGTCTGCCCTGGTCCCCAGCCCCCTCCAAGGCTCCCATTGGTCCTGCTGCCCTTTGTCAGTGCCTTGCCAAGTTCTGCTCTGGAAGCAGTGCCCTGCTGACGGCTTTGATGTCACAAAATGATGTTCCTGTGATGGCGATGTTGGAGAGGTGGCAAAAAAGCCTGGAAGGTTAAGGACCTCAAGAAGACTGCTGTCCTTGTTACCTCCACCACCAGTTTCAGGTCGATCCAGGCAGGATTTAAACCTGCAGTCTCCTCATCCTTCATCAGGTGTGTTCATAGTCCATTGAGCAACTGGCCCCACCTCTGATCCCACCTGCTGTCCTCACTTCAAGACCACCTGAATTTATTGGTGGTTAAAGGGAAGTGGCAGGATCTCACCTTGCTCCCACCTGCCCTTTCCGTGTCAGCCTTGTCCTCCTCACTTGTGGTCCCACTGGTTCCACCACCCAGGAGAGGAGATGCCTTTGCTGAGCTCCAGGCTCAGCTCAGCTGCTCTGGAGGGTTGGAGGGCACATCTTGCCTTCCTCATGGGATGCATAGTTAAACTTCCCAGCCCATACAGAACTCTCTGGAGCTGTGGTGCCCAGTGGAGGGGAAAGCTTAGCTCAAGGCCACATCCACTTGCTCCAGCCTGGTGACAGAGGGATGGGCAGGTGAGCTGTAGCAAGACCTTGCTTGATGGCCAATTGGTCTGGGCTACCCTGCACATGGACACCTTTGACCTTCCTGGCCCAAGCCACAGATACAGTGAAGGTACAAAACAGTGACGACAGGACCACGAATGTGCAAATGTGGGATGAAGCAATGAAAGAATGTGGAAACAGGAATTTTACATGAAATAACAGTGATTCCTGTTGGAAATGACATGTGGTGGTCACTAGTCCAGACTTCTGCTTAATTTATGACGTGCAGATCAGGACTGCATGCTCAGACTGAGTATCTCCAAGGTTGTAGAGGCCACAGCCCTTCTGGGCTCCTCTCTTGTGATTTAGCATCTCACAGAGAATTTTTTTCACCAATGTATCCAGTCAGCTCCTCTCCTGATGCAAGGGAAGTTTTGCTGTGCAAGAAGCCCACCGAGAAGGGACAACACCAGAGAGCGGCAGGGCACCATGGGGAAAGATGTCCTCTGCCACCATCAACATGACAGCCAGGCTGAGGGCAGGAAAATTGCGAGCCAGGCAGGAGTCGAACCTGCAATCTCCTGATCCGTAGTCAGGCGCGTTGTCCATTGCGCCACTGGCCCAGCCCTCCTGGAGCTCTGGGGGCTTCCCATCAGCAGATGGGCTTTGGGACAGAATTAATCAAACACAGGAAAAAAATATATTTTAGGAGATCCCTGGGAAGCAGATGATCTAATCCCTGCTCAGGGAACAACAGTGTTTGACATCAGGTTTTAGTCAAACCTCAAGTAACTCCGAGGCTTCTCCGGGACCTTGCCTACTCGAGACCATTGCTGTCACATGCAGAACCTGGCAAGGCACTGACAAAGGGCAGCAAGACCAGTGTGATCCTTGGAGGGGGCTGGGGACCAGGGCACACGAGGTGCCAGGACATCCTGGGAGTGCTGGCTCTGTCCTGGCTGTGGAACAGCAGTGCAGGAGGCACCTGCATTCCGCTGTGGGATTTGCTGTGGTGTCCCTGGCTCTGGTGTGGGCCCCAGCCCTGAGCTTGAGGGAGGATGGATGATGGACAGGAGAAAGAAGGTGGTCACATCTGGGAGACCTTGTCAGAGGTGAAACAAAAGTCAAGATAAATGATGTTCCTCAGTGTCCACTTGACTACCAAATAAATCATATCTTCAAAGAAATCTATTCTTTTGGCCAAGGGTGGTCTGTCTTTGGTAAATCCTTGGCCTTCCAGTCATTTTCACATCTCTCCTTTTGGGCATGGCTTTCTGAAGGATTGTTTCCACAGTGTTCAGGCAGACTCAGAGCTGTGATTGCCCAGACTAGGGCTTTCCAGATGGTCTTTCTTAATATTCTTGAAAAAAGTCTTTCCATGTTGTTCATCAGAAACTTGTCCCTTTTTCCATAGTCCCACACAGTAATTGCTCTTGATTCCCCTCCAGATATCCCCTGGACTGACCATGCCACCCCATGTTACCCTGCCAGGCAAGCATGTCCAGGTCCTCCAGAAGTGGCTGAGCCTGTAGTTTAAAAGTTTCCTGCATTTTCCTGAGGAAGGCATTAACTCCTTAGTGAGGTAAATTACAGCAGACACCTACCAAAACACAACCTTCCTGCTTTCATCCTCACTCATCATTTCCATCCAGCACAGCTCCCTGCTCAAAGGAGAGCATTAACTCCTTAGTGAGGTAAATTACAGCAGACACCTACCAAAACACAACCTTCCTGCTTTCATCCTCACTCATCATTTCCATCCAGCACAGCTCCCTTCTCAGAAGAGAGCTCTGGGCATCACGTTCCCCACACAGAACAGTCCGTGCCACTACACCCTGAGCCTTTCCCCTCCCACAGAACAGCCCCCCAGAAAAGCAGAGGGGGCCCAGCAGTGCCCCAGACTGACCCCGGTGTGATTTGAACACACAACCTTCTGATCTGGAGTCAGATGTGCTGCCCTTGCACCACAAGGCCAGGGTGGAGGTGTCCTGGGGGCTGGGATTGGGCCCTGGGAATGTCCTTTCCATGGGGACCATCCTGGCATGTCCCTGCACCCCAGGAACAGGGCTGTGGCTATGGAGGGGCAAGCTGAGGGAGGTGGCCAAGGCCTGGCTGCCGAGACCAGCCCAGGCTGCAGGATGAAGGCACGGGTGGGATGAGGGGACCTATGGGGTCAGTGAGGGCAGGATCCAGGTCAGGGATGCTCCAAGGGAGGATGGAGCCTCAGGGGAGAACACAGGACAGCCCAAGGAGGGTTTTGGCTGTGGAGCAGGAAATGGTTTCGGTAGAGTAGAGTCCCCATGGGCTCAGGCCAGTCACAGCTCCTGATGTCCTGCCCCAGCCACAGCCCTGTGCTGGCTGGGAGTGGCACCTGGAGCTCCTACAAGGAGGGCAGGATGTCCCACCACGGCAGGCAAGGTCCACCACCACCTCCAGCTGCCCAATCCTTTCCTCGTGGGTGCTTAGGGCAAGGTGTTGGAATCCAGGGCACAGAGAATGTCTCTCTGCCTGTTTTGGGAAACTCTGACCCTTAGCAGAACACTGCTTTTAACCTTCATCCCTGGAAAAATTGCCAAAACTTTGGGATGAGTTAGAGCACACAGGTAGTACGTAGTAGTAGTAGCTTTTCACAGAGTGTATCACAGAGTGAAGAATTTAGGGTTTTAGGATTTTAATATGAGAGTGAATAGGACACAAGTGGAGGATTTTGGGTGTTGTCCCTTCTTCCTTCTTGTCCCTCTTCAGCTCCATTTTCTGTAGCACTGGTGGCACAAAGTTATTGGTTAGTGTGAGTAGTACTGTGGAAGTTACGTGTATGGATTAGTAGAAGTTATTGGTAGAAAAGTAGAAACAAAGTAGGTGTTAGAAGTTAATTGGGTTAAACAGCTTTAAAAGGCCTTGGTTTGGGTGTTTGGGGTCCATTTTGTGCTTCGCTTCTCGCACGCTGAGTCTGGTGTGCAGACGGTGCTGAACTTAAGATAAGAATAAACAAAAACCTGAAGACCAATAAAGAGAGTCCTACACGTTCTTCATCCTTGGAAAAGAGCTCAGGAAGGGAACCCCCTCCAAAGGGCCCAGGGGGTTGAGTTCCCACTCTTGCTGGGACCAAAAAAAACCCGACACAAGGCTGCCATGGACAGCAGTGTCAGTAAGGAGGTGAAGCCTTCCTTTGCTCTCTCCAACTCCATTCCAAACGTCATTCCCACCCCATGGGAGACATGATGGAGACAGTCTGCTGGGTACCAGGGTGTCTGGAGAGGGGCAATACAGGCAGGGGCTGTGGCCAGCAGTGCAATGGACAAAGCAGCTGGAACCTCCCTGGCTCAACCTAATCCTGGTAAGAGCAGAGCTCTCAGGATTACTACAGTCACAGAGATTTTTAAAGTTATAGAAATGTTATGAAATTATATGAAGTTAGGGAACATTAACTTTATAGTTAAGCACTTACCCTGAATGTGACTCCCTCCAAAAATTCGATTCCTCTGTAAAATTTGATGCCTGAAACCAAATCCCATCCCTGCTGTCCAAACGTATTAATAATCACCACGCATTTACTCTGTGAATTACCAGTGCTGAGGATGGAGCTAAGAGGCGTTTCCTCTTGTTTTTACCTTTCCACCTGAGCAAATTCTGCACCACGAGGTCCCTTCCTCCTCCAGCACCTTTTCCCACAAGAGGGAGCCAGGAACCAGCTCACGGGCTCCATGAGCTGTAAATCAGGATGGAGATTAATTTTGTTCGGTGAAGGATCCTCCATCCCAAGGCCAGACTGGAAATTCAGCTTGTTTCCTTCCTGGAAACACAGTGTTTTTTTCCTCCACAACCCAAAGTTTTTGTCTATTCAATCCCAATGGTTGGTATTAGATTTTCCCCCCATATTTTTCCCTTCTGACCATCCCCCAGTGGCACCTCTCCTCATCAGTCAGGTTTTCAGCCAGTTCCAGAACCACTTCAGCCCAGCTGCAGTCAAATCCTGCTGATTTATATTGCCACTGCAAATCTGGTTAAGTGCTTTGGGAAATCAGATATTTCCCATAAGTTTAGCGTCCCAGGTATTATTTTCAGAGCTGTCCCATGACTGAAAACTTCAGAATGAAAGCAAAGTCTTCCTTTCTCATAAAAACTCCCTTACTCAAAGGGATGTGAATCCCAGGCCAGATCGACAAAACCCTCCAGGGCTGGGGACTTCACCACTGCCCTGGGCAGCTGTGCCAGGGCTGGACAGAGATTTCTGTGAAGGAATTGTTCCTAATATCCAATCTAAACCTCCCCTGGTGCAATTTGAGGTGATTCCTCTTGCTCTGTCACTTGTTACGTGGGAGATGATCCCAACCCAACCCCGGCTGTCCCTTCCTGTCAGGAGTTGTGCAGAGCCACAAGATCCCCCCTGAGCCTCCTTTTCTCCAGGCTGAGCCCCTTTCCCAGCTCCCTCAACAGCTTCTCACAAGAGATTTTTAGGCAAGGGAAAGAACTTCCACTGTATGTAAGCATTTCATTGTGATCCATATAAAATGTGTCTCTGACCTGGAAAAACCTGGGAAAGTAACCTGGGACAGGAGGGGAACAAAAAAGAGCAAACAAAGTGCAGAGGCATCAAGGCAGACTGAGATGATACTTGAATTTCAAAGAGGCGGGTTTTTTCTGGCACAACTTCTGATCTTAATTTGAAGGGGACTGTGATTGTATAAGCACTTGTGGTCTGATAGTGAGGACATTCTGGAAATGATGGAGAAGGATTTTGAATGTGAGATTACTGGGCAGTCACTCCTCCTCCTCCAGACTGTTAACACACTTGAGGTTTTGAATTTGTACGTCACCTCCCATGGAAATAGAATTTTAAAAGGCAAACATTTCCAGGCCATCACTACAGAACAGAAAAGGAATTTTTTTGTGATTTAAAAAATAATTGTTGAGAAAGCTGAGTGTCTGTTGCAGTCTGACAAAGTACAATGACAGACCCTGTCTGAGAGATGAGATGAATATCTCAGCTAGGATCCCCTTGGATTCAGTGGAACCTGAGCCAGCTGAAGGGTTCCTGTTGCAGCCTTTGTTTCATCCCTGTCCCTGGAGTACCTGGAAATGGGCACAAACACCTCTCCTTCACGACTGGATGGTGCCTGCAAATTTGGAATGGAAAGCAAACAAAGCAAGAAGGGAGGCAGGCAGAGAACAATGCAGGAGACTGAGGGGGAGGTTTTTATTGTTGGTATCAGGGCTGCTGGGTCAGAACAACTTCAATAAATATCTTGCATAGAAAGAGGCTGAAGTAAATGATTGAGGGAGAACCTGAGGTGTAGCTGCCACTTCCATTTCTGTTGATATCATTCAAAGTCTGTACAGACAAATGCTGCAGAAAACTCATGAATCTCACTTGTCACATGCTCTTTGTGCACCTGCAAAATTGAAGGCGCTGCTGGTGACAGCTGAAAACTGATAATCTGCACTTCATGTATCACAGAAACATAGAATGGCAGAAGGGTTTGGGATGAAAAAGAACCGGAAAATCATCTCATTCCAACCCCCTGCCATGGACAGGAACACCATCCCCTTTGTTTTTCTTCACAGCACCTTTCACATAATAAAATACAACTATTTTATATATTTGTGAATGGAATGATCATTATAATTTATTTATTTCTCTTGGGAACAGCTGTTGCATCACAGGACATGCAGCAGGATCAAATATTCTCTGTTGTCCAGAGAAGCTCTGTGGCTGTCCCTGGATCCCTGGAATGTCCAGGGCCAGGTTGGACAGGACTTGGAGTAACCTGGGATGATGAAAGGTGTCCCTGCCCATGGCAGGGGGTTAAACTAGATAGTCTCTAACTTCCTTTCCAATCCAAACCATTCTATGATTCCATGATATTCCAGCTGCCTTCTCTCCCACCAAATGATGGCTAATTTTCTCCAGATAATCCATTACCAATCACATTAATATTTCAAGTTAATGATACTCTCTGGGTGGATCCATGTTGATAAGGGACCCTCCCAGCAGCCCTCCCAGTGGTCAGGCAGGGAGGCACAGCTATTTGTCCCCTTGTTTCTGTGCCCCTGAGCCATTGTTCAGGTTTAGCCACGTGCAGAGGTCAGGCTGAACCCGCTGCCTTCCCCTGCCACCCCTGCCAGAGTTCCCTGGACAGCCACAGCTGTTCCCACTGCCCTATAAATGCCACACTGCTCCCTCCTCCTCTGCTCAAAGGTTCTGGCACTGTGGCCCCGTCTCCACGCTGCAGCTGGGACCTTGCACCATGAAGCTCTTCTCCTGCCTCATGGCTCTCCTGCTCTTCCTCCTCCAGGCTGTTCCAGGTAAGGGGCAAGCCCCACGCTGGGGTTTGCCTGTGTAGGAGGCACAGCTCGCTCGTGTGGTGGTGCAGAACGTTCTCCTCAGCTCCTGTCCTTAGAGCACTTCCCTATTTCTCAGTCTGAAAGCAGAAGTGAAAAATTAACCGATGGTGAGCAGATGTCACACCAGAACGTTCCCACACAAGCTTCTGCCAGGTGTTGGGTCTTAGGACTCTTTGAAATGTCTTTATGCCACTTTGTGGCACTATTGGATGGTGGCACCATGGGAATCACCTTCTCCTCTAACCCCAGGGTTAAAAATTGTCCCCTCTGTGTATGGTAGAAGAGAGCAGAGGTGTTCCCTGGCATTGTTCAGGTTGAACTGCACTTCAGCTCTTTCAATACTCTGGTTCCCCTTCCTCAGCCCTTCTGCTGCACTGACTCATTTTCTGATTGTGTTTTTATCCTACCTGTTCCTCATGCTTAATGAAACTCCTCACCTTGGAGAAAGGCTTCCAGAGAAAGAAGGGACTGGGCAAACTGCTTGTTTCTGTTGTTAATTGAGCCAGATCCTACTTTGGGGGTTTTTAAAGTCATAATTTTATCTTCAGGGCGTGTGACGATTGTGCTGTCCCTTGCATGTCACTGCAGCTCTGCAGTCCCAGAACCCAGAAGCATCCAAGACTGGGCTGTCCATTCCTATTACAGCACAAATGGCCAGGATATGTTCAGAGAATTGCCATCAACCTCTGTGTTTCACTCCAGTTGTACAAAAACCTTCCTTGGAATGCTCTGAGTTCCCATGAGTTCCTCAAACCTTGTGGGTTCTGGGGGTATTTGTGTCAGATCCCTAACTGGGGTCTGTGGGGTTTCAGCAGGAGGAAGACCATGAGAATGGACTGATCCTGCAGCACAGCTGGGAATCCCATTCTCCCTGTAGGTCTCGGCTTGCCCAGAGACACCTTGCGTTGTTTGGAATACCACGGCTACTGCTTCCATCTGAAATCCTGCCCGGAGCCGTTTGCCGCCTTTGGAACTTGCTATCGGCGCCGGAGGACCTGCTGCGTCGGTATGCATGGGAACCTGGCCAGGAGGGCAAAATTTGGGGAGAAACGGCTGAACTCAGCAAAACAAACGTTGCCTCCAAATCCCAGAATGCCAGAATGGGATGGGTTGGGTTGGGTTGGGTTGGGTTGGGTTGGGTTGGGTTGGGTTGGAAGGGAACTTAAAGCTCATCCAGTTCCACCCACTTTTCACTATCCCAGGCTGCTCCAAGTCCCATCCAACCTGGCCTTGGGCACTTCCAGGCACGGGGTCTAAGCTACCTCTTTCCATGTACAAAGATGGACCTGTGTGTTCCTCCACTGACATCAGTGTGGAGCATTTGTGACTGGCCAAAATATCCCAAATCTCTACCTCCAATGGAAAAATAAAAGTTTAGGCCCACAGAGAGTCATCCTTCCTTGGTAAATCTTCCTATAAACATCTGTTGGGGGACTGCTGGCTGCACCCACCCTGCTGTGCTTAATAGGTGCTAACTGACCTCTTCCCTGTTATTTTATCTGAATCTTCCCAGAATTGCATGGTTTTGGTGCTCCTCAATACACAATCCTCAACATAAATCATTAATGAATATATACTTTAGAAACAACTGTGCTAATCCTAAAGTTCCTCTGATCCAGCGTCCTGGATCTGTCTGTGGCCAGGAGTGGATATTTCCTCGCAGTTACTCTGTGTGTGTAAAGTGACCACACCCATATCTTTACATTTCCTTATATATTATTCTGGCTTTTCTGAAATTGCAGCTCGGAATTTTTAGATTTAGGCATCCTTGTGTTTAAAAGTCCTTACTGGATTTCAACCCCCAAGTTAGGAATTCCTTCTATTTCTTTTAAACCTCATCCCTCACAATTTTGTTCAGTGCCACCTGCTTGAAATGTAGTCATTCTGCATCCATCTTCTTCACAGCTTTACAATATCCCTCCCTCAGTTAATTCTTTTCCAAGCTGGTGGGTCACAAATTCCTTCTTTTACAGAAGTGCTGTGATAAGCCCCAAAGTTCATCTTTGAGTCTTTGCTTTTGGAAACACAGTAACCACAATTTCCCAACAATTTTTGTGTATGGGATGGGTTGGATGGCAGTGTCAGGTTTCCTGGTTTGACTTAAACCCTCTGAATTGCAGACATGACATCCAACTTCCACATCTGCCAAGACGAGGGGGGACATTGTGTGCCCCCAGAAATCAGATGTCTGCAAGAGCAAGAGGGACTCTGCCCTCGCAGAGGATGGAAGTGCTGCACAGAAGTGTGACAAACACCTCGTGGGACTGCAGAAAACCACAGAAATGAACAGCCAAGAAAGCAAACAAGTTTTATTCCAAGTGTTGTAGACATGTCTGGTGTTCTCAACATGCAAAGTGTGTAATTAACTAGAGGTGACATCTTTATTTCTATAAGGAAGGCAATAAATGCTAAATAAACAGGTGTAACAGTCATTTATTTATGGAAAGAGGCAGAATATCTCTCTATTTCACCCACGTGCAGAATTATACAAAAATTTGCTGTTGCATCCTTGGAAACCCCATCCCCTCATCCTTCTTACCAGCCTAATCTTATTTACCATGTTGATTTTACACTTGGATGCTTTAGAGGACTGAGGACACTTAATCACAGAATCATTGAGGTTGGGAAAGATCTCCAAGGTCATCGAGTCCAACCTGTGACTGATCCCCACTTTGTGACCCAGACCAGAGCATTGTGTGCCACACCCAGTCATTCCTTGGGCACTTCAGAGAGCTGCTGAGGGAGCTGGGAAAAGGGCTCAGCCTGGAGAAAAGGAGGCTCAGGGGGGACCTTGTGGCTCTGCACAATTCCCTGACAGGAGGGGACAGCCGGGGGCGGAGGTCAGGCTCTGCTCCCAGGGAACAGGGACAGGAGGAGAGGGAACGGCCTCAGGCTGTGCCAGGGGAGGGTCAGGTTGGACATCAGGAGGAATTTTTCCATGGAAAGGGGGGTTAAGCATTTAAACAGGGTGCCCAGGGCAGTGATGGAGTCCCCATCTCGAGGGATTTAAAAGACAGATAGAGGTGGTATTTGGGGACATGATTTGGTGGTGCCTTGGGAGTGCTGGGGAATGGTTGGACTTGATGACCTTGAGGGCTTTTCCAGTCTAAATGACTGTATGATTTTAGTTACATTGTTCTGTTTGGGTATTTTTTTAGGGAGAAAGGGACTTTTAACCTTGCTCTTTCACCTGTCAGTTTAAGATGTGCTGGGGAATGAGTTTTATTACCATTTTTTTATTATTTTTTTTTATTACCAATTTTTTTATTATTTTTGCTGAAGGGACAGCAAACAGCAGGGCCAGGCAGGGCATCTGGAATATCACATTTTACAGCCAGAGCTACACACTCACCATGCTCAGATTTACCAGCACAGGGTGCACTGCTGAACTAACAGCTCTTCCACCAGCACTGTGTGCTCATCACACTCAGGAATGAAGCCTCCCAAATTCCTCAGAAGCCAAAGCTGGGGAAAAAAATAACACCCAGGTTTCAGCTGGAGAAAATATTCACACAAGCTCAGATTAAAAATTAATCACTCCCAGCCTGCATCCTTCTCCTCCTTGCAGATCCTCAGGAGTCTTCCCTCGCAGGTTTCTTCCCTCCTCCCTGTCACTTCCAAGGGGTTTTGCTGGCTGCAGGTGAAGGGCAGAGGATCCCTCTGAGCCTCTTTTTCCCAGCTGGAATTCTACCAGCCCGAAATGCCAGCTGCCAAGGAGAGGAATCAGGAAAGCCAGAAAACAGGGAACGTGAAAAAAACCTCAGCATTGTTTGGAGCAGCAGCGCTGGGTCAGAGTGACACGAAAGGGTTTCTCAGCAGCAAATGTTACTCCAGGGACTGGAGTACAATGAACTCCTGCCTACTCCCCCTCTCTTCCCAAATGCCATCCAGCATGCCAGCAGCACACAGAGGCCTCTGTGGAATCCCACTCCCAGCCCTGCGATTTTCCAGCAGAGCCAAAGGAATGGGGATCCTTGTGCTTGTTCTCATATTCATCTCCCTGAGCCAGCACGGTAAGACCAGGAAGGCCTGGGGTGGTGAACAGGATCTCTGGGGACAGGGATGATCTTTCTTTGCTGTGTGATATTGCAGGTACTGAGGAAAGGGGTTTTCTGGGCGAGAGAGTGGGCGAGGTACTTTGGGAAAATTCATTATTTAATCCCTTGGGGTGATACAAAAAATGAGCAGGGAGGAAGCTGTGAAAATGGGGCACATCACTGAGTTAGGAGAAGCCCTAAAGGAGAAGCCCTGTGCTCTGGGAAAATGTTCCTGCCCTTTCTCAGGCAGGGGGAGGAGAACCCCTCTGACCTCCCATGCACGGTCTTTGCCAACATCCTGAAAAAACAACTCCGTGATAAAACATTCCTTGAGGGAGGTTGGCTCAGCAGCTTGGGATTTTTAGCATGGATATTTGAACCTGTCTGTGGGATGGGGACCCTGGGAGTGCTCGAGGTGCTCGGGCCCTCTGTGTGCTCCCAGTGCTGGCTTTGCTGGATGGGAACATGGTGCCAGACGGAACCCCACGAATTTCATCCACGAATTTGCTGCTCCCTTGTCCAGGAGATGCTCAGGGACCAGAGAGCTGTAACCACGGCGGGGGCTTGTGCCGAGTGGGAGCCTGTGCTTCTGGGGAATACCTGGCTCAGTTCTGCTTTGAGCCCGTCATTCTCTGCTGCAAAAATCTGTCACCTGCCACCACAGAGAGCTGAAGGTTTCCCAGGGAGCCAGCAGCAGCACAGGGAGAGCTGCAGGCTCCACTGGAAAGGCACGAGCAGCTGTTGGGAAGGAGATTTTGTGGTTTCTATGACTGTTGCTCCCCTAGGAGAATACGGCTGTGGATTCACTCATGGACACCTGCACACTTTGGTTTTGCTGTAACTTTTTAGGCAACACTGTGACAAGAAGAAACTGGGGCCACCCAAACTGTCTGTCACCCCTTTGGGACTCTGATTGTTATCTGACATGTCCAGGTGAAAAATTGCCTTTCTCCTTACCTGAAACTAATAAACCTGAGGTTTAACAAAGCAGCAAGTGCCCACCTGTGAGTCAGCAACGCTGCCAGTGATGGGATGGCACTGACCAGGAGTGACCACAGCATTCCTCACCTCCCCGGAACACCAGGGGGTCTCTGTGCCTTTATTTCCCTTCCCAGAGAAAACAGCTGCAATGGGGAAAGTTGTTTTGGCATCATTTTTGGTGCAAAAGGCACCTGGTTTGACATAAAAGTGAGTGTGGTCTGTGCTTCTCAGGCAAGATCCATCCCCGTCCACTTCTCCTTTCCAGGCTGTGCCAGGTTCTCAAGGCAGTCATGGAATCCCAGAATGGTTTGGGTTGGAAGGGACATTAAAGATCATCTCAATGCACCCCCTGCCATTGGCAGGAAGAGCTTCCACCATCCCAGGTTGCTCCAAGCCCTGTCCAACCTGGCCTTGGGCACTTCCAGGGATCCAGGGGCAGCCACAGCTTCTCTGGGCACCCTGTGCCAGGGCCTCACCACCCTCACAGGGAATATTTTTTTTTCCCTAAAATCCCAGGTTTACTAGTTTTAAACATGATTGGAAGGGGATCTGAGAGCTGTGTCCCATTGCCCTGACAGGCTGCCCTTCTAGTGCAACTCCTTTCCCTTTTGGTCACCCAGCCCCAAGGAAATCAGTCACTTTGTCCTTTACAGCTTTCTTCCAATGAGCTCCCTCAGCCTAAATTAATTTTCTGTCCAAATCCATTCTCAGCCCTTCTGTGTCTTTTCAACACAAAATTTTGACACTCCCCTGCCTTTGTCAGATCCTGGTCTCCCTTTCCAGGTAAAATATTTCTCTCTGGGTCAATAATTTCTGTGAAAAAAAGGAAACAATGATGTAATGAGAGAGCTCTGCCAACCAGCCGAGGCACTGCTTAGACAGAGCCAGGGAAAAGTCCTCCCTGGGAGATGAAATTCTCGTTCTGATGGATCAAACAGGAAAATTCACACTGACCTCACCAGGGTCAGGCCCCACTGCCAGAGGGCTGAGCATTCATCCATCCAAGCCTCTCCATCCAGTGATGGGCAGCCCAGGTACCCCCCTTGGGTCACCACTGGGGCTCCAACAGTGCTCCCCTGGAGATCCCTTGCAGCTGGATGAACCCTCAGGAGAGCCAGATAACCCAGAGCTGGCTGTTGGCTTGGGAGCTGGTTCTGGACACAGGGACAGGGCTGAATCCAGAGCCAAATTCCAGCCCCTGCCCAGCCCATCCCTCTGACGCACGCCGGTGACGAGGACAGGCAGGGAGGGCTTCACATCCAGGCACCTCTCCAAATCAAACATTCACTTCTCACATTCATCCACGGGGCTCATTGTCCATGTCCCTCATCTGGGAACACTCAGCCATCGTGGTTACAGCCTGTTTTCCTAGGAAAGGGAAGGGTGGGCTCTTGCAGCTCACCTTGCACAGCTCCCTCGTGGTCACTGCGCCTTCTGCCCCTCATGTGTTTTGGACCTACTGGCCAGACCACCAGGAAAGGTGGAAATGCTCAGTTTATAGGGAATATTGTCACCCTGGCACTAATGGGCATGCTCACAGGCATGGTCCCGCTGTCCCACTGCTGTGTGTTCCCTTGTTTGCTGATCTGGATGGAAATAACCTTAAAAAAACCCCAAACCACAACCCAACAACAACCTAAAAAATAAAAAAAAATTGTTCCATCATTATTTCTGCCCAATGAATAAGATGAACTGAATTCCCTTCCAGTCTCACACAGAGGGAGGACAGAGAAAGCACCAAGGATATGGTGGATGGTGGAGAATGGCACTTCCAGACCTTCCAGAACCAAAACTGTTTCTTGGTGTGATTTCTTGACCCCTGAACTCACCTGGGGCAAAGCAGCCAGCTCAGCTCAAGGGGAGTTGCTTGAACAGCAGCAGGAGCTGCTTTGGTGTAAGTGTGTGACAGAGAATGCTGCTCGAATTAATTAAACCCCAGTTGGAGTATCCTGTAGCCCTGGGGAGGAGGAAAAATCATAAAATCATAATAAAATCCCAGAATGGTTTACATTGTAAGGGACCTAAAAAATCAACCAGTTCCAACCCCCTGCCATGGGCAGGTGAAAGCCAAATGAAGAAGAGGATTTTTGTGGGAAATTCTTGACTGAGCCTTGAACTCTCTGCACCTGATAGAGCTCAGAAGGCCACAAACAGGGGTTCTTTAGTACTGCCTTAGCAGACCTATACCTAAAGGAGATGCAAAAATCATCCAGATACCTTGGGATGTATATTTGGGATCTTTGCAGCCCTGCAGACAGCCAGGATAGAGCTTTACCCTCATGCCAGGTCTGTCAACTAGCACAAGCCTCCTGGGTAAATGGGGATTTCAGTCCTTCAAAGCATGGCATGGATTCCCTCAGTGGGATTTGTTTGCTGTTCCCAGGCAACAGGCCAGGGTTTGTTTGGCAGAGAGAGCCAAATCCTCCTCTTCTGCCCCAAAACCATCATTGTGATGTGCAGTCAGCAGCAGGATGGTGTTGGATGGGCTCCTTTTTGGGGAAGCTGAGGTGCCATAGCTGTGGGCAGCCCCTGGATCCAGGCTGTCTTTTACATCCCTGGCAATCCCACACAAACCAGTGCAACCTCCTGTTGTTGCTGCTTCCTGATGGGGGTGAATCAGGACTTTGACTCCAATATCAGGTGGTTTATATGATTTATTAAAATGATTCCATAGTTCAGAAGGATTTGGGGCTGTATGTGCCCAGGTTCAGAGCTAACATCTTTTCATCTTCATGCTCAGTACCCAATCTCCAGAATCCAGAAAATGCTTACAAAGTCAGAGAAATAACATTTCTCTATATCATAGGTTGAGAAAAGGAAGGCTCCCATCCCACATGTGGGAGACAGGGCAGCCAAACACCATCCTGTCCTTGAACACACACACACACAAACAATTTGTTCACAGAAAATCTGTGCTTAGAAGTGAGCTTTCCCATGGGAGGAAAAACTCAGCAAGTTTGCATCCAAAAAACGTATAAAATACCACACTACAACCCCCTGCATGCCTGGATCTTCCTTCACCCCCACGCAGGAGAAAGGAGCTCACATTCCAGCATTCCACCCCCTCACGTGCAGCTCCTCCACCTCCTGTGGGGTGAAAGAAATCCCCTCCCCACAGCCCAGCTCCAGGGCGTGCTGGGGAGATAAAACAGGTCAGGATTCAGAGGCTGCACCTACAGGAGTGAATCAAATCACGTGAGGCTCGGAAACCAGTGGCTACTCAAACGTGCTGTCAGAAAATGAATGTTTTCCACGCTGTTCCTTGGCACAGTGAGGGTGGGAACATGCCAGCAATGATCCATAACTGACAGCTGGATGTGGCCCTGCACTGGAAAGGAGAAGTTAATTGCCCAAGGTGTGCTCTGACCATTTTCTGTGAGGCAAAAGCCATCATTTCTTGCTGTGTCCAGCTCTGGGGGCCTCAACTTCAGAGAGACATGGACCTGTTGAAGAGAGTTCTGAGAAGGCCATGAAGAATGGTCTGGAATGAGAGCCTTGGGGGGTTTCTGGACTAGGGCAGAGCCCAGAGCTGAGCCCATGATCATCAGGTTAAATTGCAGGGCTCTATCAGTGCTTGCTTGGGGTTTTTTTGGCAAAATGCTGTCAGTGCGATTGGGAGTAGGAGGTGGCATCACGAGCTGGCAAAAGTGTTCATTCACCCAAGGAATTGCTCCTGCTGGCAAAAACTTATCCCAGGAAGCATTTAAAACTCAGTCTGCTCAGGTCCTGGCCTAAAGGCAATGAAGTCAGTGGAAACATCCCTCCCATTTGGGGCCAGAGAGCTGATACAGATTGATTCGGCTCCTCCCAACCCCAAAACCCCTCAAGCACCCAGGAGCCGATTCCTGTGCCACGTGTCTGAGCACAGATCAGCCTTTGTGCGTGGTGAGCTCTGAAAAAAGACATCTGCTGGCAGGTTGGGAAGCAGGGGAGGGTGGGAGGCTGCTGGGCCAGCCCCAGAAGGTTCTCCAGAGGCTGAGGCCAACACAGCAGTGGGACCATGCCAAAGGGAGCCAGACCAGCTGTTGGACAAGCAGTTGCCCAAGGGACAGAGATTTCCTGCCCCTGATTTCTGGAGGAAATCTGGTTTTTGTTGGTATTGTGTAGTCCTGGATTTCTTTCCCAAGGCACGTTCTGCAACTCAACCCATGTACCACAGCTGCAGAGCAGGGGTTTGTAGTGGTGTGGAGGATGCAGCCTGGTCCCCACGGAGCCTGCAGCATCCAAACAGCTCCAGGCACAAATCACCCTGTGCAGTGTTGCTGCTCCCACCACGGGAGAGCAGCTGAGCTGGAGACAAACACCTGGAATTTTGACATCCAAACTTGGGAACACCGTGGCCACGTGGAGCCCTGGCTCCGTGCTCCACATCCTCTCTGGAGAGCACCAAGCCATCTGCACACACGTGTTCAGACACTCCAGGTCACACACCCAGAGCAGGACACTCACAGGAGCATCCACACGCTCCTCCCTGCTTGGACTGCAGCTCAAGGACTGACATCTCCTTTCTGCTGGGTGAGCTTTGCCCAAATTCTTTGCTTTGGAAGTTCTTCCCTGTCAGGGTGGGGAGGCCCTGGCACAGGGTGCCCAGAGAAGCTGTGGCCGTCCCTGGATCCCTGGAAGTGCCCAAGGCCAGGTTAGACAGGGCTTGGAGCAGCCTGGGATAGTGGAAGGTGTCCCTGCCCATGGCAGGGGGTTCATTGAGATGATCTTTAATGACCCTTCCACCCCAAACCATTCTGGGATTCCAAAATTCCACAAAATCCCGCTGCACCATCTCTCACATCCAATCCTCAGAGGTACAGGGTGGGTTATTGTATTCCACCCAAGCAGTGCCACCAGACAGGCAGAGCACCCACACTTTTCCAGAGGCTCACACACATCCCTGCATCCAGATCTCCCCCGGGTGGGTTCCAGACCCATCTCCCTTCCCAGGCTGTGCGTGGCCAGTTTGCAGGACACCCTGGTTAGGAGCTCAGTGTCCCCTACTCCAAAGTCCACTGGTGAAGGCCCCTTTATCTGCTCTGTTTGATGAAGGTGATCCTTGTTCTGTTCAAGCAGCCTGAAGGACTGGGCTTTGCATTTTCCAGCAGTCCCTGGCATCCAGCCTGCAAAGAAAAATCCATGAGGTGACTTCTGAAGGGAAAAGGGAAGACTTGGTGATGGCCTCTGCTGCATCATCACTGTAGAAAAAAACCTTTATAAAGTTTCTATTTCCTCTTCCTCCATTTGTTGTTGGCTAGGGGACATTCCTGCTCATTGTTTGCTTTGTGTTGTTTTCCCAAGTTGAAACACAGGTCTCACCTCTACTGATTTCCTGGAACTGACCTGGAGAGCTGGTACAAACCTGAGAGCCTGCCAGGATCCCTGGGAGAGCTGTAATCCACCAGCTCTCCTAACCACACTGAATATTGCAGGGAGGTATCCCAGCTTCCCACTGAATAAGTACATAAATGACTAAAATATTAAATTGCCATTTTTTCTTGGCAGTTGTAAACAAAACCTTAGCAACCATCCTCTCTGCAGCCTGGAAGCTGGGAAATTGAAGCAGACCCATGATTTTTTTTAAGGATCCCATTATTTTCAAGCCAGCTTTGTGTGTTGGGGAATGCTGAGGAGGAGACTCTGGATTTTTTCACACTGGACTGTGTCAGTGCTAAACACAGAGAATGAGAGCTGAAAAAAAAAAACCCCCAAAAAAATCACCACAAAAAAACCAAAACCCAACACTTTGATACTGCAAACACTTGGACTGAATTTTAACATCACATGCTTGAGCCTACAAGCACAGAGCCAGGCTGGGTCAGTCCCAACATCCTGTCTCCAGGAACAAGCAGTAGCAGACTCCCCAGTGCTCAGTCTAATTGTCAACAAAACCCTGATTTTTTCCCCACCTTTTTGGTATTTTTCCCTCTATTTTTTTCCCTTTATTTCCCCTTTATACTTTTTGTCTGTAACACAGTGTGACTGAAAGCAGGCACACCCATGTTTGCCGTCATGTTGAAATGCACCTGAGATTGACAAAGTCCCCTCCACTCCAGGAGAATTACACAACCCCCCTGGCCACTATAAATCCAGGATTTCCCTCTTTAGGGCCTTTCACTCCTCCTCGGGGTGGAACCTCCACCCACACCGAGCCATGAGGGTTCTCCAGCTGCTTTTTGTAGTCGTTGTCATTCTCCTCCTCCAGGGCGCTTCAGGTAAGCACAAAATTCCCACAGGGGTTCCTGCAGGACTGTGGAGAGAGAAAAGGCAGGTTCCTACTCTGAGGCAGAAGAGGACAAGACAGGGCCCTCAAATCAAGGCTGACCTAACTTGTCACTAAAACTAAAAACTAAAAATTTCTCCTGAGATGGTCTCCATGAAGTTCCTGGATGCAGCTGTCCTGAGCTCATAGCTTGGGCATCCCCTCCTCTCTGCGCCCTCAAAACTCAGCCAGAAATGCTGAGCCTAAGTCAGGAGCCTGAGCTTTGCTCCTGACCAGGATAAAACCTCATCCTGCACAAAACAAGGAGAATCCCATTAAATTCTCCATGAGTGGAATGCAGATGTGGCAAATGCAGGAAGATGCAAGTGTGACCAGAAGGTTGAGAGAGGTGATTTTCACCATCTGATCTGCTCTGGTAAGATCCCACCTGCAAAGCTGCCTCCAGCTTTGGGATCCCCAGCATCAGAAGCTGATGGAGCAAGTCCAGAGGAGGCCATGGAGCTGCTCCAAGGGCTGGAGCCCCTCTGCTCTGGAGCCAGGCTGGGAGACCTGGGGGTGTTCACCTGGAGAAGAGAAGGATCCAGGGAGAGCTCAGAGCCCCTTCCAGGGCCTGAAAGGGGCTCCAGGAGAGCTGGAGAGGGACTTGGGACAAGGGCTTGGTGGGATAGGATGAGGGGAAATGGTTTTAAGCTGCAGAAGGGTAGGTGTAAATTAGATATTAGTAAAGAATTATTGGCTGTGAGGGTGGTGAGGCTCTGGCACAGGTTGCCTAAAAAGTCTGTGGACTCTCCATCCCTGGAAATGTTCATGGCAAGGTTGGACGGGGCTTGGATCAGCCTGGGATAGTGGAAGGTGTCCCTGCCCATGGCAGGAGGTTGGAAGTAAATAGTCTTTAATGTCCATTCCAGCTCAAAATCATTCTGTGTATCTTTGATTCTATACAACCAGAACCATATTTCAGGGGGGAAAAGAAGAGGGAAAGGCAGATAATTTACCTTTTCTTGTCTGTTTTCTTCTGGGATTCTGATTTGATAGAAAAATATTCCTTGGCTTGGCATTTTGGCTGGCTGCTTGTTTACGTGTGTCAGAGGTTCAGGCTCCGTTCAGGTGTAAGGTCACTGTGATGTTAGCAGGGCTTTGGTAATATCACATAGCAGAAGGCAAACCTGATAACCAAGAAGAGGAGATTTACTTGTTTAGCCTGTTTATGCTCTCATTTATTTCACTGAAGCCCTGGGGACAAAGAAGGGAGAGAGAAGGGTTTGCCCATTCCACTGGTGGTGGACCCTCCAGAACCCCCAAACTTGGTGTTTCTGCTGTGTCTGAAGAGAAGCAGCACATGCCCTTTTAATCAAAACACCAAAATATTTGAAAAACCCAAGCAAACAAAAACCCCAAAACACCAAGAAGCCAAAAAATCTCCAAACGAAACAATGGGTGAAACACCTGTTCCAAAAGGCACTTCTCTGTCTTTTGATGCTGCCCAACCTCACCTAACTCATCTAACCTAACACAGCCAGCCCAAACATGGCTGTCTCACCCAGGCCAGTCCTTGGGAGACTCCCAGTGCTGCTGGATGGAGCAGCTCCCCCCAGGCACATCTGATCCTCACCATGGAACCAGCTGAATTTCCCTGCTGCCGACTGAGAACATTGGTTGCTCAGAACATTTGTTGCTCAGCCACCTACACCAGTGGATTCCCAGTGGGAATTTGGGGCTCTGAGTAGGTTCCAGCTCTCCTAACCAGGTCTCCTGTCCTCTTTCCCCAGCAGCCAGAGGCCTTTCAGACAGCCAGCAGTGCAGAAGCAGCCGTGGCCACTGCCGGAGGCTCTGCTTCCACATGGAGCGCTGGGAAGGGAGCTGCAGCAACGGCCGCCAGCGCTGCTGCCGGTGACAGCGGCCACACCAGGGTGGTGTGACAGCCCCAGGAGAGCTGGCCCAGTGATCCTGCAGCCAGAACTGGACACAGAACCTGCCCTCAGACACCTCCGTGCCTCCACGTGTAGCTCGGTTTGTCCTCCAATAAACCGCTCGGTTTTCCGCGTCCTGCTGGGTCCGGAGCGCAGCCGTGCTTCCCCCTCAGATGGACCACCCTGCCTGACACCTGGGGGCTGATGGTGCTGGAGGTGCACTGGGGGATCCAAATCGTCTGCACAGAGGTGGCAGCTGTGGTACAGGAGCAAGGGGTGCCCTTCCAGAGTGGCACCAAGAGAGGGATCCGCTGGGCTGGTCCAAGCAGTTATGAAACCTCTCTTTGCACCCATTCCTCCACCTCTGTCTCAGGCACTGCCTTTAACAACCTCAATTTCTTGCTCTGTTCAGAAGAGGTCATGGCAGGATTCATCCTCTTCATGGGGATGGATCCAAGACAGAAGTATGGCTTTCCCTCCAGAAGTTCCTCTCCCATAGCAATAAGGTGAACCTGAGTGGGCGACTCAGGTTAATCCAACCTGATCTCCTTGGAGATGTCCCTGCTCATTGCAGGAGTGCTGGACTAGATGACCCTTAAAGCTTCCTTCCAACCCAAACCATTCCAAAACAATTCAAACAATTCACCTGGTCGCACAGGGAGTGTGGTGGGTTCTCCATCTGCCCTGCTCCTGCATGGAGCAATTCCCAGGTGAAATATTACTTCCCTAGTGCAAGTTATTCCAAACTCTATCCCAATATCACCTGAGGGGTCTCACTCACCACCTCTTGTGAAATCACAGGCTGATTTTTTGAGTAGAATTATGAGTTGGAATGAGAATTATGGGTTGGCCAAGGCCAAGTTCACTTCCAGCAGCTCCTCACCAGGGAGTAAGGGTTCTTGGCCATGGACTGTTGTTTACTGAAGGAAGGGGAATTGCTCACTGTGGTGTGCTCTGGAGCAGGACCCCCAAAGCAAGTCCTCACCTTGGAGGTGGTGAGGTGGAAAGGAGGTGGTGTAGGGCGAGCAGGAATAGGGGTGTCTTGGAGCTACGGCTAGAGAGTTGGTTTGAAAGGGTATGAAAATCTCCTCAAGAGAAAAGCTGGAAGATCTATCTCTGGAAAACGCCCAGTGTGGTACTTAGGACATGGAAGAAATGAGGTGGGCAAAATTCCCACCCAAAACCCCCCAACTACACACCTGGGTTCCACCTAAACCCACTCTGCTATCCATCCCAGAGGCACCAGTCTTGCCCTGGAGGAAACCAGTAAAACCAGTGACCCAACTGTGCCAGCTGACACCCAGTGGAGATCTGACCCATCTCTGGCTGGACTGTGAGCAGGGAAAGATCCCCTCACTCCTCCTACCACCATGAACTGAAACAGGGAGGGGCTGCTGGGCTCCGTGCTGAGGTAGCCCATCCTTGCTCGTGTGGCTCTCAGGCTGCAAACACGCTGGCAGTGCCTCCATGCTGTCCCCTCTCCTGGATGCTTCTCCTCCCCGTTGAGTGACAGTCTGGCTCCTCAGGGACCTGGGAAAGCTCAGCCAGAGGTTAGCAGCCGCTGCGGCTCGCATGAGCCATCGGCCCCATCGAGAGATAAGGCTCCCCTTGATAACAGGACCTGCCAGAACTGAGCCTCCAGTTTTTCCACCTTTTTGAAGTCTGGCCGGTGAAGTTTTGCAGAACTTTGTCTTTTTGCCAAAGTAACCAACTTCCAGCTCCAGCCTTTGCCTTCCCTCCTTTTCCCCGGCCTCCTCCCCCTTGCCTTCCCTCTTCCTCCTTGTTCCTCCAAGCGCAGCCTCTCCGTGGGGCTGATAGGGATTCTGGGGGGAGGATGGACACGACGAGGGGGTGATGTCATCTGTTTTTGGCCCTTCAGAGGAGCCAGGGTTAGACACGTCTGCCTCTACCCAGCCTGGCGCCGGGAGCAACTGGGAGCCTTCCTCTGGCAGCCGCCCCTGCGCCTTATCAGGGGCAGGATGACATCCCGGGGCCGGGATGCCGGAGCTGCGAGGGAAAGGAGGTGGGGAGCCCCTGAATGTGAGCCCTGTGAGCACGGGGAGGTGTCTGTGTGTGTGTGTGAGCTCGCTGGCAGCAGGGAAATCGCTCCCAGCAGGATGGAGCCAGCTATCAGCCACCAGAGAAGGGGAAAGAGCCTCTGTGCCAAAGCCCCGCCTGTCAAGGGTGATGCTGTCACCCGGATCTGCTCCTGGGAGGGTTTAATTTCTCAAATCCCAGGCAGACAACCTGGAAAATCCATCTGAAAAAGCTTAGAAGATGCCCCTTGCCATCAAAGGAGAAGGTCAGGGCAGATGCAGGGAGATAAATTGATTTGTCCTATACCCAAAGCTCAGGGTCTGGAGTGCTCTCAGGCAGAGCTCGGTACAAATTTACCACGGAAATGGGTTTGGGATGGACCATTGTGTCCTCCTCTTGTTTTGGAAACTTTCTCCAAGGTGGAATGGAAAACCTTCATTCTTTGTAAAATAGTGATAATGCTAACACGACCCCCTTTTTTCTTCTCTCCCCAAGAAAGGTGGTTTGATCAGAAAAGTGTGAAATATGTTTGGCTAAATCCAGGGAAAACTGGGCTTCCTATCTCCCGTAACACAGCCCTCAGAAGGGAAAAGCCTTGTGGGACATGGGAGCCCAAGGAGAGAGACAGTTCCCTACAGCAATGGTCTTAAAATAAATTTAAGTTTGTATTATTTATTAATGTTAGAAAGAATATTTTTTACCCCATTCTGATGGATCATCCTGATCACTTTGGAGACCAGTGCTCTGAAGGGAAAGGGAGATTTTGGCGAGCGCATCTACAACCCCTGAGGGTTGGGACAGAAATCTAAACAATTGGTAGGACTCCTTCCAGACGGAAAATTTGTAAAATTTATTTTCTTTTGCTTGGAATAAATAAGGTTTTCTGCAAAAGTCATTCTCAGTTGTTGTAACTCGAGTGAGAAAATAGATACCGAAAAACTAGGAGTGCTATAAAATCAAAGGTAATTGCCTCAAGTTGTGCCAGGGGAGGTTCAGGTTGGATACCAGGAGGAATTTCTCTATGGAAAGGGTGGTCAGGCTTTGGAAGGGGTTGCCCAGGGAGGTTTGGAGTCCCCATGCCTGGAAGTATCTAAGAAATGACTGGACGTGGCACTCAGTGCTCTGGGCTGGTGACAAGGTGGGGATCGGTCACAGGTTGGACTCGATGGTCTTGGAAGTCCCTTCCAACCTAAATGATTGTGTGATTCTGTGTCAAATGAGCCTCTGCCAGCCAAACCCTGGCACTTTTTTCCATTAATAAATCAGTGCCCTGTTCATACATCCTGACAAGGGGACTGGGAAGAAACGCAGCCACTGGCACTGCCCCGTGCTGACCTCGGCTTTCCACATCAGCACAAAAGCCTGGCAGTGGCTCAGCCCCAGCATCTCAGAGGCTGTGCAATAAAATACACGTTTTTTCTAGTAAATACATGACTTCACCCTTCTGGCGAGCTGCTCGGGGCTCTTTCAGCAGCTCCACATGCAAGAACAGCAGCGCTGGAGCAGCACAGCCCCCTCTCCCCACGCTGATGGGGAGGCTCCAAAACAAACACCGTGCTGAGCAGCTGCTGGGCTGCTCCCCAGAACAACAGCAAAGCCACCTGAAGCCAAAATCTCGTGGCTCTCAGTCTGGACGTCCCCCAGGGCAGGGTGGAATTTGGGGAATGTGCAGGGGAATGGCTTTGCACCCCAAATGAGGAGGGGGGATGAGCCCTTTCCCCTCTCCAGCCTCCTCCCCAGGACCACAGCTTGCAGGACCCTTCCCCAGATCCCACCAGCATTCAGGTCTCCTCCCAGGACTATCCCCCGTGCCTGGGATGGACACAAAAGCTGTCAGGAGTCTTTATTGTCCAGATCTTTGCGCTGTTATCAGCGACTCCCACACACTGGAAGTGAGATATGTGTGACAACATTTTTTCCATCGGTGAGCTTATCGTGGCTGAGAAGAGTGGAAGGGATTGGGGAGTGTGATGGGGAGGGGGAGGAGGAGGAGGGAAGGAGGGGAGGTGCATGGGCATGAATGCCCACCCAGCCCACCCTCCTCCCACCCCATGATCCCACATCTATGGAAGAAGGAGAGGAAAAAAGAGGGGTTTGGAGCAATGTGTTGTCAAAGCTGCTGTGTTAGACCCAAGGCCTCCTGGCCCAGTAGATCCAGTCCTAAATTCCTTGGGTAAGATCCTAAAACACCCTTCCTGCAAACGCATCTCCTAATTCATATGGGTGTAGGTACAAATGAGGAGAGCTTCTGCAAGGATGTTGTCTGGGCTAGCAGGACCCCAAGGGGTCTGACCCCTCCTTGGTGTCAGGCAGATCCTTCCCAGGGCAGGGGGAAGCTCCAGCCAGCAGGAAAGACATTAATGTGGAAAATATCTCAGCTGTATCAGACCAAAACAGAGATACTGGGACCCCAGCACGGCCTCTGTGGTTGTGAACTCTGTGCTGCATCTCACTGGGTTTCTGCTGTTGCCACTTTTCTCAAGCTCTGGGCCTACAACCCAGGTTTGTAGAGTAGAACCTGAAGCCTGCCCTTCCCAGTCTTCATCCGGAGGAGGTGGAGGGAGCAGAGGTAGGGAATGATTCTTTAAGACTGGAAGTTCATCCCCAGCCGGCAGGACCTGATGCCGTGGTCCTGAGGCACCAAGAAACAGCAAAGTTTGTGCTGCAGGAGCTGTGGGGACAAAACTGAACCTGCAGCTGGGTGGTGGGAAGATTTTAGGGAACTACAAAACTTGGTGATAGAGATGTGGAGCTGGCAGCACTTGCAAGGACAACGTGTCCCAGTGAGGTCTGCAGGACAAGCTAAAAATGCAGATGTGATTTCACAGAATCATAGATTGCTTTGGTTTGGAAGGGACCTGAAAGACCATCTCATTCCACCCCCTTCCATGGGCAGGGACACCTTCCACTGTCCCAGGGTGCTCCAAGCCCCATCCAGCCTGGCCTTGAACACTGCCAGGGATGGAGAGTCCACAACTCCCCTGGGCAACGTCATCACCCCTATAGTAAAGAGTTTCTTCCTAATTTCAAAGGCTCTGCACATTTGCTCTGGAGTTCACTATGTTTATTCCAAGTTCATGCATATCCCAAGTTTGCCATTAGCTGCTTTTCTCCCAAAGCTCTGGGTGTCTGCTTGGCCCATAGCAGCAACTTCAAATGAAACAGTTGCTGGGATGAAAAACACAGAAATTAAATAATCACTCTCTCCAGGCTGGTGCTTTCAAGGAAAGCCCAAGAAAATGGTGCCCTGGTTTTCCTTCAAGGTGAGGAGTCTGGCAGTGCTGTCTTGAGACCATGGGGAAGTGATTGCCCAAAGGAAGCGGCTCTGGAAGCAAAGGTGAAGCTGAGGTCCCCCTTGCTGGCATGGGAACAGCTTTATCTGCCCAAGGAGGACATTTATGGATTTGCCTGTCAGGATCTGCACGATGGACTCTCTGCACCATGAAGAGTTAAGAATTTGCATTACAGACTCTCCAGGCTGATGTTTCCAAGGATGAGGCTGGACGACAACACAATCCTTCAACATATGATCCACGGCCCAGGGGCAGCCCTGTCTGAGCACCAGACAACTCCTGACACAGAGCACATGGAGGGAAAACACGTGGGAGGGGAAAAATGTGGATGTTTTGTCTGCTCGGGGCTGTGACTGGTTCTGGTAGCTGGGATGGGGCGGTGGTGGCTCTGCTCCGGTGATTAATGGGAGGTTTCACCACCGGCACCGCCGCTCCCAGGCTGCCCGTTCCCTCAGGAGCTGCTATCTGCTGGGAGATGCTGCTCTGGGAGCTGCTATCTGCTGGGAGATGCTGCTCTTCAAGCACAGTTCGTTAGCAGGGTCCCCTGGGGGGTGACAGGCTGCGGTGGGCTCAGCCCAGGCTGGAAAAGGGGCTCTTGGATTTTGTGAGCTGACACGGTGGGGGATGAGCCGAGGTCCTGCTGAGTGTAGGCAGAAGCAATTCTGGCTCGAGCTAATCCAGTTATCAGCCCCCACAACAGCCCTGTCACTCACCAGAGTCACATGGTGAAATCCTGCAAAAATGCCTTCAGAGACGGGAAGTCATCCCACCAGCTACTGTCAGTCACCAGCTGGACAACCCTGAGGTAAAAGTGGATCCTAAAATACGTGCAGAGACCTTCTGTAACTTGGGCATGGGACAGAAATGAGTGGGTTTCTCATGGATGATCTGCAGCAGTGACTCTCTCATCAGCCTCAGACCAAAAAAATTAAGTTTGGGGATGAAGGTGGTGCAAAAAAAGATGGGGACAAGCTTTTTAGCAGGGCCTGCTGTGACAGGACAAGGCATGGTGGTTTTAAACTAAAGGGGCATCAATTAAGATTAGATATGAGAAAAAGTTTTTGCAATGCAGGTGGTGAGGCCCTGGAGCAGGTTGCTGTGGCTCCTCCATCCCCGGGAATGTTCAAGGTCAGGTTCTGTTCAAATCAGTTTTTTCAGGGCTGAATGGTTTGGGTTGGGAGGGACATTAAAGCTTATCCAGATCCACCCCCTGCCATGGGCAGGGACACCTTCCACTATCCCAGGCTGCTCCAAGCCCTGTCCAACCTGGCCTTGGGCACTTCCAGGGATCCAGGGGCAGCCACAACTTCTCTGGGCACCCTGTGCCAGGGCCTCCCCACCCTGCCAGGGAACAATTCCTTCCCAATATCCCATCTATCCCTGCTCCCTGGCAGTGGGAAGCCATTCCCTGTGTCCTGTCCCTCCATCCCTTGTCCCAAGTCCCTCTCCAGCTCTCCTGGAGCCCCTTTAGGCCCTGGCAGGGGCTCTGAGCTCTCCCTGGATCCTTCTCTTCTCCAGGTGAGCACCCTCAGCTCTCCCAGCCTTTCTCCAGAGCAGAGGGGCTCCAGCCCTTGGAGCAGCTCCGTGGTTTCCTCTAGACTCTCCAGCAGGTCCATGTCTCTCCTGCACTGATGACCCCAGAGTTGGATTCAATGTATATCTCTCACTTCATTCTTTTCATGTTGGAGAGGGAAAGAGGGGCTGCTCTTCTCTGCAGCCCATGCACAAACAACTCACTGGGCCCTTCTTTTCTTCCCTAATCAGTGGCAGTTTTGTATCATGGTTGTCCAGGCCCCACTTTCTCATATCCCATCTCATATCCAGGATGTGTCACCCACCACATCCTGGTCAAGTCCCCTGTGTGCTCCTGCTTGTGACTCTGAGGCTGGAATTTCAGTTTCCATCCCCAGCACTGTCAGTGATGGCTCCTGGGTCAGGTCACTGCGATGATTCTGCTCAGGCTCCTCTGCTCACACCCCTTGTCTGGCAGCAGAGCCGGGTGTTCTGCATCCCATCTCATCCCAGGGGACACCAGCACCGTGGAGGTCCCCTCAACCTCTGCTGTATCTGAAGGATTGACCTCTTCCCTTCTGGGGTTATCATCCACCAGGCCCTCCCTGCTGGCAGGTTACCTTGGCAAGACAGGGATAATCCTTCCCATCCAGGAGGGAATTAAATTTGTCTGCACTTTTAAATCAGTCACTCGTTCCTTTTAACACTGACCAGTGAGCACCGAGCCAAAAAAGCCCTCAGCTCAGTTTGGCCATCAGGACATTCCCAACAGGCTCCTGAAGGGAAGAGGTCCCAGAGAAATTATTCTGAAGGAACACCAGGTTAGGTGTGCCTCCATTGCACCCATCTGTGTTTTGGGGAGGGTTCTTCCACAGGTTATGGCATTGATCAGGATAGACCTGGATTGAGGTTTTATCCATGTAAATGTAGAAGAAAGGCAGTGTCTTGGAGTAATGACGAGATTTCCATGTGCCACAAGTGTGACCTGCTCCAAGGTGAGGGCGTGGAAGTGATCAGTGCCGGAGGGATCAGCAGAAAATGATTGCAGAAACCAGCCAGGAAACGCAGCTGTTGTGTTCTGCCACATTAAGATTAAACAGCAGGACACCTGCACAGGGAACCCGAGGCAGGACACACCTGGGATATGGACACAAGCCCCTGTCTCTGGTTTGTTTTGCCCCAGCAGGATCCGAGGGACTGGTTCACACCAAGTCATAGAAACATGGAATCACAGAATCACAGTGTCATGGAATGGGTTGGGTTGGGAGGGACCTTAAAGATGATTTGGTTCCAACCCCCTGCCATGGCAGGGACACCTTCCACTAGACCAGGCTGCTCCAAGCCCCATCCAGCCTCCAGGACTGTCCCTGTCCCCAGGACTGTCTCTCCAGGGACAGCACGCATGAGGCTCGGTCTCACAACAATGAGAAACAGGCCACTAACAGATTAATTAGCAGTCTTCATAACAAGCTAATTAACATTTCCACATAGGGCTATTCTTGGAGTGTCCCAGCCAGGTATGACCCTGTGGGTGTGTGACACCCCCTGCACACAGACCTGCTGAGCATTCCTGTGCTCTGAGGCTGAGTCCCGTTTCCCAGTACAATGAGAAGGATATTTCTGGGCTGCTTTCCTTTCAGCAGCTTCCTCTCACAGCACAACGTCTGCTGTGATCTTCACTTCCCTCTTACCCTCCATTATTCCTCAATATTCCTCTTCCAGGTCCTTTTCCTTATCTGCCGCCGCTTTCCTGTTTTTCCTCCTTGCTCAGCACCCTCCAGCCTGCCTGGCTCCTGGACCACTGGCTCCTCTCGAGGACTTCCTCCTGCTCTGGCCGATGTCCTCGCAGAGATAGCCCCGAGCATCCCGGGGGACCGCGGGCATCCCGTGGGGTCCCGACAGGAGCGGGTGGCGGCGCTGACCCCGCGCCGAAGGAAACGGCGCCGGGAGGAAACGGCAGCGCTGGGCTCCCAGAATATCTCTGCTCTGGGTTACCCCAGGGGTGCACAGATAAGCAGAAAAAGGGGGAAGGAGGAGGAGGTCAGGGCTGTTCAGCCGAGATGTTTGTGTGTCTTCTGGCACAAACACCAGTCTGGGCGTCCCCAGCAGGCGCCAGCGTCGTTTTGGGGGGCAATTGTTCGTTCAGCCTGGCCCACCTTGGAACGTGCAGTTCAGCGCCACGGCGGCGAGGGAGATGCTCAAGGCCATGGGGAGACAATGCTGGGAGAGCCAAGCCCTGTCACAGCAATTCCCAGGAGATGATCCCCTCTTTTTGTGGTGTTTGTTGCCTTGGGTGGGTGCCAGTTCAGGGTTAGGACCTCGCTGTGGTTGGTGCTGGAAAGACTCAAGACTATCCCTTATCCCTCAGATGGGACAAGAGGCACTCGGTGTCACAGCCCATCCCATGGGACAGCTGCCTGCCCTATGGGGACTTCCATGGGTGATGTCCACCCTTGGTGGGGCAGTCTCAGGAGCTCGTGGCCCTTGCAAGCACCAGCAAATAGAGTTTGCCAGGTACAAGTCCTTGGAGAGGCTGCAGATGCTTGGAAAATGCAGCAAGGCTCCTCTTGGAAGACCCCATGGTGTTTTGTCAGCCCTCAGACCCTAGGGTCCCTCCCAAGGCAGGTGACCAGGGGACTTGGCACAGTGGAGGCTGCAGCCAGAAGTCACCACCTCTTTCCCCATGCCAGGAACTTTCTGCAGCCAAGTGATGCCTTGGCAGATAAATAAAAGACCCTGGAAGAGGAATATTGAGGAATAATGGGGGGTAGGAGGGAAATGAAAATTACAGCTATTCCTTCAGCACAGGCATATCTGGAGATAGCAACATTCTATTCTATTCTATTCTATTCTATTCTATTCTATTCTATTCTATTCTATTCTATTCTATTCTATTCTATTCCATTCCATTCCATTCCATTCCATTCCATTCCATTCCATTCCATTCCATTCCATTATATTCCATTCAAATGATTCATGGTTCAATGGCTGTGCACACCAGCTGTGTGTTGGGACATCTGCCACCCTGTTCCCTGGAGAGAAGAGTCACCTCAAAACTAAAAAAAGCCCATTCCGATCCAGCTGACTTGTTACCCCATCAGCTGAGAAAAACAGCCAGCTGCCAACTTCCCCTCCAAACCCCAAGACCTCTCCAAAGTCCCAGGACAGCACAACTTTACACTTAGTTCTTGGTTTAAACACGCACACGTGACTCTGCTGCAATGAGCACGGAGCTGACTCCGAGCCAGTTCCCTCCGCTCGCCCCCAGCCAAACCTGCTGCCTTCCTCCTGCTATATTTATCAGAAGGATTTGGCAGGTTGGAAAGTGCTTGGGGAAGCAGCAGGGGTGGAGCCACCTTGGAGACGAGCCATGGGAGAAAACCTAGAGCCGGCTCCAGCCCCGTGTGGCTCTTTTGAGATGGTCTCACATCCCCCTTGGGCTAATTCCAGTGTAAGCCTGGGAGGCTGCTCTTCTATTGGTGAATTCCTCATGCTTTACAGATAATTTATAAGTCTTTAGCACCTTTGTGCTTGTCCTTGTGCTGGGGACCTGCTCCTCTCCCAAACCTTCACAATCCTCCAAAAATCTCCGAACAGGGAGAGATGCTGCCACTTTTTTCTACCCAGATGTTCAAATAACTCTTTTTTTTGTTACCCTATCTCTCTGAACGCACGGGGATTGTCACCCTAAACTGGGAATTCTTACAGATACAAGTGGGTTTGGTGCCTTTGAGTCCCTAAGAAAGCTTTGTCACCCCCACACCCTCCTGTAGCAGTGAGACCAGAGGAGAGCAACGCACAAAACCTCTCCCAGACCTGCACAGTCAGACAGGACAGGGTTTGCTCCTCACTTTGCTGCATCTCTGGGAAGATCTGTTCGCAGCTGGAAGCTTTGCCCATGCCAGCCCTCAAATCCCTGCAGATGCAGATGTTGAGCAAACTGTGCAAGAGATCCCTGCCGTGCCCCACAGCACGTGGGCAGCCTTTGGGCAACCAGGCTTGCAGCAACACAGGATCAAACCTCTTGGAGGTTTTGTGGTGCTTAGCTTCCTCTTCATTCCCAGAGCACACACTCCTGGAATTTTGGGCTCTTGAATGTGTTTTGTCTTTCTGTGCTGGGATGCTTCTCTGGGCACCCTGTGCCAGGTTACCACTCTCACAGGGAACAATTTCTTCCCAATATCCCATCTATCCCTGCCCTCTGGCAGTGGGAAGCCGTTCCCTGTGTCCTGTCCCTCCATCCCTTGTCCCACGTCCTTCTCTAGCTCTCCTGGAGCCCCTCCAGGCCCTGGCAGGGGCTCTGAGCTCTCCCTGGATCCTTCTCATCTCCAGGTGAGCACCCCCAGCTCTCCCAGCCTGGCTCCAGAGCAGAGGGGCTCCAGGTTTCAGAGCTTAAAATGAGACAGGATGAGACAGCTCAGCTCCCTTGCGGTATTCAGGACGGCAATTCCCAAACAGACATGGGATAAGGCCATGGAAACCATCCTCCAGAAACGAGACCTGTTTAAAGTGACAGGGCCGGGTCAGATTTCATGATTCTGCCAGGGAAGTGACAGCAGGAGCTGCCCAGCTCCTCAGTTTTCTGCTCAGCCAAGGAAACATGCTCCACACATCCCTCTGTAAAACCTTCCCGGACCACGAGATGGCATCAAAAACCAGGGCAGCCTGAACCAGTCAGGTTTTCCCTCTGGCCTGGCCTCCTCCAGCAAACCCAGACTCTCTAGGTTCATCCTACTGGGATGAATGGCACAGCACGTCTCTTCTTACAGGAAAGTCACTTCTGCCCCAGGAAACTCCCTGTTGGCTCCCTTGCCCTTCACTTTTTTTTTTTTCCCCCCCTAAATAAATTAAATTTAAATTAAAATGAAATCCAATGGACTTCCAGTTTCTTCACACATCCCAAACAGGTCCAGGTACCCATCTCACAAGTCCCTTGCTGCTGACCATCAGAAAAACCTCCTGGCACTTTGCCCTTCCTGACTCAGCTCCATAGGATTGACCTCGATTTCCAGTCCAACCAGTTCTCCTCCTATTTCCATTTCCCCCCTGAGGCTCATGTATAAACAAAGCAGAGAACAGGGAAAAACAGGGTTACCAGGAGAAAACGGGTCCTGAGTGGCCGGTGGCATGTGACAGAGCCTCCCACGTCACCGGGAGCCTGGCACGGTGCCGGATGAGATAACCTTTCACTGGAGCACCAAAAACACCCTTTTCCAAAGAATCTTGGGAGGTTTCCCTTCCTGCTAGGAGCCAGCAGCTCTTGTGGCTTTGCAGGCAGTCAGAGGGTGCCAGCAGCACAGTGAGGCCACTGCAGCAAGGCTCTCCATGGGCCAGCACTGTCTCCAGCTGGTCTCACCGTGGGATGAGCCTTCCTGCCTCAGTTTCCCTTCTGACAAGAGGAAATCAAAAATCGCTCTGCGGAGAAATTGGTCTCTCCCCGAAGCCAAAATCTGCCTGTGCCAGACACAGTCTCCATCCCTGTATCACCTTTCCCAGCCAAAAACAACACAGAAAAATGCTTGGGCCTGAGGAACCCCCCCACCCGATGGGTGTTCCACGCTGTGAGCAGGAGACACCAAGAGATGAAGTCACAGACACAAATGAGAATCTGGGGATCTCCTGGAATAGACAAGGGCAATCACAGCCCCATTCCTTGGCCAGACACTTTGGGAAAACGCCTTCCCAACTCTGTGTTGGGAAGGAAGACTCAGGTGAGCGTAGGAGGAGCCAAGAGCTCTGGTGATCCCCTTGTTCAGGCTCTGATCTGGGCAAACTCTAAACCTGCAAAACTCTGAACCTGCAAAGGAAGGCCAAGTTGTGAAACACTCCCTCAAAAAGCTGTGCCCAGAGCTCTGCCAGTAAAGCCAGGATGGCAAAGTTGCTCTGCTTGGAGGGGCTGACACCCTGGTCACACAGAAGAGCAAAGGACAGGGACAGGCGTTTTGCTTTCCCTCTGTCCAACACCCACAGAAAAGTGCTTTGGACACAAATTCTCACATCTCACAGTCCCCACTTCTCTCTCATTTCTTCTTTTCAGTGGATTTTCCCCTCTGGAGCCAGCTGGGAGTTTCTTTTTGAAACATGTCTGCCCTCATCCTTAGATGTTCCCATCCTAGATCTGTCATCTGGGCCGTGGGTGACCACAGAGGGGCACAGAGGGGAAGTCAGGTCACACTTTCTGTCACATGCCAGGATGGATGGACACAAAGTGCAGCCGAGTGGCTCAAAAGCACAACCTCAGCAAGAAGTGGAAGGACGAGGTCAGGATCAGGTGAGCCCTGAGCACTTCCCAGCACTCCTGAATTCCCTGGAGGTTGGGGTATGGCAGGAGCAAGAGCAAAGTCAGGCGTGTACCACAAAGGGAACAGAGATCACAGCGTCTGCTCCAAAGTGTCTGAACATGCCTGACCCAGCTGGACATGAGCCAGGTGTGCCCAGGTGGGCAAGAAGGTCACAGACACCTGAGCTGTACCAGCAATGATGTGTCCAATGGGACCAGGGCAGTGCCTGTCCCCTGTGCTGGCACTGCTGGGACACCTCCAGCCCTGGGGACAGCTCTGGGACCTTCATGACAAGAGGGACATTGAGGGGCTGGAGCGTGTCCAGGGAAGAGAACAGAGCTGGGGAAGAGGCTGGAGCACCAGGAGAGGCTGAGGGAGCTGGGAAAGGGGCTCAGCCTGGAGAAAAGGAGCCTCAGGGGGGACCCTGTGGCCCTGTACAACTCCTGACAGGAGGGGACAGCCAGGGGAGGTCGGGCTCTGCTCCCAGGGAACAGGGACAGGAGGAGAGGAAATGACATCAAGTTATACCTGGAGAGGTTTAGATTGGATATTAGGAATAATTTCTTCACCAGAAGTGTTCTCCAACCCTGGCACAGCTGCCCAGGGCAGTGATGGAGTCTCCACACCTGAAGGAATTTAAAAGCCATGTAGATGTGGCACTTGGGGACATGGGTCAGTGTCCTTGGCAGCGCTGGGGGATGGTTGGACTCAATGATCTCAGAGAGCTTTTCCAAACAAAATTATTCTATGACACCTTGTATGGAAAGCACATGGCAAAGGTGCCCTGGAGGGACACCAGGTGTTTCCAAAAGGAACATCCTGGACTATCTGGGGCCAGAGCAGCTGCCCCAACCAGCCCCACATGGATGAGGAAACAGCTCTGGGGAGCTGCCCCAGCCGGAAAAGCTGAAAAGCTTTGCCAGGGCAGAGAAAGTATATGGAACATGTTCCCATAGATTCAAAAATCTGACAGATTCATGGAGGAAAATTCAGTTCTGATAAAGTTCCACCTTTGACTCCAGGAGTGCTGCAGCCAAAAATTGCTGGGAGAGTGGGGAGAGAGGTCTGGCCACGCTGACAGTGACATTCACACAGGTCTACAAAGCTGTCTCAAGCAAGACACAGGACAAGTGTGTTCTCTGCTTCTCTGATGTGCCACATATGAAGAAAAATGTTTCCACCTTTGGATGAGAGCAGCTGGGCATGTCCTTGGGCACAGCTGATGATGTTTGCTAGAAGAAATAGGAGGGGAGACACCCCAGGAAGTCAGGATGGATGGAGCACGGGAAGCAAGGAGAGATTCTCAATAAAAATACATCAAACTATTAATGTTTAATCTAGACAAGGATCAATTTTGTCACCCTGCAAAGGGACACAAACTTTGCAGGAAGGAATCATATCCCTGTCCTTGCCTCCCCACACCCCTCCAGGGTCAGCAAGTTCAGCCCTCTAAGTCTGCTTGCCCAGCTCTGGGCTCGATTCCTCCCTGCGATGGTGGGAAGAAGCTTTTTGCTGATGTCACCTGTTCCTGAGTCACCTCCCGGGCAGTCACAGGGCTCCTCGTGAGCCAGCCCGGCTGAGTCACCAGGACCGCGGGGTTGTGCAACAGGAGTTCCCTGCTTGCTCGGGATTTTCGGGGAATCAGAGCTCTCTGCTCTGCAAATCTCAAGGATCTGCAGAAAGCAGCGGGGAGGATTTTGTAGGATCCTCCAGATCTAGCAGAGACCTTCAGCCTCTTAAGCAGCATCAGCAGCACAGGGCTAAAGGTGCTGCTGATGGGTGTCCAGGGGGTGTAGGACACCAAAAACCCCCAGTGCCTTAAATTATCTCCCATCCACACCAGGAGCACACAGTCTCCACCAGCCAGGACAGCCTCTCTTGCTCAAGCAGGCAGTAAAGCTCATTTTCTGTCTGGACAGAAAAAAATCTGCTCAACAAACCCTGATTTCCACCAGACAAGCCTAAATCCACCAGAATTAGCCAACAACTCACCCAAGGTGTGTTTCAGGGGGCTTTTTAAAGCCAAGTGCTCCAGTGCTGACTCTGGCAGACACTGAATGCTTGGGGGGGTGAGGATTTGAGCTCAGGATGTCCCAGCTCCCACCGAGAGGTGAGGATTACGTGTGTGCCCAACCCTTCCAGCAAGGATTTCCCAGGCAGAGTTATGGCTTTACAAAATCCTGGTTTAGTTGCCCTGGGTGAGTATTTTACCTTGGCAGCCATGTAATAACCATCATTACTCCCATCAAGGCCTCACAGATGTTCTGCTGCTGCCAGGGAGACTGAGCCAGCTGCAAAATGATGTCACAGAAATCTTAGAATCACAGAAATCTTAGAGTCACAGAAATCTTAGAGTCACAGAAATACTTGGGCTGGAAGGAACTTTAAAGCTCATCTCATTTCAACCCCCTGCCATGGGCAGGTGTTGGGTTTTTTTTAGGGTTGAAACTTGTTTTTAGTTTAATTTCTCTCTTAATAATGTCATCTCTATTCTATGGCTTTCTTAAGTCAGTACACTTTATCTCAGTGTTTGTAAACAGATGTATGAGACTCTGTGAGCTTTTCGTCAAGTTTTAAAAATTCTTTACAGATCTATTTCTCACAGGCAGGGACACCTTCCACCATCCCAGGCTGCTCCAAGCCCTGCCAAACCTGGCCTTGGACGCTTCCAGGGATGATGCTCAAAGAGGGACATAAATCCAGGAATAAAAGAACTTCAGAGGCAAATATTGTAATGCTGCTTCAGCAGTAAAATTGTGCTGTTTGAAAGCGTCTGAAAAGGATGAATCAGGAAAAATCAGGGTGGATATTCCCCAAAGGAGATCTGGCAGCCCAGCTGGACAGGCTTTGGGTTCAGGGAGGGGCACAATTCACTCCCACCCCAAGCAGAGCAGAGCTATTTCATTATTAAATAAACCTGCATTTCATAACTCTTTTGTAAGCAATGATGGTTTTAAACCCTGAAGATAAAAAAAAAAGCCATACCTGCATTAATTAGGACCATAAAAAATTTATGGTAGGAAATGAATATACATAGAAATTTCTTTTTTTTTTTTCTAAAACCTATAGGTGTTAGCCCTGCAGCAGCCTCCTTAAGAGCTATTTGCTGTTCAGTGCTGAAGCAGGCAACCCTGCCAAACCTGACATTGATTCAATCAACATTGATTTAACGAGTGATAAGAGAGGTTTGCCCAAGGCCTCCTGACCCATTTCCTTATCTTGTTCCTGTACTGGTGGATTTTGCTCCAAAGGCCAAAGCCTCAGCAAACACCATTCATTTTTTCTGATACACTGCAAAAAATACCATGAGAAAAAAGGGCTTTTTTTTCATGCCTGGCTTGGGTACACAAGGGATTCTTGAACTCTCTGAAAAGCCTCAAATGGGGAAATTTTCCTGGCTGCATTCAGCATCATATATAAAAACAACTTATCATTGAACCACAGGATGGTTTGGGTTGGAATGACCTTAAAACTTCATCCCATCCCACCCCCTGCCATGAGCAGGGACACCTTCCACCTTCCCAGGTTTCTTCAAGCCCCATCCAGCCTGGCCTTGGACACTTCCAGGGAAGCAACAACTCCTCTGGGCACCCTGTGCCAGGGCCTGCCCACACTCACAGGGAACAATTCCTTCCCAATATCCCATCATACCCATTCCCCCTTGTCCTGTCCCTCCATCCCTTGTCCCCAGTCCCTCTCCAGCTCTCCTGGAGCCCCTTTAGGCTCTGGAAGGGGCTCTGAGCTCTCCCTGGATCCTTCTCTTCTCCAGGTGAGCACCCCCAGCTCTCCCAGCCTGGCTCCAGAGCAGAGGGGCTCCAGCCCTTGGAGCATTTTATCTCAAAAACGATCAGCTTATCTCAAAAACTGACATGTTTTCAGTCCAAACCAACTGCAACAGGGGCAGCAACTTTGACACTTCCCCAGAGAGGGCAGAAAGTCAGCAGCCTGTGCAAAGTTTCAGTTCATACTTTCGTTTCTTGAAAAAGACACCAAATATTTGCAGGGAAAACAGGCGGCTGCTCCCTCCTGAACAAGCCACAGAGGACAGCTGCAGAGCCTGAAGGATGGGCTCCCTGGTGACTCAGAGCAAGGTGAAATAAAAGGTGTTTTATGGGACTGCACAGGTTTAAAATCGCTCTTCTGCGGCTTCTGGGTGAAAACCTAGCTGGAAATAAGGAGGTGTGGGGAATGCAGAAGGAACTGACCAAGTTACTGGAATAAATAAGTGTTAAGTGATGTCCTGACTGCAGCTCCACATGGCTGGAGGCACCAAGGCTTTTGGAGCCAGATTGTACAAAGGGCAGGACAAAATCCAGGTTATTTCTCCTGTGTTTTATGTCAACAAAACCTTGCAGACAACGTGGAAAATTGAAATTAACCTTCACAAGGAGAGTGAAGAAATCCTGTGGAGTCAGAGGGAAGTTAGGCAGCTTACAAGTGATTTTTTTTAAAAAATTATTTTTATTGCTAAAGCACAAATAAATACACAGTGAAGGGGTGGTTGAATATTACATGCAAAGGCATGAGGTGGTCCAAGGGCCATTGCTCACAGGGCATTGAAGAATAAAAACATTTAAACACATCAGAAACATCTCCCATTTTACTGCATAAGTACTGGGTTGTGCAGTCAAGTGTATTAAATGTTTTTCTGATTTTTCTCATCACTTCACTAGGAAATCTTCTCAAACCAAAATCAATCTTTAAAATGTAAGTGTGACCAAACATTGATTTATATAAATGGAAACAGGGGGAAAAAATGAATATTCTCACTGGTTTTTGATCACTGATTAATTATTTTTTTTATCCAGGCCACATGGTCTTCTAATTTCTGAGAATGGTGGGGAGTATAGTTTTTACTTCCTCCTCACAGAGAAGGGTGAGAAAATAATAAATAACAAAAGATGTTTTTTCTCAATAAAGAGAAGCTTTACTGTCATTGTTATTTAGAACAGGGCTTGAAACTGGCTCCTGAGATCATTTTTCTGTTGTTCATTCTCCTGAAAATTGGCCAAAATGAGGGAAAAATAGTCAGTCAGCGCAGGAACACAGTAAAATATTTCTGTATTTCCAGATGAAAACTTTAAGGGGTGCTGGCAGGACAGAGGTGGCACGGATACAGGAGAGTGATGGGGTGCAAGGAGGGTGGAGCAGGAAAATTAGATGGGATAGAGGCAGGCTGGAGGAGGGAAGCAGGAGGATCACAGAATCCCAGAATGGTTTGGATGGGAAGGGACCTTAAAATTCATCCCATTCCACCCCTGCCATGGGCAGGGACACCTTCCACTATCCCAGGTGCTCCAAGCCCTGTCCAACCTGGCCTTGGACACTTCCAGGGATCCAGGGGCAGCCACAGCTTCTCTGGGCACCCTGTGTGATGCAGGAGGAGTTGAAAAGGGATGTGTGAGGGATGCAGGTGGGATTTAGGAAGGATACAGGCAGGTTGGAGGAGGAAAACCAGATGGGAGAGAGGCCAGCTGGAGGAGAGAAACAGGAAGGAAAAGGTGTAGAGGCAGGATGGAGACAGCAAAGGGTGGGACACAGGTGGGATTCAGGAAAAATCCAGACAGGTTGCTGGAGGGAAACTAGATGGGATGGAGATAGGATGGAAGAAGGAAGCAGGAAGGATGTGGATGGGACTAAGCAGGGATAAAGGTGGGACTGAAGAGGAATGCAGGCAGATTGGAAGACGAAAACAAAAAGATGGGATGGAGTACGGCAGGAAGGGAGAAAGGCGGGAGGAAGGATGCAGGATGGGATGGCAGAGGGCGGAACACCTGTGGGATCGAGGAAGGCCAGAGGGGGGATCCAGGTGGGCTGGAGGTGGAATTGAGGAAGGATGCAGGCAGGTTGGAATGCAAACCAGCTGGGCTGGAGGTCGGCAGGAGGAGGGAAGGGATGGGAGCAGGAGCAGGGGAGCAAGCAGGATGATGGAAACCTGCAGGGGCAGGGATGGAGGCAGGAGGGAAGCAGCGGGGAGCNGAGCTGCTCCGGCCGTGGCTACCGAGGGCTCGCGGGGCCGGTGAGTGCCGGTGGGTGCCGGGCAGTGTCGGTGAGTGCTGGGCAGTGCCGGTGAGTGCCGGGGAGTGCCGGGCAGTGTCGGTGAGTGCTGGGCAGTGCCGGTGAGTGCCGGGGAGTGCCGGGCAGTGCCCGTGAGTGCCGGGGACGCGCACAAGGAGCGCAGCGGGTGCGGGCACGGCGCCGGCGGGGAGCGGTGAGGGAGGGGATGCTTAGGGGCAGAGGACACAGCAGTAGGACAACCCCCTCCACGGCTCCGTGAGGGCCATGGAATACCCGCAGGGACAACTGCAGCAGCGTCCCCCGCTTTTTCCGGCGGCGTTTTTGGGGATTTTTGCCCGTGCTTAGTGCGGGGTGAAGGAGGGGGATGCGCTGCGGCGCAGATGGTTGCAGGGAAAATGAACCCTCAAAACGCATCAAACCTTCAGGAAGGGCCACGGGAAGAGAGGGGAAACCTTGTTTTTATGGCAGAGGCAGGAAAAACAGCGCAGCCCTGCTCGTCAGCTGACGCCGAGGTCGGTTTGGCACCCTGGGCACATCCCGTGATGCACGGCCCGGCCTGGGTTTGGACCAGGACCAGGGCTTGGGAATGGCGCTGGAGAAGCTGCCATGCATCCCTCCGGCCTGGAATGAATCTCTCATCCCCGTATCCCACTCGCAGGGATGCTCTGCGGGGGTGATGCAGCGAAGATCGCTTCCTTCTGGCATTTCCCTCTGGGCTGCACACAAAGGGAAGGGATTGCCGTAGCGCGGGTGTCTGGGGCTTGTGCAAGACTCTGGTTTATGGATTGGTCTGTAAGAAGAAGAAGAGGAAGAAAAAAAATCAGTGCGGCTTCATTTGGGAGGAATCTTGTGCTTCCTGTGCATGGAAGCTGCAGAGGTGAATGCTGCAGCTTGGCTCAGGAGGGAATTGTTTTGTCAGATACAGAGCAGCCAGGTCTAGTAGGGTTGAAATTAGATGACCTTTAGGATCTCTTCCAATCCAAACCTCCCCAGGATTCTGTTACCCGACCTCTGTTAGCGATCTGGCTTTGCTAGAAGGGAACAAGCGTAGGGAGGAGCACCTCGTGTTGTTTTTCTCCTTGATGAAAAAATAATTCGAGCTTTGGTAATGCAGCGAGAGCTGTAATGAAGTCACCAGACCACGGATTTGGTGCTGCCAAGCTCACCTGGTGACGCAGCAGGCTGAGCTGGATCGGGAGCTGGAGCTGAACCTTTCCGGGTCCGCTTTGTTGTGGTTTGGAGTCACAAGCCCTGGCCAAGAGAACAAAGGATAAAGCTCGGGCTGGTGCTGAGCAGGACACATGATTTGGGCTGTGCTGAGCACCCCCGGCCCTGGAGGGCTGGGGGGTGTTGCAGAAGGGAGGGTGGGACAGCTTTCACCTTCCTCAGAGCCCTGGAGAAGGTGTGGATGGCTCTGTCTGTGCCCGCAGGGGGTTGGTGCAGACAGTGCAGGAGCTGGGAGATGCTTCAGGGCTGTGACTTATCTGTGGTCTGACCTGCCCCGACTGAGTCATGTGAGCTGGGCTCGGAATAGCCGGTTTGGGGGTTGGGTTGTTGGTTTTTCTTAGATAATGTTAAATGGGACTTGTGGGCTTTGTTTTGGGGAAGGAGACCTTTGTGGTGCAAAGGTGAAGGGATTCGCTGCTGTGGGCACCGTGTGTGTGCTGGGAGGGTGATCTGGGATCCTGCTGAGGTCTGGGATATCAGGGTTCCACTCTCAGCAGCTCTGCCCAGGCAGGGAGCTGCCCTGGCTCCCGGATCTGCTCAGGAGGGATGGAGATGGCACCTGGGTGGTGTCTCCTCCTTCCCTCCTCCTCCTCCTCCTCTGCGGCAGCTCAGAGGGCTCTGGGTGGATGCTGCAGCACCAGCACAGCCACAGCCCTTGGGCTGCTCTCCTCCTCCCTCCGAGCAGCTCCTGCAGAGCCTTCGGCCTCGCTGCCTCCTCCTCCCTGCCTGGGACAGGGGCTGCGCTCAGCTGGCCCAAATTTCCTCTTTCTAAGCGGCCAGCTGGCTGAATCCTGAGTGTCCTGTCCCGCCTAGGGTCAGGTGTGCTGTTTATTTCTTGCTCACCCTTCAAGAAATGGCATTAGCAGATGCTTTGGATCTCAAAGTGTTCTCTGCTCTCAGTCCAGGGGAAGGTGGAGCAACCTGAGGGGCTCTTTGCAAGCCCCCAACATCCTCCAGCCTCCTGGGGAATTCTGTGGGGTGAAGCTGAGGTGTCCTGAGAAGCCCAACAGCCTCGTTTCTTGTTTCCAAGCTGATGGGCTGTGGTGGGATGTGAGCTGTGGCTCAGCCTTAGCCAGGGTTATTCTGGAGCTGAGGCACCTCTGGAGACATTGGGGGGTGCTGAGGGAAAGGATCTGCTGGGGTTCTGGGGAAACTCCTCTGCCCTGTTTGCTGTGCTCGAACTGGGGGGGCAGATGTTGGGGTGCAGCAGCTGTGATGCAATTTTGGTTTTGGGGCTGCTGCCTTGGGGTTTAAAGGGCCGTGAGGTTTTAGGGGGAGGAGGGGTGTGAGGAGGAGATAGCGGTGCTGGGGGAAGCACCAGGGTGATAACGCTGCCAGGGGAAGCTCTTGCTGCTGGGATCAGCTGGCACAGGGGGTGAGGGAGGGAACCAGCAGCTTTTTGTCGCTGTAGGGTCTCTGGGGTTGTCGTGGTTGGGCTGTGGGTGACCCAGGGCCGGTGGGAATCTGTCCTGCCAGTCCCGTGCCTGTGTCCTATTTATAGACCTGCTGTACACAGGATAAAGCCAGGAGAAGGGGGGTTAGGGAGGAAGAAATCCCACGAGGGTGAGGATTTCCCCTTCCTTTTCCAGACAGATCTTGGGATACCTGGTGCCAGCTGAGAGTGTCAGCTCCCACCACCCTAAACCCCACAGCCATAGAAACCTGGTAGAATAACAGAAAGGAAAGGGTGTTTAAAGGGCATTTAATTCCAACCCCTCTGCCATGGGCAGGGACATCTTTAACTATATATTTTAATTTTACATCAGGTTGCTCAGAGCCGTGTCCAACCTGACCATGAATGTTTTTTGGGATGGGGCATCTCTCATCTCTTTGGGCAACCTGTCCTAGTGCCTCACCACCCTCACAGGGAACAATTTGTCCACAATATTCCATCTATCCCTGCCCTCTGGCAGTGGGAAGCCATTCCCTGTGTCCTGTCCCTCCATGCCTTGTCCCCAGTCCCTAGGCAGGTGCAATGTTCAACAATTTATTGGTTTCCAGTGTATCATTTCAGTTTTTAGAGATCTGTTGGGAAAAAATTGAGGGCCAAGGTCAGTGTTTAATTTTCAGAGGTCTGGCTATGTTTTGACAATTTCCTTTTTTTTTTTGTTGTTCATAAAAATGGTATTTTACAGACCTGGATAAAAAATGGAAGCAAAATGTTACAGTATTTGTGCTACTAAAATTAGGTTTTTTCAATATTGCATATGGTTTTTCTAGTTGATATATTTAATCAATTTAATACTGAGGAGTTTTATAATCTAATCAGAGCCCTCTCCAGCTCTGCTGGAGCCCCTTTAGGCACTGGAAGGGGCTCTGAGCTCTCCCTGGATCCTTCTCTTCCCCAGGCTGGACACCCCCATGCCCACAGGAGACTTGGCAAGAGGTTTTTTGGGTTTTTTTGCCTAAAGAGCCATCTGGCTCCCAGCTATTTGCTTTGCTGGGTTTGCTGGCCCTGGGCCATATCCGTGGTGCAGATGCAAAGCAGCAGAGCTGAAACTCTGCCTCTTTCAGAGGAAACTGCTGGGATCTATTTTCAGATTGGTTTTGGGTTGCCTGGAGAGCGTGGTCTGGTAACCCGAGGCTGGGAGATGTCCCGTGTCTGTCCCTCAAAAGCTGGGTGTGAGCAGCACATCCATGCCTGGCAGGGTGGTTTTCAGCCTGTCAGCAGATTTACAAACATCCTGCTGGGGAAAAAAAAAAAAAGTGTAATCATGTGACTTCTGGCCTCAAAAACGCCTCCTGCTTATGGGAAAATACTGAGCTGACTGCAGGAAGTTCAGAGGGTTTTGGGGTTTGATATTTGTGTGTGTGTGTATGTGCAGGGCTTTTTAAAAATTATTTTTATAAGATTTTTCATTTAAAAGGTGCTTCAGCTCAGGCTGGTTACCTGCAGGCTTCCTGTGGCCTGCTGTGGGCAAAAAGCACAGTTGTATTTAAAGTGTATATTTATTTTCCTGAGTGTTATCTCCTTCCTCCTGTGTAAGCAGGGGAGCTCAGCCAATGAGTCCCTTGCCTGCAGAAACCTCTAAGCAAGAAAATATTCATGAAACCCCTGAAAAAATGCATAAAACCCCTTCAAAGAGGTGAGATTTAGGAGTGGGAGGACCCAAGCGCTGCTGAAACTCAGCTGGGGTTTTTTTTTTTTTTTTGGCATCCTGCTGAAAGCACAAAGAAGGGGGAACAAATAAAGAAATGGTGGAAGGAGGAGTGGGAAAGGAGAGAAAAACCCCTTTATCCAGCGAGCTGCAGCCGCCTGGGCTCACTGCTGGCTGAAAGTAGGACACTCCTGCTGGGTTTTCTTCTCTGGAAAGGCTAAACTTGGCTGAGAGTGGGTGGCAGCAGCCTGCAGGGAGGTGTGTGTGTGTCTCCCATCCCCATCCCCTGCTCATCCAGCTCTGCTGCTGTGGGGCTGCGTGCCCGGTTTGAGCTCGGGCTTGCAAAGGTGATTACACGTTCAGCTGGCTGAGTTGAGCAGGAATTAAAGCCTGAGTGTCTGAATTAAAGCCTGAATATCTCTGCTGTGGAGGAGCTGAGGTCTTGGGGCACTCACCAGGCTTGGGGTGGATGTGGGGCTGGTGGGAGGGAGTGGGAGGGTTTGGAGGAGGAGGAGGAGGGTGCCCCGGTGTGTTTGCAGAGATAAAGGAGCTCCTGGCCTCGTGATGTGTCTGAGTCAGGCGTGGGGACGTGGAACAAGTGGCTGCTGGTGCTGGGGGTTAGTTTGGAGTTGGGCAATTGGATGTGAATTAGGTTAAAGGGAGCAGGGAGAGCACTGGAGTGTCTGTGGGCTGGATGGTGTTTGTGCTCCTGCACAGGAGGCTGTGGGCTTTTCTTTCCTGCTCTTGGATTTTCCCTGTGTCTCTGATCCCCAGGTTGGGGGGCATTCCTCATTCCCTGCACCTCCCAGTGGGAGGGGAGCAGAGGGCAGCAGCCACAGGCAGCTCTGGTGCATGCTGACCCCCCTGTGCATGGACAGGGGGTCACACCTGGGGCTGTGAGACCCCCAGGGAAACAGGCTGGCCAAAATGAGACTCTTCAAAATGGAATTTTGAATAATATCCTTAAAGGGAAGAGCAGAGCCTATCAAGTCCCATGGCTGAAGTTTGGTGTGGAGATGGGATGTCACTTATTCCTTCTCCTGGTCCTTATTCTCCATTGCTGTGGAAGTAAACACAGGTTTTAATACCCTCCAAATCCCTTGGATCTGCTTCAAAAGGTATTTTCCTGCTGCTGCTAATCCTGCAGTGGTCAACAAACAAGGCTGCCTTGTCTGATTTCTCCTGAGGTGCAGGGAGGGGGTTGTTGTTACTCTGTTCTGTGTCTCTCTCCTGCCCTTTGGGGCAGCTGGGGATCTGCAGGGATCTGGTGCAGCCACACATTTCATCCTCCCACGTGTTGCTGCAGCTGAGCCCACCTTGGGAGTGTTTCCAACGATGCTCCAATCTGGCTGCAGGTGGAGTGTCCTGTTCAGTAGCCAAGATGTGGCCAGCTGTGTCCCTCCTGTGTGTCCTGGTGGCCTTTGCCAACGCTCGCAGCGTTCCTTACTTCCCTCCTCTCTCTGATGACCTGGTCAACCACATAAACAAGCTCAACACCACCTGGAAGGTGAGTACTGGGCTGTTTTGGGGTTTTTTTGGGGATGCACTGCTGACAGTCTCTTTGTGGGATTCAGTGGCTGAGCTCTGGGAGTGTCACTATGGTGGTGACATAGATGCAGCCTTGGTCCCAGCTGACTTCTCCAGTGAGGTGATGCTGTCAGGGGTTCCTGCAGTGACAGGAGCTGTGGAGCTCCTCTTTGGAGCAGAGCAGGATGAATTTGTGAAACAGGAGCAATGTAAGAGGAGGAAACTCTGCAGGAGGCAGGAGACAAGCAGCAATTGTCCAGTTATTGGTGACCTGACCCTCCTTGGCCAGTTTGCTGTGTCCAAAGCCTTGAGCTGGACCTTACTGGTCCTGAGGGGCCGATCTGGGCTGTGTTCTGTGTTTGTAGATGGTTGGCTCTTGGCCCCTGGGCTTTGCAGCGAGTGTCAGACTCTGGTTGGGATTCAGGGAGCTCTGGAGCACCGGGCTGTGATCCCAGAGGTGCTCTTGGTGGCTCTAGGGAGTCGTGTCCCAATTCTGTGTGTCTCTCCCCAGGCAGGGCACAACTTCCACAATGCTGACATGAGCTATGTGAAGAAGCTCTGTGGCACCTTCCTGGGTGGGCCCAAGCTCCCCGAGAGGTGAGTGCAGGGAGGAGAAGGTGAAGCTCCAGTAAAACTGGTGTGGATCCTCCATGAGCATCTGGAGTGGGTGAGGGGCTCTCCTGGCAGGCTGTGGGCAGCAGGGGGGACATTGTTCATGGAATTAAGCTCAGAGCACATGTGAGGGGAAGATCCATCCTGTGTCCTGCCAGAGACTTGGCCAGTTGTGCAATTTGTTATTCCTAAAAATTAACACAGCAGAGGAGCTGCTGGCCTGATCTGAGCACAACATAAGTATTTCTGCTCCTTCAGTAGGCAAACAACAGTCCTGTCCTCCAGGCCACCTTCAGAGGAGGTTGGAGAGCGCAGTGCACGCAGTCATGGTTTGCTGGTGTTCCTGATTTCCCTCAGGAGTTCCCTCCCTCTCCTTGCAGGGTGGATTTTGCTGCAGATGTGGAGCTCCCCGATAACTTCGACTCGCGCACGCAGTGGCCCAACTGCCCCACCATCAGCGAGATAAGGGACCAGGGCTCCTGTGGCTCCTGCTGGGTGAGGACAGGGGGAGTTGAATGTTCTGCTCATAAAATTTACTGGGCAAAACCTGTGCCTTTGTATTTGCTGCTGAACCCCCTGCCACGGGCAGGGACACCATCCACAGACCTGGTCCAGCCTGGCCTTGGGCACTTCCAGGGGCAGCCACAGCTTCTCTGGGCACCCTGTGCCAGGGCCTCACTGCCCTTGCAGGGAACAATTCCTTCCCAATATCCCATCCATCCCTGCCCTCTGGCAGTGGGAAGCCATTCCCTGTGTCCCATCCCTTCTGTTCCTTGTCCCAAGTCCCTCTCCTGGAGCCCCTTCAGGCTCTGGAAGGGGCTCTGAGCTCTCCCTGGATCCTTCTCTTCTCCAGGTGAGCACCCCCAGCTCTCCCAGCCTGGCTCCAGAGCAGAAGGGCTCCAGCCCTTGGAGCATCTTTGTTATCCCTTGTGAGGGGACACTGTGGGTCCTGCAGTGTCTGAGCTCCTGGGTGGCTTCTCCCAGCCAGGCCATGCTTGCTGCACTCGTTTCCAGGAGGTTTCCTGGTTTCTTTCCCCTGGCCAGCTCTAATGGGTGTTTTGGGGTTGCCCTCAGGCTTTTGGCGCCGTGGAAGCGATTTCAGACCGGATCTGCGTCCACACCAACGCCAAGGTCAGCGTGGAGGTGTCAGCTGAGGACCTGCTGTCGTGCTGTGGCTTTGAGTGTGGCATGGGGTGAGCTGCTCCTGGTCCTTGTGCACCTGGAAGGGGGTGGGGAGGTGCAGGGGCAGACCCTGGAGGTGCTGATGGCTTCAGCCCTGCCTTCATCACCTCCCTTACGAGCACAAAGCTCCTCCAGAGGTTTGTGCTGTGGATGAGGGGCTTAGGTGGGAACATAAAGGTGATTCCAGGGACTGGGACACATCCTGCCCCCAGCAGGGTGGATGGTGATGGCTGCAAGCACACAGTGATGCTCTCCCACACAGAGCTGGCAGTGCCAAAGCCAAAGGAAGGATCCTTTCATAGTCCCAGGTCCTTGGTTTTCAGGCTCAAGCCTTTTGCCTGTGGCTTTCCCCGTTGCTGAGCACAGGGTGGGGAGTTCAATCTCCAAGTGCTGTTGCTCCTGGCAGCAAAAGCTGATCAGGGACCTGGTAAGGAGACACTTTGGGATTTGGAGGTGCTCTTACCTCCTTGCCCAAGGCCTTGGTGTGTCAAGGCAAATCCTGGGGAAGAAAAGAACAGACTAAAAAAAGGTTTAAAATGCCCAAACCTTCCTTTGAACCATCCCAGGCTGGCTCCATTCCCTTGCCTCTCCCAGAAAGGGATGGCTGGGGCTGGAGCTGGTGCCTCTCCCCCCAGGTGCAATGGTGGTTACCCCTCTGGTGCGTGGAGGTACTGGACAGAGAGGGGCCTCGTGTCCGGGGGTCTCTACGATTCCCACGTGGGTAAGTCCTGGCAGAATCCCTTGGGAAAGCAGCGAGGAGCATCTCTGCTTGGTTATGGTTCATGGTTTTTTGGGATGCTTCTCTCTCCTGGTCTGCATCCTTCTGGCTGCTCCCTCCTTCAGCTCAAGCACCTCTGCAGTCCCAGCTGGCTGCCCCCATGGCTCCTGCTAGTCACTCCTTTGGGACAAGGGTCCCTGAGCAGCACCCAGAGGCAAGAGGCCCATCTGGGAAGGGAGCCAGGAGCCCTCAACTCACCCCCCAAGGCTCCTGTTTCCATAGCAGGGATGAATCAGGCTGTGAATTTTGTGTTGTTGCTGGTTTTGAACCGGCTCACTGCACTTTGGATGAGGTCAGGAATCTTCCTTACATGTTCCAAAACTGTTCCTTCCCCTTCAAAAAATAACTTCCAGACTGGAACCTTCTGCCTCCCCCTGCCATGACCCTCAGTTGGTTCGTGTTTCCACCTTTTCCATCACTATCGACGATGGTAGTGGGTAGAGACGGGGAGACTGAACGGACCCCAAAATCTGAGTCCCGTCAGAATCCAGAATCCGATCAGAATCCGATTTTATTGGGAACTTACGAGGACTTGTATACTGTTTCAGGAGACTAACAATGTTTACTACAAAGATTAGGTAACAATCAAATACACAAACTTGTGCATATCACAGTATTCCTTGGCTGACACTGCTTAATGAAATTTCCTTTTCCCGGAAAGCTGTCTGATTGGATCTTCTTGTAATCTTGACTCAATCTCAGAGTTCTGTTTGCTTTTGCCAAGGCATTTTGTTTATCAGATCTTTTATGGTAATAAGGTCCAAGGTACTATCAGTCTTGTGCATCCCCACACATCACCATTTGGAGAGGGAGGTGGTGGGAAACTCCTTGCTCGTGGAGGGATTGCCCATCTGCCAGGGGAAGACCTCCTGTACCCCACTGATTTGTGGGGTTCCTGGGGCAAGAAAAGCTCTTTCCTGGGGCTTCTCCAGCGTGGCTGCTGGGGATTTTTGGGGACAGCGGGTTGATGTCGCTCTGTCCTGCACAGGCTGCCGGCCCTACTCCATCCCACCCTGCGAGCACCACGTGAACGGCAGCCGGCCCCCCTGCACCGGGGAGGGAGGGGGCACCCCGAGGTGCAGCCGGCACTGCGAGCCCGGCTACTCCCCCTCGTACAAGGAGGACAAGCACTATGGTAAGGGAGGTCACCTCCAGAGCTGCTCCTCCTGGCAGCTGGGAGCATTGAACCCGCCCCTGGTGGGTTTTTTTTTCTCCGTTCTGGTGGTCCTGGAGCAAACCTGAGCGTGGGAGATGGTTTGTGTTTGCTGAGGATCAGCTGGGAAGGGGGAGCTGGTGGAACTGGTTTGAGTCTTGCACGTGGCTGGCTTGGAGAGTGTGGTGCTGAGCCCCATCTGGTGTCAAAGCCACCTCCAAGTCTCCTTGGCAGCAGCCAGCCCTGTACATTTGGGATAATCCAGCTGTTTCTTGGAGATTTGTCTTCACCTTGAGTCTTGGGTTTTAAAAAGGAGAATGTACGAGGGAAAAATGCCCCTTCCCACTAAAGATGTCTGGAATAGGTCTGTGGGTACAGAATAGGACTCAGATTAAATAATTCCCTCTGGAAGAGGGATGGCTGGAGCCCACTTTTCCTGCTTGGCTGTCAGTCCCTCTGAAGCTGCTGGGTTTGGATTTAACTTGAATTTAAGTGCAAGAGGCCTCCTGCAGGGTCACACTGTGTTGTTGTATTAGGGAATGGTTGAATGAGGTGATACTGATTTTAAGGTTTTAGAAGGTGAAAGAGTAACTTTTATTAAATATTATATACTTTTAAAGATAAGATTGTTTAGGACTTGATTGGTTTTTAATTAACGCTTTTTATATTATTGGCTAATTAATTGTAAATTAAATTGGCTAATATTTTGTAAATATTTTACAATAAATAACATGTTTAATATGTATGTTTAATACTAGTTTTAGAGATTAAGGATTATTTTAATTTTTTGAGTTTTTTTACACTTTTTTTAGGATAATGTTTGGGAAAAGTTTTTTTTTTAATTAGATTGTTAGTATCTACAACACTCATCCATCCTGTGTGGCCTGACAGTGCCATCCTAATGGTGGGAATTCCCTCCCTTTTAGGCATCACATCCTATGGGGTCCCTCGCAGTGAGAAGGAAATCATGGCTGAGATCTACAAGAATGGCCCAGTGGAAGGAGCCTTCATTGTCTATGAGGATTTCCTGATGTACAAATCTGGTGAGCAGCAGCTCTGGGGCTGGGGGGGGTTCCCTGCTTCATACAGAGGGTCTCTCTTTTGTAGCCCTGGTTTGTCTTCTCAGTCTTGGAGATCTCGGCCTCACACTTGATTTATCTGGCATGGCAAGGACATGGGCAGAGGCCATCTCCTGTACCCAGAGCAAGGGGAATTGGTTCTTGGGGCTGGATCAGGGAAGGAGCCCTAATGGGAAGCACCCCAAATCCCAGCTGACAACAACAGCTCAGATTTTAGGACCTCAAAGCTCCTGTTGTGAGCTGCCTTGGAGCCCCTTGGGGAATGTCTCCGGGTGTCCTCTGTGCTCAGCTGGTGCTGAGCATCGGTCACAGAATCATGGAATGGTTTGGGTGGGAAGATGATGATGAGAAATTATCTCATTCCAATCCCTGCCATGGCAGAGGCACCTTGCACTGTCCCAGGCTGCTCCAAGCCCTGTCCAACCTGCCCTTGGACACTTCCAGGGATCCAGGGGCAGCCACAGCTCTGGGCACCCTGTGTGATGCAGGTGGAGTTGAAAAGGGATGGATGTGGGGTGCAGGTGGGATTTAGGAAGGATACAGGCAGGGTGGAGGAGGAAGACCTGTGCCAGGGCCTCACCACCCTCACAGGGAAGAATTTCCTCCTAACACCCAACCTAAATCTCACATCTTTTAGTTTAAAACCTTTTCCTTCTGTCCTGTCACTATCTTCCCGTGCAGAACTCCTTCCTCCAGGCTCTGCACCAAGTCTCAGTTTCACATTTAACCAAAAACCCCTCCCCAGCCACTCTGGGGGCTGTCACACCGGGTGGTCCCCAGGCTGTGAGCGCTCTGTGGGGCGGACAGGCGGTGCCTGTTGACATTTTGGGGTGTTTTTCCCTTGCAGGGGTCTACAAGCACGTGTCTGGGGAGCAGGTGGGAGGCCACGCCATCCGCATCCTGGGCTGGGGCGTGGAGAATGACACTCCCTACTGGCTGGTGGCCAACTCCTGGAACACTGACTGGGGGGAGAACGGTGAGAAACCTCGGGAATCCCTGCCCCGTTTCCCCGCCCCATTCCCCTCCCATGGATGGAGAGGGTAACTTTTTTT
>VWZP01004174.1:705843-757269 GCA_013396995.1 Dicaeum eximium | reverse complement strand
CTTCCGATCTTTTTTTAATCTTGGTGTTCTCCCAGGCTTCTTCAAAATCCTGCGAGGAGAGGACCACTGTGGCATCGAGTCCGAGGTTGTGGCTGGCATCCCCAGGACGGAGCAGTACTGGAAGAGGATGTAACTTTGATCAAACCACAAATAATCCTAAATCCCTGATGCTTTTAACTGATAGCAGGTTGGGTGCAGAGACCCTCCCTTCTAAAAGAGACTCTAGTTCAGGTTACTGTATTAAAGCTTTTTTTATCTCTTTTTTTTCTTTTTTTTTTTAATGTAAATGACTACAGTGGTACTTTGCATGGATGGNTTTTTTTTTTTAATCTCGGGTTTGTTCTTGTTTTTTAAATTGTACGGTGGATCCAGCTGGAGGTGGAACTGCTTTCTGCCAACCTCCTGCTCCTGGTGGGTCACAGCAGGACATGGGGGCATTCCCTGCTCAGAGGACTGCTGGAGAGCTCGCTGGCCTCTTGGAATTTGGTTAGCCTGGACCCCTTCCAGCCCAGTTTGCTACTGGGAGGGCAGGAAGGAGAAGCTTCGTGCTGGGATGAGGGACTTGGTGGGGCAGCAGAGGTGGATGCTGCTGGAAAGCCACGGCCAGGGGGGATTTGTGCACCCCCAGATGGGTTGATCTGACTGTTAGCACCCGAAACAAGCAGGGAGGAATTTCCTGTGAGTGTGTGCCTTGAATTGGCTAAATTTAGACCTATTAACCAACAAAACACTGATGAACTTGACGTGGGGGTGGCTCTGGCCAGAGCTGCCTGCACCGAGTCCCTCGTGCATCGCCTGCTCTGCTCCATCCTTCTGGCTTTTCAAACCACTTCTTCCTTAACTGTTCACTGACTTTTTTATCTGCTCTAGTCTGGGGTTATTGATGCTGGGGAAGGGCCTGGCTGGAGCTCCATGAGCCTTTGATCAAATGTCCTGCCAGCATCTGGGAGGGAGCTGGGAAGAGCAAAGCCCTTCTCCTCCGTGGCTGAGCAGCTTGATGTGTGCAGGTCATGCCTGGGCAAGGGTGCAGCACCCAAATTTGGGGTGCTTTGGAGCTGCAGGTGCTGAATGCTGAGCTGAGGCATGGTTCCTAAGCCTGCTGCAGAGAGCTCAAGCAGATGTTTGGAGGTGTCTCACTAACTTGGACACAAGTGAAGCTTTTTTTTTCTTGAGCCACAGGCATTAAGGAAGGTGAAAAACCTTATTTTTATTACTGGGGGGAGGTGTAATAGGTTGTGTATAGGAGGAATCATGTGATTTGCCAACACTAATATAGCAAAGAGCTTTTTTTTTTAATTTTAAAGCACAAAATATATTAGTGACCTGAGGCTATGGGTCTGAAACATGTGAAGCAGGCTCTCCATGCACTGTAAAATAGCCCCTTACCTCTGCTTGCTCAGGCACCAGTGAGGCAGAGCTGTGCTGTATTTGGCTGGAACACCTGTGCCAATAAATGATTTCTCCAGTGTCTTGGCTCTTGGTTCCCTCTGTTTGGCTTCTACCACCTCAGATGTCGTCTGGAGTGAAAGCCAGGTGAGACCCTTCTGTCTTCAGAGGATGGTTTGGGTGGGAAGGGACCTTAAAAAATCAGCCAGTTCCACCCCCTGCCATGGGCAGGGACACCTTCCACTACCCCAGGCTGCTCCAAGCCCTGTCCAGCCTGGCCTTGGACACTTCCAGGGATCCAGGGGCAGCCACAACTTCTCTGGGCACTCTGTGCCAGGGCCTCACCATCCTCACCAGGAACAATTCCTTCCCAATATCCCATCCATCCCTGCCCTCTGGCAGTGGGAAGCCATTCCCTGTGTCCTGTCCCTCCATCCCTTGTCCCCAGTCCCTCTCCAGCTCTCCTGGAGCCCCTTTAGGCCCTGCAAGAGGCTCTGAGCTCTCCCTGGATCCTTCTCCAGATGAACATTCCCAGCTCTCCCAGCCTGGCTCCAGAGCAGAGGGGCTCCAGCCCTTGGAGCAGCTCCATGGCCTCCTCTGGGCTCTCTCCAGCAGCTCCAGGTCCTTGTGCTGTTGGCCCCAGGGCTGGGGCAGCTCTGCAGGTGGGGGTCTCACCTGAGTGGGGCAGAGAGGCAGAATCCCCTCCTTTGTGCAGGTGTGGTCACTGCCACCAGCCCTGTCCTGTGGCCCTGCTGGTGACAGCCACCCCTTGGGGTGTGTGCTGGTAGTGGGGAAGGTGCTTCCACCCAGAGCAGACAGCAGCCAGAGCTTGTCCCCAGCATCCCTGAGGATGCACCAGGGCCCTGGAGCACGTGCCTGCAGCCCAGGGCTGTGCCATCACTCCTTTCAAGATGAATTTCTGAACCCTCAGCTGTCCCTCTGGTTAATTTTTTTCCCCTAGGCTTGGCACACAGGGCTGTACTTTGATACCCACAGTTGGCACCAAGGGAGCATTGGAATTTCATGAGCTGAGGGCTTGTAACTTGTGGGGAAATTGCTGGTGTCAAAGAAATGACAGCTGGGAAAAAAAAAAAAAAAAATGATCCAGTACTTTTTTTTCCCAAAGAAAACTTTTAATTTCAACAAGACGGGAAGCTGCACAAAGAGAGAGCTACTGTGAGTTTCTTTAGAACAACAGCTTCAAAGTATCTACACCAGGAGTTGCAGAGCAGGGGCTCTCCTGAGTAAGAGCCTGGCCACAGGGGCTTGGCCTTGCAAAGGCCACCACCCTGCACCTGGGCCAGGACATGGGCTCTCCTTCCCTTCACGACAGCAAAGCAGCATTTGAAGGGGGTGGGTAGGGACCTTGAAAAGAACAATCCACCCCAGAAGAACAGGAGTTGCCTTTAGAGTGTTGTTTCCTCTTGTAAATCCAGCCTGATGTCTTTAAGCCAGCAGTGGGAGCCGCTTGCAGCTTGCACAGGGGTCTGACCCAAAACCAAGTGGGCCAGGGACACCCGCCCTGGTCACCCCCTCGGTGGCTCCAGCCTTCCCAGCTCATGGCAGGGATCCCTCCTGCCTTCCAGGGTGAGAAACAGCCCCCCGAAAAAAGCATCCCATGAGGGACAGCAGGGTGCAAACCTCACTCCCCTGCCTCGCTCTGCCACGACCACCCATCCCTGGGGCTGAGTCAGTGCAGAGCCCAGAGCCTGCTCTGGAGTCAGGCCTGGGGTGATGAGCTCAGGGCCGTGCTGGCAGCTCCCTTCTCACTTTAACCACCTCCCCACAGCTGAAACAAGAGCTGTGTCACTGCAGGGGCCATCTGTCCCAGGGCAGGGAGCTGCACAGCTGCCTTTCAGCTGGGGTCGCATTCAGGTGGACAGAGAAACTCACCGCCCATGAATTTAATATTAAAAGGGCTCATTTCAGCATCCTTCAGCACAACAGAAACGGGACTGTGGCCTCTGCCTGTTTCCAGGCTGCAGGATGTCAATCACTGAGGGCCAGAAAGTGGCCAGAGCTTTTCCTTGGATAAGGAAGCACATTCCTCTCCCAGCTGAAGCAGCATCCTTCCAGCATGGAGCAGGCACCAGAGATGAGGGAGAAGAGGCTGCCTAAGAAAGGGAGGCAAAACCCTCAGGGTTTTGCTCAGCTCGGAGCTGGAAAGATGCCTCAAATCTCAAGGAAGAAAAGAAACAACTGGAGTTTCTATTTCAAACCATCCTACTGGAAAAAAAAAAAAAACAAACAAAAAAACCCCAAAAAAATCCACCAAAAATATTCAGGTGAACAGGAAAGAAGGGAAAAAAAAATTCTCAACCCCAAACATTTAGACTCCAATCAGCATTTGCAGCTATCCAAGCAGACAGCAAGGGTGGTGAGGATGGAGTCCAGCACTGCCACACCATCACCCCGGAGCTGCAGCTCCCCAGTGTCCCATCCTTGTCACCGTCCCAGTGCCCGGTGCTGGGCCACCCTCACGGCAGGGGACGAGGAGCCTCCTGCCCCCGCTGCCCATCTGCCACCACGTGTCCCCCCACCCGGCCACTGCCCTTCAGTTGTCTCTGGCCTGCACATACTCCTCGGAGGCCTTGGAGAGGGTGCTGAGGTACTGCCAGCTGAGGGCTGCCAGCAGCATGGCACAGGACAGGTAGATGGGGGAGTAGTGGTGGCGGGAGGCCATGGGGCTGCCGGGCAGGCTGCGCGCGCGGATGGAGGCGATCACCTGCTGCGTCTTGTTGGACGAGGGGTCCGTGCTCGGGATCTTCTGGTAGATCTGAAGGAGGAGGGAAAAGGAATTACGGCTCCCACAGGAAGTTCAGGAGGTAAATGGGATGAGGTTGAAGTTTTAAGGGCCAAGAGTGACCTCGCTGGTGGAGTGCCATGAAGCAAGGGACAACTGGATGGGTGTCACCAGACATTTTATAAGTTTCTTATATGCAAACTTGCTGAGTTTTTCCTTCCATGGGAAAGCTCACTTCTAAGCAGATTTCTATAAAAACAAATCTTTGTGTGTGTGGTTTCAAGGACATGGCTGTTCTGTCTCCCACAGAGGAGATGAGAACTGTCTTTCTTTCTTAACCTATGAGGTGAACAATTCTTATCTTGGAATTCTAAGCATTCCAGGAGTCTTGTGCTGACCATAAAGGAGAAAGCATGTTAGCTCTGAACATGGGCACCTATAGCCCAAAAGCCTTCTGAATAATGGAGTCATTTTAATAAATAATATAAGCCTTCTGATAATGGAGTCAAAGAGTCCTGATTCATCACCCCACTCGTGAAGCAATCACAACAGATGGGTCCAGGGGCCATCTCCCTTGGGAAGTGCACTAAGCCAAGCTGCCTCTTGAGGGCACTTCATGATGGGACATGGACCACGTGGCCTTGGACACGATCCCTCAACCCCCAGTGGTGTTACTGGGACCAGTGGCGTTAGTGGGATCAGGGGTTCTCACCCTGCAATCCTCACTCACTGTACAGCCCAGCTCAAACCAGTGGGAACATTCCTGCCTGGAAACAGCCACAGCATCACCTGCTTCTGTGGCATTTGGGGTTTTCTTCTGATGGCCTCTGAGATACTCGTCTGCAGGACTCTGAGCAAGGTAGGCACAAGCAGAGACCCTCTCCTGGATTAAATCCTGCAGTGTCACTGTCCCTTGCCATGGGACTGGCCAGTTCACAAGGGCAGCTCTAATAACCTGTGGTTTGGGGTCTCCCTGCTGCACAAGACTTTTTATTTAATAGCCCTCACTGGAATTGGGTTTTGGGGACCATCCACCAGTTGACTCTCCACGTGAACTTTTAATCTTCACAGGACCCAGAAGTCAGGAGTAAGTCACAAGGTCCCCCCTGAGACTCCTTTTCTCCAGGCTGAGCCCCTCCCAGCTCCCTCAGCCACTCCTGGTGCTCCAGACCCTTTCCCAGCTCTGTTGCCTTCTCTGGACACGCTCCAGCCCTCCAATGTCCTTTGTGCTGTGAGTGGCCCAGAAGTGACCCCAGAATTGGGTCAAGGGGATGGGCACTGCCCTGATCCTGCTGGACACACTACTGCTGGTCCAGGCCAGGATGCCACTGGCCCCAGTCCCTACTCCTCAACACAGACCCAGGGTAGGTTCAAGGGAAAACATCAAGAACAGTTTGGTCCAGGCCAAAACCACATCAGAGTCACCACTCCCCACCAGCACTGAGCCAAGGACAGAATGCACAGATCCCGGTGAATTCCCAATTCCACCCCGAGAACGGGGACAGGAACAGCCAGAAATAACTCAAAGCAAAGGGCTGAGCCTACCTCTTCCACATACTGGTACATGATGGCTTTGACAGCTTGCATGTTGGTGGCATCCATCATGAGGGTGACGGCCTGGCCCTTGCGGATCTTCACCACCCCCCTGAACACCTGCTGGTTGTTGTAGCAGGCAGCCAGCGTGGCAATGGCCATCACCTGAGGAGAGACAGAAAAAGCCTTTACTGCACTGCAAGGAACTTGCCAAGGGATCACCTTGTCCACAGTGACATCCACGGAGCGGAGCCACAACCTCAACAACAGCAGAAATGGCGGGAACCGAGAAATAAGCAAAAAATCGATGACACAGAACCTCCTCCACCTCCAACTCCTCACCAACTGGGCTGCAGAGGATGAGGAACTAGTTGGAAGCTCAACTCACCTGGGGGATAGCACAGAAGTTGAAGACACTTTGGTTTTTGAGGCGGGACAGGTAGGTGAGGACGTCGGGGACGTGGTGGAGGGCGTTGGTGATGAGCTCATTGAGGCACTGCACGGCCACGTCGATGTTCTCTGGCTTGGCAAGGTCTGAGAGCTTCTTGACATATCTGCTCCAAACCTAAACACCAAGATAAGTGTTCAGGAGTTGGAGGGTGCATTGATGTCATCAGAGAGACACCAGGTCTGGGAGAGCAACAGGAAGCACCAAAAACCCCCCCACAACAGCCTTGGAGCATCGCTGGGATAAAGAAAAGCAGGAAGGGCAGGCTGTGGAGACGTGACAGTGGCCTTGGCGTACACAAAGAGATGGTAAAGGAGGAGGGTGCCACTCATCTCCACATCTGTCCTAGGGAGGGCAAGGAAAAGGTGAGTCACACATCAAGAAATGCCCCGTGAGACAGCTGAGCCACACAGAAAAGGGGGAGAAAAATTTTTGGAAATCATGTCAGGCACGGGCAGAGCTGCTCCTGCTTTTGGGAGCAGACCAGGTACTACCTGAGATCTCAGCCAGTCTTATCCCCCCCTCACTCCTAGAGAAAACCTAGCAGAGAGAAAAAAACTGCCTAAACAGTTATTGGCAGTGTGTGGTGACACCACTTGGTCCCCACATCTGTGCCCAGAGAGCTGCAGACAGATGTCAGCCAGCTGTCATCAGAACTGTTATTACCAAGAGGATGTACAGCCAACAGTAGCAATTTTATGAGGTTTTTCCTCACCTCTCTGGGCCAGAACTCCCTTCCCTCCAGCTGGTCCTCCAGATAGTCACGGATGATGTTGGTTTTCTGTAGGAAGAGGCCCATGGAGTTTGCCAGATCTGTGTCCTGCCCCACGATGGGATCTTCCAGCTCTGATGCAGAGAAGAGATGGGAAAGGCCAATCCCCACCAGCCCAGCAACGTAGTGACAATACTGCCAAGGAGGTGCCAAGTTGGGAAAGGAGAAAAAAAAAAAAAAACAAGATAAAAGGAGCAGTTACAAAGAGCTGCCTGCTTGCCACAATGAGTTTTACAAAAAGCAATTGATAGTTCGTTAGATGCAAGTTCTCATGGCCCTCCCTGGGATGTCTCAGCTTTCCCATGAAAACAAACACTTTTTCCCAACAGGGATGCTCTGTCTCCTCCTTCCATAGAGACAAAGTGGACCCTACCTGGAAGTGTTCAAGAAACCTGTGGATGTGGCACCTGGGGACATGATTCTGTGGTGGCCTTAGCAGTGCTGGTGGAATGGTTGGACTTGATGATCTTTGAGGGCTTTTCCAACCTTAACTCCATGACCCTGCTCATGCTCAGTGCATTCCTCTGTCTGGGCTGACTCACCTTATCCCACTCATGCTGAGAATCCACCTTTTTCTCCAAGAACTCTGCCATCCCAACACCCATCTTGTGACAAATATCCGAAATCACATCCTGGTAGGCCTTGGACAGGTTTCTGAACTCCATGGATATCTGTAGCATGGTAAAAACAGAAAGAGAGTGTTCAGGAAGAAAAAACAGCAACACATCAGAAAAATACTGTTTACCAAGCTCTAATCCTGCCCTGGCTGGAGATCTGGGACAACTCCCCCAACCTGAGCTGTTTCAAGGTCCTTGGAGCTCAGGCTTAGCCTGTTCCCAGTCTAAACAGGATGGTCTCTGGCAGGAGATCAGACACAGCAAAATCTTTGGGAAGGCTCTGTGGCCTTGGACTGGTATCATCTGGGAGCTGCAGGACAAAACTGACTGCACTTGGTACACAGAGCTGTTTTCCTCTGTAATTTGAGAGCATTCCATCACACCAGCCACGAGAAAAGACTCATGGGAGGTTTCTGGTGCTCTGTTCTCCCCAGCCCTCTCCAGCTCTGGCTTCATGGGCACATTTGGCACAACTGGAAAGGCATCAAGCAGTGAGGAAGTGTGAAATCCTTCCACTGCATGTCCAGTAACATGATCATGGAATCACAGAGCAGGCTGGATTGGAAGTCACTTTGAAGATCTTCTAGTTCCAACCCCCTTGCTATGGGCAGGGACACCTGCAGTGTCTCCATCACTCTCACACTGGAAAAAAAATATTAAAAAGTGCATCCTTCTTTTCCCAAAACTGTGGAGCATCATGTTTTACTGTGCTGAGGTTTATTGTCCATCAGTGGGCGACTGCAGCCAGCCCAGGGTTTGTGAGCAATAAGGGTTTGTCTGTAAAATCAAAGTATCCACTCTGCTTCTGTCCCCTACACAGAGGAGCACAGCCTGCAAATGCACCTCTAGGAAATATTATTAGAAGTTTTTTACTATAAGGGTGGGGAGGCACTGGCAGAGGACACCCTGAGAAGCTGTGAATGCCCCCCAAAAAAAATTCAGGGTCAGACTGGAGCAACCTGGTCTAGTGGAAGGTGTCCCTGCCATGGCAGGGGATGGAATGGGATGAGCTTTATGGTCCCACCCAACCCAGTAATTCCATGGTTCTACAATTCTGTGATTATTGCAATCATACTCGAGAATGGATTGCCTCAAATAAATTCCATATACACCAAGAGAGAACAGCAAAGTGCCACAAACACCTTCTTGAAAGCTCCTTTAAGGCCAAGCCACTGACATACCTACTGCATCCCTACACACCCAGAATTCCAACACACACATCCCCTAGAGCACTCCACCCTCTGACAGGCCACAGCCACGGTCACCCCAAACCTGAGCATCAAAACTCACAACACACCTCAGTTCTCCAAACAACTACCCCATCCCCACTGCTATGGAAAGCCTGAAAAGGGTAGAATAAATCAAAAATGGTAAAAACTTGAACAAAACAGAAGGTCCTTGGAAAATGAGATGTTCCTCACCAGAATGATTACATTTTTTTTTAAACAGAGGGAAGAAAAAACCCTAAAAAATCAAGGCAATAACGAAAAAAAAATCAACACAATATTGTTACTAATAACTGTGAGGGTGCTTTTTGTCTTATATCACGGAATTATGGAATGGTTTGGGTGGGAAGGGACCTTAAAGCTCATCTCCACCCTCTGCCATGGGCAGGGACACCTCCCACTATGCACACTGAGCTGGGTAACAACCCCAAATCCCTCTCCACAAGACAATGCTCATCTGCTCTTCCAGCAGAGGAGGCACAAAGCCACTTTCCAGGGCTGGCACTTTTCCACAGCCAGATCCCCTGTGGCTCACAGTGTTGCACAATGTTTGGTTTCCTCACCCCAGCCCCACAGGCAGGTGATGGGAAAAGCTGTGGCACTGAACAAGCTCTGCAGGCACCATGTGGAGACAACCAGGCACCCAGAGGTGCCACAAGGAGCAAGGAGGAGGCTGCCTTACCGTTGGGAAGTCTTCCAGCACCTGCCGGTGCTTCTCCTTGCTCTCTGTGTACTTCCAGTCTGGCTGGTAGAGATAGGAATGGAACTCCTGCAGCATCGAGACCTTGACATCCAAGGGGATGCTCATGTCATCCTCTACAGTGTCCAGGGCACGGAGAACTAGGTAGAATATACAGACTGCATGTCTGGGAGGGGAGAAAAAACAGGAATCTCTTACTTGGGAGTGCCTACGAGGCAGGACAAGCAGCTGGGATTAACCACAGAGGCACTTTGAGCCCAGCATGTCACACACTGGCACTGCCAGGTGCCTTTGGAAGATACCTGCCAGGCTAGGAAATCCAGGATTTTCCCTCATGAGGAGAACTACAGCATGGTTTTGGGCTTTCTAGGATGTGTATCAGGGACAGGTCAGGCCTGTGAGCTCCCTGAGCAGGGAAGATCCAACCCTGCCAGCAAGGCCAGTGCTCACCTGGGCCCAAGGACAGAGCCTGAGGTCAGCTTATTGGGAAAAGCAAATGTAAAATAAGGAAGGGGGGAAAAACCAGGTGTGTTTTCCCTATCACTCCCCCTGCACACTTTTTACCCTGATAGAGGGAATGAAGGGGTCACACTGTGCAACAGGAACATTAGGACTGGCAGGAAGAGCCAAAATCACCTTGTATTTTATATCCCCAGGAACAAGACACTGGAGGCAGCCCATGTGTCCCAGCATGCCAGCAGGAAGCTGCTGGAGAGCCACCTCCCCTCCTGCTCCCACCACCCCTGCCTTCCCTATCCCTGCCTCTGCCATCTCTGCTTCCACTTTTCTGCAGCTGAAGGGAAAAACAAACAAACAAACAAACAAACAAACAAACAAACAAACAAACACACATCCTGATGGCAAGAAATGCTGTTTGCAACTCCAGACCTTATATAAAATAATCCCCAGATCTCCATGAGCACAGGGATAAATGCCAAGGAGACGAGGCATTTATTAATTTTTTAAAAAATGGAAAGTAGCTCAGTCTGCTTAAATGCTAATTACCAGGTGACAGTGCTGTGCTCCTGGAATGACAAAGTGCAAGCAGTGATAAAGCATCCAGGAAAACCTGACTTGCTCTTAGAGCCAATACTGTTAAATTTGGCTTTTTTCCCTTGATTAGAAGGGTATTTAACACCTCTGTCAAACCACATGAGCAGCTCTCTCGTGCTCCTGTTCCTTTGCACGACTGTTTTTCCTTTCCAGCCAGGCTGCAAACGTTCATCCAACAGGATGCAAGTGCCCAAGGCTCCAAGCCTCTTCCAGGAGCCACCATGAAAGGCAGAGCAGAACCTGGAATGCCATCCCAGAGGCACCTCTCACATGGGCATCATGCCCAGGGAAGAGCCAGCAGCAATTCCACAACCCATTTAAAATAAGTATAATAAATTACCACTTATTTAACCCCAATTCTGCATCCAGACCTTACCCACCTCCCTAACCTCCATCACATACTGAATTTAGATCCTTGGCAATTTTGGCAAATCAAAGGAAGAAATTCTTTGCTGTGGCACAGGTTGTCCAAGGAGGTGGTGGATGCCCCATCTCTGGAAACATTCTGAGTCAGGCTGGACAGGACACAAATGGAAGCACCCACTTGCAAAGAAGTCTGGATCTTCCACAGCTCAAGCTCCAGCCCTGTCCTGGGTGCAGCTCCCTCCTGCTCAGGTCTCCTTTCTCCTTGGCAGGACGTACAGCCTCTGCTGAACCTCCAGGAATAGATCCTGAAGAGCTCCAGAGCCAGGCAGGAGCACGGAACTGGCAGCAGAGAGGCAGGAGCATCCCTCTTCTCCTCCCCATCACCAGGAGAGGAGCTATGAGCTTGGATCAGAACTCCTTTCCACCACCAGCAGTTATGATGCTGTTGGCTCAGCCGTGGATGAAACTGCAGTTTTGAGCCTCCCACCTTCCCAGAAAATGCCCTAACAACAGAGCAATGAGCTGGACAGGGCTCTGGCCAGAAAAACAGGTTTTTTATGGGGCCAAAAGAAATAAAAAAGGAGGAACCAGACATTTTAGCTCAACTACCAACACCCTGTCTGGCTAGGGAAGTGGTGCTCCAAGCACTCCTTTAGAACTTCCCCATTTTCCAGCAGCCCTTCTGGGATGCCTGTCTGCAACCACAGGGGCTCAGCTGAACTCCCTGATGGGGTCAGCATCAATGCAAGCACTTTTTTCATCCAGCAAAATTAATTCCTTCTCTAAGGCTGTGGCTCTGCTTACTTCTCTATCCTCCCTATTTTGTATTTACCTTGTTTGTCCCTAAATTCTCCAGTGGAGCTCCTGGGCTTTGAAAATCAATCTATCCTGATCCATTAGTGAGCCAGCTGTAATCCAACCACCATCCCTGCCCAACTATGGGTTGCAAATATCAGGCAAGAGCATTTTTAGGATGCCAGGCACAAGTTTTTGTGCCCTGAAGGGTGATCCTGATCCCAGCAGGCTGCAGGGCAAGGATTAAAGGCCAAAAAAGACAGACAAAGAAAACTGCAGGAAGTTTGAGGCAAGCACAGGGCAGACACATTGCTAACAGGTTTCATAGTGTTTTCTCAATTTTTTTTTTTCTTAATTCCTGCACAGAAAAAGCATGGAAAATAAAAAGCTTAATTCTTGGCCCTCCTCATACTTTTCCACACAATTCCAGCCAAACCACTGAACTCCTCTGCCTTTCCTGTCAACCAGGCTGCAAACACCATTTCATAAACACTGGACACAGCTATGAGGCACCATCCAAAATGCCAAACCAGAGCTCAGAAACCCCACAGATCACCCAGTGTTCGGGGTGGTGCCTGCAACTGCTCATCAGAGCCATCAGTTGTGTCTGGAACAACTTCCAGAACCCCTAAATTTAATCATCAATCCATCTTGGGATTAGCTGGGGATTTAAAAACTGAAATCAGTAATTGTCAAATGAATATAAAGAATTACATGGAGAATAATTACATGGCATGAGGCCCCCTGGCCAGCTGAGCTTTACATCCTCTGTTACTATTCCCATCTGAAGCTTTTCTGCACAGGGCAGCAAAATCTGCACAGCAAAAAACGAGTGTGCAACAAAACCCCTGTGACAACTGCACAGGTTTTGAGGCAGCTGCTTCCAAAAGCAAGACCCAGACCCTTGGTCAGTCCAAGATTTTTCCTCACCTCCTCCCTCCAACCTTTGTCCAGCACGAGCCCTGGCACAGCCAGGACACATTCCCAGGGTGTCACACACGGCAGGCTGCCAGGCCCTGTGTTAAACAGTCTGCTGGCCAGGAGGCTCAGCCCAGACACCCAGTTTGGGGGGGGATGTGGTGCAGAGGGGGGATGTGGTACAGACAGCTGGGATGTGAAAAGCCCCATGGATGTGGTGCAGAGGGGGGATGTGGTACAGACAGCTGGGACGTGAAAAGCCCCATAGATGTGGTGCAGAGGGGGGATGTGGTACAGACAGCTGGGACGTGAAAAGCCCCATGGATGTGGTGCAGAGGGGGGATGTGGTACAGACAGCTGGGACGTGAAAAGCCCCATAGATGTGGTGCAGAGGGGGGATGTGGTACAGACAGCTGGGACGTGAAAAGCCCCACGTCCCCCTGGCAAGGGGTGGGGCTGAGCTCAGCGCGTCCAGACAGCTCCTGATGGGAGACAGAGCGTGTCCCAGCAGTTCTGCTGGAGAAAAATGGTGTTTGGGGGTACTGAATGGGCCCAGCTCTGCTACTGGGGGGCATCACACCCACCACCTCCTGGGGAGACCTGAAATTGGGGGGTCACTGCACTCAATAGGTTCCCAGGGTGATATTGTACCCACCACCTCGCAGGGAGGAGAATCACCCCCACCATCTCCAGGGGATCCCGGGTGCCGGGGGGAAAGCTGCGCCCACCCCCTCCCGAGGATCCCCAGCGCTGGGGTGCCACCGCACCCACCACCCCCCAAGAACCCCCCGTGCCGGGGGTCACCGCACCCCTCCCCGGGCTCACCGCAGCTCTCCGTCCAGAGCCTGGATGACGGCGGCGAAGCTGCGGCTGGTCTGGTTGAGGTAGCGGTAGCAGGTGCGGAGGCCGCATCCCAGCGAGTCCTGANCGGCCCGCTGCCCCCGGAGCTTTCCGCGGCGGGGACAGGGTCAGTGTCCGCCGCAGCACGGCCACGGCCCGGGAGCTGGCCGCCATGGGGGCGAGGAGGTGGCAGCGGGGGGCTGCGGCCGCTCCGCCCCCGGCCCCAAACCCGCCCCTTAACCCGCCCCATCACGGCCCCGCTGCCATGTACGGACAGCAGCCGTGACATGTCCGGAGCACCGGGGATGCGCGCAGGGTACCGGCACCGAGCAGCGCAAGGGATGCTCGGAGCTCGTGGGATGCGTGCGGGTACGGGCACCGAGCGGTGCATGGGAAGCATGAAGCCAGGGGGATGCGCGGAGTCAGTGGGATGCTGGCAGGATACCGGTACCGAGCAGTGCAAGGGATGCCCGGAGCCACGGGATGCTCGGGTAGCGCTGGGGCTCTGCGATGTCCGCCACTGGTACCGGCACCGAGCAATGCAAGGGATGCTCGGAGCTGGTGGGATGCACAGGATGCCCGGTGGAATACCCGGAACCGGTGGGATGCACGCCGGGTATAAGCAATGCAATAGGATGGCCGGAGCCGGTGCAACCGGGAAGCACCAAGGCGCACAAAGCCGGGCAGGTTCTATGCACGCTGGATATAGGATGGTCACCCATGGCAACACTGTATCCGCGCCCGGACATGACAGTGCCCCCCACCTTCTCCTCCTCCTCCTGTGCCCCGCTCCCCACCGGGAGCACCGCGCACCGGCGACAGCGAAGTCCGCACATCCCTCGCTGCTCACCGTGTCCATCCGCGGCATGACGGCGCGGTAGCCGCCCATCTTGAAGCGCAGCAGGTTGTAGATGTCCTCGGGGTGGCCCAGCCATTTCCGCAGCAGCTCCATGGGGGCCGCGCTCAGACCCCGCCGCCGCCGCCGCGCGCTCCCGCCGCCCCCCCCACCCGCCTCTTAACCCGGCACGGGCGCGGCCGCCGCAGCCCCGCCCCGCAGCCAATCGCAGCGCTCGGCACATCGCTCGGTGGGGCGGGCGCGGCGCCGATTGGCGAAGGCGCGCTCGCACCAGGGCGGCGCCAACCAATAGGAAGGCGGCGCGGCTGGTGTGACGGCCGGTGGCGGGCGCTGATTGGCGGAGACGCGCGTCGGCACAGGCGGAGCGGGAAGGAGTCGGCGTCCCCAAACCCCCTCGTGCGAGCGTGAGGGGAGCGGCGCCGCCATGGAGGGACGGGAGGGTTCGGTTACCAAGGGAGCTTGAAGACCTTCGACTTCCAACCCCCTGCCATGGGCGGGGTCACCTTCCACTATCCCAGGCTGCTCCAAGCCCCGTCCGATCTGGCCTTGGACACTTCAGTGACGGAGAAGCTCCATCCCAGCCCCCGCCCCGCCCCTCACAGGGAGGAATTCCTTCCCAGTATCCCACCTAATCCTGTGTTCTGGCAGTAGGAAGCCGTTCCTCCTTGTCCAAAGTCCCTCTCCAGCCCCCTTGGTGCCCCTTTAGGCACTGAAGGGGGTTCTGAGGTCTCCTTGGAGCCTTCTCCAAGCTAGACATCCCCAGCTCTGAGCCTGTCTCCACAGCAGAGGTGCTCCAGCTCTTAGAGGATCTCCGTGGCCTCCTCTGGACTTGCTTCCACAGTCCACATCCTTCCTGTGCTAAGAACTCAACACACATCCAGCTCCATCCTCATCCTTCAAAGGGCAAGTTTCGGCTTCTGGGTTTTTTTTTGTTTTTTTTTTTTTTTTTTTTTGAGTGGTTTTCTTCCAGAAGTTAGGCTTTGATCATCACTGTGGGTCCCTTCCAACTCAGGATATTCTATGATTCTTTGTTCTGGCCAACACCCTGCAGAAGGAACATTAAACACCTTCTTTGGCCCCATAACCCCATTAATTGGTTTATTCATCAATCCCATAATCTGCAACCACTCAAAGGCGTTGCAGTTCGCAGGGGAGAGGTTGTGCAAGTCTTGCCTAGGAGGCAGCTGCCTACAACGGAGGTGTTTACTTACAGCATTCCCAGATGATTTTCAATCCATCTTTAAACCCACTTACACAACTAAGGAAAACCAAGAGGTAGCTGTTAACCAATTCCAGGCAGCTGGAATTTCCATGTACACCCCAGCTTTTAACCAAGAAACTGCCAGAAAGAACACACTTGAGATGAACATCACTGATTCTAATTCCAGCTTTTATTTTTTGCTCAAGTCAACAACTTATTATTAAAATGAACTCAAATCCAGGGAGCGAGGACAGCCGCAGTTCCCACCTAGTGTATAGAGACACAGCTCTATTTCCAAACCTTTCCGCTTTCAGGTTTCCTTGGAGATCCTGAGTTTTATGCAACACTGTCTTTCACTGTATTTTTTATTTTTATTTGCAGTGAGATCTGCAATTGGCAGTTTGCCACAAAGCTGAAACCTGTGGGGTTAGAGATGAGCTCCACCGAGCACAGCTGATGTATATTTTTGTCCGTGTTGACATGTAAGGAGCTGTTTCTGTCAGATCTGACAGATCTACAGGGAACAGCCTGTCCTGTTCAACCACAGCCCAGAACACATGTATTCAGGCAGGATTATTTAATTCCTAACTAATCGAGCTGTTTGGCAGAGGGATATCCTCTGTTTTGCTGACTCCTCCAGGGTCAAGGGACAGGGTCACTCCAGACCACAGCAATCCCCTGCTCAACCCTTTACACTTCCCATTCACTGCCACCTAAACGGGGCAACCAATTCACCTCAGAACTGGTCAAACTCTTTACACAGTTGTGCCACTGTGACCAAAAGAAAAAAAATACATGGACAGCCACTTTTTCCTTTCTGCAGCCACTTAAAGGACCTGGGACCTCCACCGAGCACTCAACTCTGCCAACTCCCTAAGGACCAAACTGAACAGCCTCAAAGAAACCACAGAGACCTTCTAGGACAACGAAGAGCATGGATCAGAGACCACCCAGCACCCTGCAGGACAGGTCACTCAGTGCCTGGGGAAGGGTCCCCATCCCCTGGCAGCACCGCAGGCTGGCACTGAGGGCACCACCACGTAATTCTCTTGAAGCCACCTGAGGGTCCAAAAGTGCCTTTCATCAGGGGATGCCCCAGGGGACACTGCTCCTTCTGGTACACCTGGGGGTGCAGCCCTTGGCCACGCAGTTTGTTGTGCAGCCACTCAGAGCTGAACTGAATGGCACAGTCCAGCAGACACTCCAGATCTGAGAGAGCCAAGAGGGAGCCCGGTGTTAATGGGTGGATCCTGGCCAGGTACAAGATCTCGTTCTTAATGATGTTCCCTGGAAGGGGTCAGAAACAAGGAGACAGTCCAGATATTTCTAATCAAGGTAACACAGGCTGCTGGCTCCAACCTGTGATTTCTGCCTCAAGGATCACAGTCAGCAACACCATTCCCTGTACCAGAGGTGGCATCCAAAGAGCAGACTTAGAGCTGGGATCGGACTGGAAGAGGTTCTCTTCCCTCTACCCCTATTAGAAACCTTGAAGATGACCACATGCCCTCAGCTGAATCAACCAGAAGCTCTTAAACTAAAGAGAAAACTGCCCAGACATTCACTTCTGCATCTGTAGACATCCCACCCACCTTCCTCCATTTATCCTTCTGCCCCTACTCCCTTGAACTCACCCAGCCCTGAAAAATATCTTTGGTCCAGGAGGGTGTAGCAGATGGGATCAGGTGCACAGAGGGCTCGCAGCGCCCGGCCACGGTGGAATTCCACGGACAGGATGTCAGAAGCAGGATCAGCCTTCGGAGAGGAGCACCAGAGCATCCGGCAGTTGTAGAAAACAAGGAAGCCTCCGCTCTCAAAGTGCAGAACCAGCCTGGGAGAAGCAGGGAAGTTGGAATCTCTCACCAGAAACATCACTGAACTACTTGTTATACTCTGCAGCTGGCCACCATCTCAAGGCAATCTTTAATGATTGCAGCCATGAAGCTTGGTGGTGAACCCACAAAACTGCTGGAGGGTTTTTCTTTCTGCTGCCCTGGATGACAAAGCCTCCAGCAGGACAATCCACAAATCAGAGAAATGGATGTTAAAAGTAGCACAAAAAACTGTGTCTAAAAATACTTGTATTGAAATAAAGTCATCCTTCAAAAAAATCATAGAATGGTTTGGGTTGGAAGAGAAACTAAAGATTTATCTTGGGCCACCCTCTGCCATGGGCAGGGACACCTTCCCCTACCCCACGTTGCTCCCAGCCCTGTCCAACCTGGCCTTGGACACTTCCAGGGATCCAGGGGCAGCCACAGCTTCTCTGTGAAGCTGTTCCCCCTTGCTCTGTGTCATTCCAGTGGGATATAGGACACAAACCATAGCCATGTTTTCAATTCACTGCTGCCTTCAACAGCATCAGTCCAGCCTGTGATTCCAGGTGTATGAGACGTTTGCTATTTATCCAAGGCTTTAAAAAAAAAGCATAATTGGGAGAAACTGGCATTTTTAGGGCATGATTCAGCCTGGCATCCTAAAACTTCTTTCTTCAAGATAAAAATCTTAGCAGAGCTGGTACTATAATCCCCAGACAATTGCATCTGACAATTCCACTTTGGATTCTCTGGTTGAACACACCCCACATTCACCCATGCCTTAAAAATTATCAGAGAAAATCAAGGCTAAGAGCATTCCCACACAGATTTGGTTTGGGAGAAAAGAGAAGAGGAAATACCTGGGCACAGGATCCTTCCAGTCCCCCCTTTTATTGGCTCTGCTTGCCCTCGAGAACTCGTTTGCCCGGACACTGCCGAACATGCCAAAGTGGATGCGCAGCCAATTGCCCCGACCCTCTGCTGCCTCTGGGGCTTCAGATCTTGAGTGCTGGGGTTCCTGCAGCTCCTCATCCTGGGAATGGGGCTGTGGAGCACCAGCCTGCCCTTGCTGTCCCTGGGCAGGACAGTGTGCCCCACAAGCAGCCTCTCTTTGCAGCGCTGTCTCTTCTGCAGTTGGTCCAACGGGACCTTCAGCTGCCACAAATGCCAGGTACAAGTTCTTCCCATGAACCTGAGAAAAGAGGTGGGGTGTGCTGATGACCCATAAAGGATCACAGCATTCTAGAAAGACTTGGGTTAGAATGGGCCTTAAAGCTCATCTCATTCCAAGCCCTCAGCCATGGGCAGGGACAACCTCCACTAGACCAGGTTGCTCAGCCCTCATCCAACCTGACTTTGAACACTTCCAGGGATAAAACCTCTGGCTGTTTCCACACAAATGACTTATTTTCTACAACCTTTGTTAGAGGGCACATCAGCCCACCCTGAACATGGGATTCATTATAAGTAATTAATGAGAAAGCTGAATTAATAATTAATAAATAGATTTTGCGACCAAAATAAGGTCTCCGATAGCCACAATCAAAGATACAGCATCGACCCCGGGATCGGTGCTGGGTGAACTCTGATCCCAACTCTATGGCTTCGGATCCCCCTCTGTTCACACAGCTGTCTCTGTCTCAGTTTTTATACAGTTTTTCTTGCCTGGGGCAGAGTATCTTCCCTTCTTTTCATAGCTTCACATATTCATGTGGTCTTTTTTCTCTGTGCTGGACTGCACAAAGCTGTTTCTGGGAAGTGATGAATGCTTGATCAAGTTCCTGGTGACTTGGGCTATCTCAACTGTAGATATTTATCGTGTATTCATGCTCTTTGGGTGCTTCCTGAGCTGTTCTGGGAAAGAGCCTGTTCGTTTCTTAATTAGGTTCCCTTCTATGCTGCCAGCTGTGACTTTCGTAAATTGTGAAGCAATCTCCCCGGCTCTGCTTTTTGCAACTTTAAGTTTTTGGGTTTTTTTTTACAAGCATAACTTATTACATATGTATTTCACATAAGCACAAATTATTCCAAATCATGTATTACAGGATTCATCAGCATTTAAGTCATTCCCATCAGAGCTGGGGTCAGCCTTGCAGATTCCTTTCTTTGCCTGCCTGAATCACAAGGTGTTTAGATGCCACTCAATTCTGAATCCCTCCCACGGGCTCCCATCAGGCCCACCAAGACACACACTCAGGGGTTTGAAATTTGTCGTCATCGCTTCTGATTCATTTTCCCCACTTTGTGCTTTTAATGTTGCTCCCCACCTTTAATCAGAGGTGAGGCTGCACCAGGGTTTGGCCAGTCAGGTCCAAATCATCATCTGTGTCAGGCCAGTGAAGCCCCAGCAGGAGCAACCAAGTGTGACTTCTGACAAGTACCCACAGCACAGACACCTCAACTTAGCCAGGTGAAACCCTCAGGGAAACATTCACACCTTCTGCACCTTCTGTCACCCAGGTGCGGGACAGCGGTGACTTCCCTCAGATTGTCATGGATCTGTAAATTCAACTGCACAGCTCACCTGGGAGTCCTGGAGCCTCAGGGCGTTCAGGTCATTCACATTGAGCTTCTGGCTGCTTCCTCCCACCTTGGCCACCACTTGTCCCACAAAAGGGGAGGTCAGCAGCTGGAACTTTCTCACTGACGGGCCCTCTGGCATCTCCAGCAGCTGTGGAGGGATTAGCAGGTCCTTGTCACACTCTGCCCTAGACTCAAAGGGAAGCTGCATCTCAGAAATACACAAAACATTCTCCTAATTTTCCTCAAGTTCCTGTGGCAAAGTCCGCAAAGAAAAATAGGAGCAGGGAGGTGGAGGAGTTCCCATCCTGGTGGATATATACAATTTAATCGAACACAGCCCTGAGCAACATACTCCAATGGCAGTTTTCATTCTACAAGCGGGAATTTGGCCTGGGGAATCTCCCAAAGTCCTTTCTTCCTGGGGTAGTGGAATGTTTCCCCGCCCACATCAGGGGGTTGGAAGTAGATGATCTTTAAGGTCCCTTCAACCCATTGCATCCTGTGATTTTATGATTAGTGACCCAGAACCAGCACAGGCCAGTGACCCATCTTTTTCCTAATACACCATGAGAAGTGCTGCTCCCATGGAAAGATGAGCCCTGGAATTAGAACATCTCCACCCTTGCTTTACCCACTGCTTGCCCCACTGACTGCAAGGCCATGGAACCAGTTGGGGAGCATTCCTACACTCTGCCAACAGCATCTGGGAGCAGAAGGCTCTGGATGAGGGGGAGATGAAGCAGCACCATCCCGCAGCTCCTTCCAGGAAGTCACACCAATACATAAGGAGTTATTTCTGGCATGAAGCCCCAGTCACTTGCAGTTTTTCTGAGGACTTCTGCTGGCTGTGGGTGTACAAGGAAAGCTCAGCTTGGCTTTCATCCCACAGCACCAGTTCTCCCTGCAGATTAATCCCAGAGACCAGCACTGATCAGAGGCTCGGCTTCAAGCTCCATAGCACCCAGTACAGGGCTCTGAGGCACCTGGCACAGCTCTGAGACAGCTTGATGAGAAAATCACCAGTAATCCTAGGGTCCCCCACCAGAAGAGCCACTCCCACCTAATGCCAGCCATTCCTTTGCTGCAGCACAAACCAAATCCCTTTTGGAAGGGCTCAAGAGGAAAACATGGTAGGGAACATTAATTTAATGTCTTAGATCCAGGTACAGATATTAAGTGGTCATTGAAACTAGATTTAGCAAGGGTAAAAGACTGAGCTTTAGTCCTCTGCCTTCAAGGGCATATGATGATTATTCACAGGCCTGTTCCAGTTTTAGCCAAAAAATTTGCATATTATGTTGATCAAGAGACAGCTAAAGAGATGCTCCTGCTGCCAAAGGCACCAGCAGCAGTCTGGATCCCTGGAAACAGCTGGGCACAGGTAATCCAAGGAGTCTGCCCTGACTATCCAGGCACTGGTTTCACATCAGGCAGCATGGACAGAGCCCCAGGACAGCTCATACAGCCCAGAGCTCACATCCCAGGGGAGTTCATCATCTGCAGAGCTCTGACTGCTGCTAAGTCAGTTCTCCACAGGCTCCTTGTGAGAGGCTGGAAGTGCTGGGAGCTCTGTAAGGTATTAATGCTCACACTGCCTCAGCTGTTGCCTGTCTGACAGCAAAGGAACACTCCTCCTCAAGAGGGAAGACTGCCCTGTTCCCCAGCACATCAGAACCACCAGCATCTGCCATCTTTATCCCATGTACCTGATTCTCTTATCTCCATGTACCTCCTTATTTCATGTTTTTACTCTAGACCCACTTCAGCCTCATCCAGAGCACTCTCCCCTCCAAGGAGGAAGAAGAGGAAAACCATCCCCAGCCCTCTGCAGGGCATGACACCCATCTCACCATGAGCATGACCACTTGATCTGGTATCTCTGCAGGTCTGGGGCAGGGAGCCAGGCCCCCAGGACAAATCCTCCCCCTGTATGGGCTCATTCCCAGTCCTTGTGCCCAGCACCCACAGCAGAACAGGGCAAGGACAAGGCTCATACAGGTCACCCCAGCTCTGGCTGCACCCCCACAGCACAATCCTACACCCAGGGATTGCAGGAAGGTCCCCTGTGACCTTACACCCCTGGGCAAGGCTCCTGCAGGGACCTCAGGCACAGCTCTGACCCTCCACATGCAGTCAGGGGTGTGCAGAGCTCTCCATCTTCTCACATTCTGCCAAACAGCAATTTGCAGCCATCCAAGAAAACAGGCACTGAGTTCCCACCCCAGGGCAGTGAAGGCACCCACTGCTTTTCCCCCAAGCCCCACATTCCTGTATCCAGCTCTCCCCAGGCCCACCCTGTGCATCCATTTGGGGAGCAGGCTGGGCAGCCTTGCCCCCCTAACCTTCATTGCCTCCCCTCTACCCCTCACATCCCATCCTCAGCCCCCATCCACGTCCCACAGCACCTACACCCACCCTCAACAGGGCCTCACACAGCCAAACCCTTCCCACCCACTCCTTTTATAAGGATCCTCCCCAAAACAGCAGGGCAGCTCCCCAGTTGGCTGCTGGAGGAGGGATGGGCGGGCTCCAGGTGCTGGCTTCACTCACCCCACCAGCTGTACCGGTCTGGAAACTGGTTGGACTGGGAAGGGAGCTGGGCAGTGCCTGGCAGGGCGATTGGGTGCTTCAGGAGGGCTGTGCCCTACGGAGTGGGAGGTGGCCGTGCACAGCCCTGGCTGAGAACCTGATTCCGCCTCCAGGGTGTTGTCTGTGAGTTCAGCTGGAAGCATTCGGGCTGAACGAGGCCTACTGAGTAAAACTTAGTGAGAAGACCAAAAAGCTAAGTCATGATGGTTTTTAAGTACACTCAGGGGCTTTTCCCTCTCTGGTACGTTCAGGGTGTTACCAGTACTGGGGATTTTCCTCATTTATATTAAAATCATAATCACAGACTGGTTTGGGTTGGAAGGGACTTTAGAAATCATCCAGTTCCACCTCTCTGCCATGGGCAGGGACACTTTCTACTAGACCAGGTTGCTCCAAGCCCTGTCCAGGCTGGCTTTGAGTTACTCCAAGCTGGGTCTGTCACCTCTGAGTTTTTCATCATGTGTTAGCCATCTCAAATCCTACGTATTGGAGAAGGCTCTGTGTGGCTCTGGGGCTTGGAGATAACATTGATTCTCCTGAAAAGACTCATTGCTTGGGAATTCCCAGGTCCAGGCAATTAATTTACCAAAGATTTTGGTTCTTGTTAATAATCTAATATTTATTAAATAGGAATTTTATATAGGACAAGGAGTAATGGGTGCAAGTTGAAGGAGGGGAGATTTAGATTAGATATTAAGGAGAAATTATTAACTTTGAGGGCAGTGAGATACTGGAATAGCTTGCCCAAGGTGGATGTGGCTGCCCTATCCCTGAGTGTCAAAGGCCAGGTTCAATAAGACCTTGAACAGCCTGGTCTAGTGGAAGGGGTCCCTGCCCATGGCAGAGGGTGGGATTAGATGGGCTTTAAGGTCCCTTCCAACCTCTTAACATTCTATGATTTGGAAAAAACATTTCCACCATGAGGGTGGTCAGATACTGAACAGGAGCTCAGAGAGGTGGTGAGATTTCCATCTTGGGATATGTTCAAAACTTGACTGAACAGGGTTCTGAGAAACCTGATATTATCTTTTCTGACTTAAAATTCCCTGTAATTCTTCAATTGTGAGCTCTCTGGGACAGGACCCACTTCACCATTTCTTCTCCAGGTGCATTTCATGTTTTCAGTATTTCATCATTCACCCCCTGCCCTCTCCAAGAAGCCTTTGAGGATAGACAGAATCAAGCAGAAACTTTCTGGTTTTATTATCATTGTTTTATTTCCATTAGTTCTAAAGGTGTAGAAGTTACGTGGATTGGTAGCCATACTACTTCATAATAGATATTTTTTTACATCTTTAAATAATTACATTGTTCAGTTGGTTGGTTTCCCTCTCCCCCTTACAAATAAGTGTCTGTTTCCATGAGACCTTCCCAGATGGCCTGGGAAGCTTCAAACTTTATACATGGGGAGAAAAAAAAAAAAGGCAAAACAAAACACCACCCCGACATAGTCACAGCTTCAATGTTACATTGAGAGTCGTTGATTGGTTTTAAAGCTCCCTTGCAATATTCCTGAGCTCCTCCTGATTGCACCCTTTCCATCCAAGCCCATAAGATTGCAAGTGATCTGTGGATCTTGTCTGATCAATTTACAAAGAATAACTCAAGTGAATCAAGATACTGCACTTCCACAAAGAGCAAAGACGTCTAGAAGTGGTTAAATGACCTTTATTATCTCCCTGTCCTGGTTCTCATCTGCCCGTCTCACTTTGGTGGCCACTGGGCCAGTGCCAAGGTCTGGTTTGCCACAACCAAACCTTGTGCTGTAAATGCTTCAGCATCAAAATTTTTGGGATTAGGGATGATCTCAAGGGGAGCAAATCCCACAAATGCTGTTTTAAACGTGCTGAGCTGTCTTGCAGGAGTGGGCCCTTCCCTTTTGCTCCTCAGGGAAGGGATAGTTCTCGATCCTGTATTTGTGTAGGACCTGGTATGCATCTCATGAGGTTCTCCAGCAATAAAAGCAATAATAAACCAATAATTACTTTGCCTTAATGGGTCTCTAATAATTGTATCTAATTCATTACCAAAGCAGGCTCTGACTGCCTCGCCCATCACAGGCAGGAAAGCAGAGCTCAGGTGGAACCTGGAATTTTGTAATTGGCTCCTCTTGCAGGAAAGAGCTGAGTGTCCTAAAAGTGACAGCACTTTAATCCTCTTGTCCTGTGAGTATCCCTTGGGCTGTCACTTCTGGAATTGGCCATCTTGCAGTGGCCATCCCAGCTCCTACATGGAAGATGTGGCTCTGAGTGATTCCTGGGCTTGGAGACCACGTTCAGCCTCCCACCATGACTCCTGGCATGGGAATCCCCAAATGTGAGCAATTAATCTGCCAGTGATTCTTGGAAAAACATTTCCAGCATGAGGGTGGTCAAACAGTGGAACAGGAACCCAGAGAGGTGGTGGGATTTCCCTCTTGGAAATATTCAAAAGTTGCCTCAACAGGGCCTTCAAAAACCTGATCTTGTCCCTTTGGAGTTAAATTATTCTGTATTTTGATCATTAGAAGCTCTGAAGAAGGGGTCTCATCAATTATGGTGTGTTTGTACCCCACCTGAAATCGTGATGCTGCATCTGAGATCAGTCTCTCACCATCCTGATATCAGCATTGGCCTGAAAAAGACAAAATCTCTTGGGCCAACAGCAGCTCTACAACAGTTTTGGGTGATGGAAAAGAACCACAGAACCTGGTGTATCCAAACTGCTGCTTCTGGTGCAGAAAGGGGGACAAAAGAGCTAATTTCAACCCCTAAAGAGTTGTCCTCTACCCCTAAAGCTGTCCTCATGGCCCCCAGAGCTTCATCTTTTGAAAGCAGATGTCTTGTTCTGTTAGCATGCTCCTCACTCTGTTTCAAGGATTGTTTTTCAAGCTTTGAGGAAGGCTAAAATCCAGTTCATAAATCGCTACCAAAGGAATATAAGGCAGATATGTTCTGCAGGTTTTTTTCTTTCCGGCATTATAAGCAGAGTTCTTTCTGGCATCTCTGAGTGGGTTTTAAGGGCAGGAGAGAAATTCCACCAGGGAATTTGGCTTTGAGGGGAGGAGGAGGAGAACAGCAATAGGGAAGGGAAGGTAGAACCACTGTGAGCCTCCAGATAGAAAGAGAAATTGGGGTGTGGTTGGTCTGGACTTTTAATCCTCTCCAGGAGGCTCCACTCCCTCTTGGGCTTTCCAGGGTAGTTCTGGATATCTCAAAAGTTGGCATGAGCCACGTGGCATTTTGTGATGCAGGCTGCTGTGTTATGGCCAGGAATTCACAGCCAGGTCCCAGGAGAGCTCAACTGGCATTTACAAAGGGATTTATTCAAGGAGGAGTTTGGCTAAAGATCTTCCTGCCAATGGAGAAACACTTTTGTGTTTTCACCTCAAATTCATAATTTTCAATGCTATTTCTGGCCTCTTCTCTAAAGCCTAGCAGGCCTGAACGAAATCACAGAACTTCATTTCTTTTTATTCATGTTTCATGAATGTCTTTCCCTCATCTGTAATTAGCACTAATGAGGCTAAACACTGCATTAGCTCCACAAGATAGTGGGAACTGGTGGAAACACCACCCAGCTCTTCCCATGGCATGATTGCCATGGTGTTTTTCTCTAAGGAGTGTGGAGGCTCTGTCACCCCTACAAAACCCTGCAAATCTGAGCTGTGGAGAGAACGGGGAATGCAGGAGGGTCCAGGACTCTCCAGTCACGACCAGTCCAGTTGAATCCTTCTCCTTAGAGAAGCTTTTACACCACAGGGAGGAAAAGGGTGAGTTCAAACAAAGACAACACAATGCCATTCTTTTGTTTCAAACCTGTCCGTGGCTCTCCTCTTCACCAAGCCATGTGCCTTAGTTTGTGTGGAAGAGCACTCCCTGTGGGAGTGTTAAACAGTGGGAAGCAGAGGGTGGCACGTTTGGGAGGGTTGCACAACCCCCCTTAGAGATTTTTCACTTGGTAGTTCTGTACTCGAGTCCTGGATGCGGGGAGGAAAAGAGAGGAGCTGGAAAGGCAAGAAGGGTAACAGAGCTTGGGAGCAGACAGAAACCAGAGTGAAGAATCTTGCAGGATGAGGTCTCCCAGGAACTCTCTGCATGGACAGGCAAAGCTGTCCTTCCTTGGAAATGTTGCTGCAAACGTCATGGGAAGATCTGGTGAAGCACTTGGACTGCCCAGGGGAGCTGTGGCGGCTGCTGTGCTGGAGTTTGAGTTTGTTAAACCAGAGGCAGAGCAGTCAGGGCTGGATTAGGCAGGACTGATCCCTTTGGGAAAAGGGAATGAGTAAATGGGCTCTTAGCATCTCTTCCAACTTCATTTGCCAGGATTCCCTGGTAGCTGAGAGCCTTATGGGCAAGCAAACAGTCGAGTCTTGCTTAATGGAGTTGTGCTTCTCTTGCAGGCAAGCAAGTCTGTGCACATGCTTGATAAGGAAAACGGCCCCTGCCACCTCCAGTAGGGGACAAAGCCGCTGCTTGTTGCAAAAAGTGAAATCCTAAAGGATTAGATGTGGGAAATGATCACGAGCCAGCTGTTAGGGGAAAGTGGGCACTCACAGTACAGCCAAAAATAAGTGACAGTCAGATTTCATCAGTATCATCCAAACCAACATAAAAATAGGCAAAATAATTAAATTATCTGTCTGAAAAGCAATGGCACAGCAGTGTTAGAAGAGCATCTTTCACTTGCTGTGCTCTTGAATTATCTCTAAGCCTGGCTTGTCGCTATCCATCAGGGAAGAGCCCAGCCATTTCCTCCAGGATTTGATGACCAGCATGGGTCTCATCTACCTTCTTCCAGAAGGTTCCTTCTTTCAAAATCCCCTTTTGACTTTGGACAGACCTACTCCAGGCTCAGACAACAACCTTTTGGAAACACAGTCACATGATTTCATAGTGATAAATAGGAAAGGAGTTACTATTAAATACGAACATTCATGAGCTTTCCAGACCATCTAGGAAAATGAAGACAATGCTCTATATATGTGAGCTGAGGAAGAAGGGGGATGTCTCTTTTTTTCTCTGCCCTACATCATATCAAATCCACTAAAGCCACTAAAGAATCTCTAATGAAGTCTGTTCAGCAAACTGTCCTGGAACTGGCTCTGTTTGGTAGAAGATCACTGAATTTGGGTCACAAGAAGACAATGGCATTTTCTTCTGTTTGGGAAAAGAATGGATGGTGACAGAAGAAGTGTCTCTGCTCCACCATTGTCTGAGTCTTAAAATGCCAGATATTGTTAAATAAAACTCAAGAACTGTGTCTGTCTCTGTGTTTCTGGCTGTTTCATAGTAGTTGTGACAGTCAAATAGAGAGGCTCATTTAAAGTGGGGAAAAAATGCTTCAAATCCTTGAGTTACTCTGTGATTTGAGTCTTCTCTGTTCATTGCATAAGAGCTCCCCTACACCTCGGATGAGTTCTCTTTACCTCTTTGCTGGAACATCTCACAAGGAGAGAGAAGGCAGGAGAGCGGGGGAGGTGGAGACAACATTGACTTGATGATTACGTGGCATCTTCTTCGTCTCTCAAGCAGATCAGCCTGGAGTTCATAGGGAAGGGGCCAGGTTATGCAGTTATGATGTCCCCGTGGTTCTCAGCCAGCACCAGGCTGTTCCAGGAGTCCTGTTTGGAGCTGGTTTGGGGAGACTGGCTCATGGCTGACTGGTAAGCCTGAGGGGAAAGCTTCAGAGCTGAGATTGCAGGGTGAATGGATGATCCATGTCCAGACATGGCAGAGACTGAGAATGCCTAAGGAAAAAGGAGAATGCTGTGAAAAAAAGCTTCAAACCTTAGAGGACCACATGAATCCCTTTAGTGTGGGCTGGTGCTGTTGTGAAAATGTGTCTGGATTTGCTGCAGGGCTGGAGATTGCACCCTATGTGAGATACTTTGGCCAGGCTCTTTCCTCCTCTCTTCCTTTCCTTCTAATTCTAGAATCACAAAATGATTTGTATTTGAAGAGACCTTAAAGATCATCTCATTCCCAACCCCTGCCACGGACACCAACACCTTCCACCTTCCCAGGTTGCTCCAAGCCCCGTCCAACCTGGCCTTGGACACTTCCAGGGATCCTGGGGCATCCACAGCTCCTCTGGGCACCCTGTGCCAGGGCCTGCCCACCCTCACAGGGAAGAATTGCTTCCCAATATCCAATCTAAACCTCTCTCTTTCAGTTTGAAGCCATTCCCCTTTGTTCTGTCACTCCAGACCCCTGTAAATATTCTCTCTCCATCTTTTCCTGCAGCCTCCCTTCAGGTGCTTGTCTTTAAGTACCAAAGTAAAGTTTTGAGGATGTTCTCCCCATGTCTACCATCCTCTTTCCCAATTTTTTTTTTCCCACTGCCAGCACCTCCCTGCTATACCTGAGAAACAGGGCTGGGGTGCCCATAGTGAGATGAGAGCCCGGGCTCTGTTTTGATGGGGCGCATTTCCTCGGTGGTCGCGGTGCTGCTGCTGCTGCTGCTGGTGGAGCTCGTGGTCGGGGTAAGACTCTCGCTGCTGGATGGGCCTGGGAGAAACCAGGGGTAAAACAGGCTCTTTCCAAAGACCTTTCAGCACAGAGCTGTGCCCACTCACCCAGGAGTTAGTGTGGTAAAAATAAATTTTAAAATAGTTGAAAGGGTATTCAGGTATTCAGTCATCCCTCATTTTTTTTTTAAATTGGCCTGTTTTGTCATTGGATCTCTAATTTGAGGGCACTGCGGTCAGAAATACAAGTGCACACACAAATATACATAATAAAATAAATTCCTTCATTCAAAACTTACCTGCTGGTGCCTTTGTTTTGTTAAGGTTCTTAGGCTTGCGTTTCCTCGTCTGAATTCCCTCTTTTCTCATGGCTAAAGGCCTTGGGACCTGTGGATCCAAAAAGAAAAGCACATTGGTTTCTGAATGTCCTTAAGGTCATCTAAGAGAATATGATTCCAGTTCTAACCTGTGGTTGAGCTGGTTTAATTGAAAGCAACAACAAGATGGAGCCCAAATTCCCTGATAAAGAGAGATTCAAGATGTGCATCCAGATGGGAATAAGAAGGCAGATCACACCATGGTATGGAGTATTTTAGGGCCAGAAGGGAGCTACAGCTCAAGTGTTTGTGCTTCTGACTTGGCTTTTTTACTGAAGTGCCTGAATTTATGTGGGAAGAATCTGGGCCTGGTTTTATTAGGTTTCAAGACTTAATTGCAAAGGGTACCTAATTAGTAAATGAGAAACACCCAGCATGCACACCCCCTTGCAGGTATAAACACGAGGTAACCTTGAGGGGGACTAAGCCCAAAAGGACAGCAGGAAAAACAGCTCCAGGAGAGCACAGAGGTAGGTAAAGAACCCAGCCTGGTGCCATGAACACCCTCCCACAGCAAGGATTTACCCCGTGGAGCTTCATGTAGAGCCCGCAGGCGTTGCAGACGGGCTCGCCCTCGGCGTTCCTGCGCCACAGCGTGGTGGTGGTCGTGTGGCAGTTGGCACAGGAGAGTCCCACACGGCGGGATGCTGACTGTGGGGACAGCAGAGCACGGAAATGTCAGCCCTGCAGCGCCAGCAGCGCCCCGCAGCCCACCCAGCTCACTCCACCACGCCTCAGGGCTCCCTCTCCTCTTGCCTCTTGTATTTCTCTGGATTTTTCTCTTTCCGCCCCTTTGCAGTTGTCCCACTGCCTCTTTCTGCCCCTCTTGCTTCTCCACTGACTCCAGGAGGTCTCAGCTCTCCTGGGCCATCTCAGATGGCACCAGAGATACAAAATAGATTCATTAAGGTTGGAAAAGACCTCCAAGACCATCAAGTCCAACCTGTGACCGATCACCACCTTGTCACCCAGACCAGAGCTCCGAGTGCCACGTTCCAGACCTTCCTTGGATACCTCCAGGGATGTCCACGGGGACTCCACTGCCTCCCTGGGCAGCCCCTTCCAATGCCTGACCACTGAAGAAATTCTTCTTGATGTCCAACATGAACCTCTCCTGGCACAGCCAGAGGTTCTATCCTCTCATCCTGTTTCCTGGCAGCAGAGCCCAACTCCCACCTGGCTGCACCCTTCTGTCAGGGAGTTGTGGAGGGCCAGAAGGTCCCCCCTGAGCCTCCTTTTCTCCAGTCTCACATCACCTGAACAGAGCCCCAGATCTCCAGCAGCTCTAGAGACCCCCTGCACGTGTACACACCTCCACTAAGGTGGCTGGATCTCACACCATCCTGCCTTTTCCAGCTTCCAAGCCCTTCCTGGCATCGTGGCTATCCCAAGAAAATCATATCAATACCATAAATGTTACATATTCCTTGCTGGCTTTGTGCTATGTTGCTCATAGAGCTCAAGGGAAAGATAAAAAAGGAGATGCTTCCAGCAGCATTTTTCTCCTTTTGATTAAGAGGGATAATTAATAGGAAGTCTCACTAATTAATTGGTGCAGGGAGCAGACCCAAAGTTCCTTTTCTGGGTGAACTGGTTTAGTCAGGCTCAGAAGGCAACAGAAGAAAGCAACGGGCTTGAAGCCCTATAAAATCCAAGTTTTGAGCTGGGAAGCAAAGTGGGAGGTGGAGGAAGGAAAAGCCACATCCTCCACACCTGCCTAACTCTTCCCATCGTCCCGCAAAGCTGGGGCTTTGGAGGCAGTGAATGAGAGAGGGAAGGTCCTGGGTGCCAGGGTGAGCTCCTGCCGGGATCGGTCGGGATCTGGAGCGGCGTTTCACAAGAGGGCGCTCGGTGCCTGTGGCTGCTGGCAGCGCTCGGGCTGCCGCTGTCACTTTTGTCACTCGCAGGGGACCGCTGGGTTTGGGCACAGAAAGGTTTCGGTTGGAAGGGACCTTAAAGATCATCCCGTTCCACCCCCTGCCGTGGCAGGGACTCCTTCCACCTTCCCAGATTGCTCCAAACTCTGTCCAGCCTGGCCTTGGACACTTCCAGGGATCCAGGGGCAGCCACAGCTTCTCTGGGCACCCTGTGCCAGGGTCTCAGCACCCTCACAGGGAATAATTTCTTCCTAATATCCCAGCTAAACTTGCTCTGTCAGTTTGAAACCTTTCCCCCTTGTCCTATCATCCTTGTAAATAGTCTCTCTCCATCTTTCCTATGGGCTTTCTTCAGGAAAGCTGAAGAAAGCTGAATTAGATCAACCCAAAGCCTTCTCTTTTCCAGGCTGAACAATCCTGTTCCTGTCCCCCAGGGTCCTTGAGCATACCCCACCCTGACCCCACAGGCTTTGGGATACCCTGACCTGCCCTACAATGGGGGCTTCACCTCACCCAACTGTTCTGGGAGCAGAGTATCCAAAAAAAGTATCCAGAAAAGTCACCATGAAGTGGGGGGCTCACCCAGCAGTGACCAAGGACCCCTGTTGATAAGAGAAGATGGACTGGTACTGTGGTGGAACTGGAAAGAGTTGCCATTCCTCCAAATATACCTGCAGTGATACTAAAGCAAAGACTGGCTTTTGCTGAACCAGCACCACAAATCCCAAAATCACCCTGTGTCCTACAGCCCTTCCACTGCCTGGCTAAGTGTCTGGAGAACACCTCTGGGCAGTACAAAGGCTTGGAGCATCCCAAGCATGAGAAAATCTGTCTTGATTTGAAAGTCTGGGCCTGGGCTGAGCAGATGGAGTTGAAACACCCCTGGCATCTCCAGCTGGCCGAGATTTCTTTGCTTCCTCCTCACCCCACGGGTGGGATCTTGACTTACCAGCCTCCTCTGGGGTTTGAACAGGGGCCGGTTGATGCCGTTCATCTTGTGGTAGAGCCCGCAGGCGTTGCAGAGGTAGTGCCCCGTGCCGTCCCTCCTCCACAGCGGGGTGGACATGGCCCCGCAGTTGACACATTCTCTCCCCTCGGAATAATCATCAAAAAATTCTGCTGTCAGGATGGGAGAGAAGGGAAAAGACTCAGTTAATTAGGTGGCTGTACCTTTAATTGCTGCTCTGCTTCTCTGTATAGCCCAGAAGGGATATTTCAAGAAATCACAAATATTTAGATTTTATAGGTTGCAAGAAACAGCTCTTCCTTCCCTAAGGAAGCTCCTGCCTCAGGATTATTGGGCAGAGGGACTCCTTTCCCTGCCATGGCTGCAGGACTTCTGTGGCAGCAGGGATATGCTGGGACACAGACACCAGGAGACAGAAATAGAAACCTTTCCCTTCTGCTCTGACATTATCCAATTTTCGAGATTGGCCATAGCCAGGGCAAGCAGATCGGGGCAGGTGAACAACCCTGGGTACAGTCAAGGCAGATTCCTGAGAGCACGGATAAAAACAAACCCCACAGAGCAGAACTGCCCAGAGGTCAGGCATCTGCATCTCAGCTGGGCAGGAAAACCATGGAATGCTCCTCACCCAGCCCCTCTGCTGGGCAGAATGGCTGCAGAGAGCCAAGGAGAGGTTCGTGTGCCTTCACCCCATTCCCTGCATGGAAAACATCTCCTGAGTTGCAGGAATCCTCATGTACAACATGAAGGTTCCCTGCCCAATGGAAGGGGGTTGGGAATGGATTATCTTTAAGGTCCCTTCCAACCCAAACCATTCCATGGTTCTGGGATTCAAACCCCAACTCAGGCTGACAGCTAATAGGGATTGTTGGGAATTTATGTATGTTAGAGGCTCAGCTTTTGATGGAAATCTGTATTGTGCTTCATGCCACACCAGGGCTTGCTGCAGGCACCCACTGCATTCCTGGGACATCCTGCACTGGGGCTTGGCTGCAGCTGGGATGTGAGGGACAACTGGGCATGGAGTGATGGGAAAAGGGGGAATGCATTTAAACTGACAGAGGGCAGGGTTAGACCAGATGTTAGGAAGAAATTCTTCCTTGCAAGTGTAGGGAGTCCGTGGCACAGGTTGCCCAGAGAAGCTGTGGCTGTTCCATCCCTGGAAGTGTCCAAGACCAGGTTGGACAGGGCTTGGAGCAACCTGGGAGGGTGTAAGGTGTCCCTGCACATGGAATGAGATAAACTGTAATGTCCCTTCCAACCCAAACCATTCTGTCATTCTCTGAATTGCCCTGGCTGGGCCAGTCCAGTCCCTCTGGCTGTGGCAGGACCAGGAGGTTCAAAGGTCAGCACAACTCGACTGCATCATCCTTTGGAAAGACACAGCTCACTCCCTGTTCCAAACAAACCCTTCCAGAAACCAACAACTTCACTGTATTTTTTTGCTTGTCCACCTGCTTTTTACACAAAAATCTCAGCTTCCTGCTGGAAGACAATTGCTCCCCAAGGAGCAAAGCAACAAAATTTGGCTCCTTGCTGAGTTGTGCCTCAATCCCACGTGGATTCTCTGATGTCTAGCAAGGGTTATGTTCAGACGTGGCCTTATTTTCTCTTTTCCCCAGACTATTTTTGGAAAATCTGCAGGAAACTGCATAACCGTGAAGCGGCCAAGGGACAAAAAAAATTAATGAAGTGGCGCCAGTTAACAGAGACAAATATTCACGTGAGCCTAATTCTCCCTAGAAAATCTGGCTAAAAATGGCAGGAGATTACACTGTGTGCCCATGGGGAAATGGTAGAGAGCAGTAATTTATTGTACCCAAGCAGCTCTGGAGCCAGAAAAGCAGGAATCCAGTATCTTCCCAGCAGCTTAGGAAAATCTCATTATCCTGGGGCAATTCTGCTGATTTCAAAAAGATGGGAATTCCTCCAGGCAATTTTTGTCTACATGGATTCAGTGATACCATAACCCTCACTTTCCCCCTTAAAATGACAATTGAGTCACAGCCAAAATCTGTATCAAATAAACATCCTTTGAAAAGAGAAGAGATTGGAACAGCTGGTCAGGAAAGAACTCGTTTCCTTGAAAAATCTCAAGAAAGGAAAACATTTCACTTTTTTTTATTTTCATCTTAGAAGTTGTTGAGGTTTTTGATTATAATTTTCCAAAGAAAAAGCCAAAGTATTTTCGCAGTAATTTTTTTCCCTGTAAAAAAATCCCTTTTTCAAAAACAATTCAGTACAGAGTTGTGGACATAATCCAGGGAAAATTTAGCAGAGCAGAGGTAATCAAAAGGTAACAGTTAAAACTTGAGTTATTTGAGTTGTGTCTGTGACTAATTATAAAATATTATCTTTCTTGGAGATTTTCCCACCAGGAAACCAAAATATAAAAGACAAAAGAGAAAATTCCTAACAGTCCCTCGGAAATATTAAGAATTGGGCTAGTTCTTGAAGAAGAAGGTCCCTCAAAAAAAAAGTTGAGTATGGGGATATTTCTGCTTTTAGATAAATGAAAGTCTCCTGTCTTCTGGCAATAAATAATTCGTTGCCAAATGTTGAGTGTTATTTCCCAAGAGTGGGACACCCAGCTCCAGTTATTTTCAGAGCTGGTTTCTCACCAACATCCACAAGAGCAGTGCAAACCTGCCTTGAGGCCTGCTCTCCTTTTCCATCTGCATTTGACTGATGTTCTTCCCTATTTCTTTGGCGCCTTTGGGTGGGGTTTTGGGGTTTTTTTCCCAATTTCCATGGGATTTGGACTGCAACATCTCTCTCCAGGGACTTCCATAGAATATGGAATGGTTTGGGTAGGAGGAGACTTTACAGCCCATCTCATGCCAACCCCCTGCCATGGGCAGGGACACCTTAAACTATCCCAAGTTGCTCCAAGCCCCATCCAAACTTTCACTAGCTGAAGTTTCCAAAACTCCCCTTCTGCTTCCGTGGCAATAACATTTGTGAGACTTCCCCCTCTCAGCTGCAGGCAAAGGTGATCCTTGTGAACGTTCATAAACAGGAATTGTTGGTGTTTGAGACAGGGAAGGGACAGACTTTGTTCCCCGGGGACATCGAGGCTCCACGCAATGGGTGGCTCTCCCTAATCACAGCCCCTATCAGATGGGTGTGTCCCCTCCGGGCACCTCCCAGTGCTGAGCCAGATGACACCCGCAGAGTGCAACCTCATTAAAAACATTCCTGCAGCTCTGACAGAGCAGGGAGAGCTCCTTGACCTTGGGAGGTATCACCTGGAGGAGAGATATCCTCACCTGCTTCAAAGAAAGCTTTGGGATGGCTCAGGAAGTGTCTTGGACACTGCTGGATGTCAGTTTAGAGAAGATGCTACGGGCTTGGTGCCTGTCATTTATTGAACAAAGGGTGTTTGGGCCCTAGGGAAGTGGGAAACAAGGGACTCGGTTTCTTTCTAGAAGAAATTATATTTTTATAATTATTGTTTTGTATATATACAATTTTATATATATATATATATACACAATTTCACAGCATCACTGAACTCCAGGATGAAGTTGCCGAGGGGAGCTTTCTGAGCTGTCCTTCTGGCCACACATCCCCCCTGCTCCGAACTTTCTGAGCTGTCCTTCTGGCCACACATCCCCCCTGCTCCGAACTTTCTGAGCTGTCCTTCTGGCCACATATGCCCCCTGATGTTCTTCAGAAGGCTCTGAAGAACCCTGAAGATCTACAAAATAATGAGAAAGTGTCACCTGACGACCTGCAGCCCGTGCAGTTTAATGTGGGTGGGTGTTCAGGACCCAGGAAACCAAAATATTCCCAGGGCTCAGAGCCCACAGGAACTGGGATCCACCATCAGGCTGAGCTAAATTGGGCACGGAGGTCACCGGGCTTCAAACGCACTAATTGTTTAATTTGTCAATGTTATTAATAATGGGGATTAAGGGACTCCCCGGGAAAAAGCAGCAAAGTGTTTCCTCAGCTTCTGGCTCAGAGCTGGAGCTCTAAATCCCGGCATTATGAGATCCCCTGACACTTATTCCTTGTACTTTGCGGGCGGGAAAGGAAACGTTTATTCAGGCAGCAAATGGCCCGAGCGGCTCCCGGAGGGCCCTGAACAATGAGGGGGGAAGGAAAGGCTCCCCCAGTCACACTCAGGGCAATAATTTCCGTTCTGTGGCACAGGAGCCGCTGCCTGATAATGGAGATTTATGGGTCCATCCGCTGACCTCTGTAATGGCCTTTCTGCTGGAAAGATTTACTCCCTCTCCCAAAGCCAGGTACAGCCAGCACTGGGACAGGGTTGAGGAAAGGATTTGCTGATCGGGCTCAGAAGGACGTCAGCCCACGGCTGGGGGAGCCTCATGTGTGCTCAGTGGCCTCATCTTCCTCTTTGAGTGTTCAGCTTCCCTTATCTTGTATCTTGGGATCATTCAGTCCTTTTTATGGGCTGGGTCCCTGGTGTTCACTAATCCTGATGGCCTTCTACTTAATTCTTCATAAAACTCTGCTTTTAGTCAATGAAGGAGCTTCTCACATGAAAGCAGATCGTGAAATCTCAGTGAATGACCAGTGGAGAGGATGGATTGTGTCCCATCCCTATCCTGGTCATCAACTTGCTGTGTAAAACGAGATTTTTTCCCCTCACATCTACTGTTTATGAGCACTGCAAGGTCCCCAGGACAGGAAATGTCATTTGTGTGTTGCACAACAGCCTCCTAATCTTGGGTGAGGCCTTGAGTACGCTCATGTCAGAAATACTTTCCACAATGGGATATCCAGTCCCCAGGGAGCCAGGAGTGACTCCTGAGTGGGACACAGGGGTCTGGTAGGGAACATAGAATTCTTGGATGTGGCCCTTCGTGACACTTGGTCTTTGGGAGGGGTCCTGCATATCCACTGAGATCGGCCTGTACGGACAATGCTGAGGTCATTGGAAAAGCAGATTGGAGCTGGCCCTGCCAGCCCACACCTCCAGCACCTCTGGTTCACCAAAAGTCTGAGGAATTTTGCCTTCAAAAACGGAGAAGCAGATGCCCACTTGCAGCTCAACCCAAGGCTTGAGCCAGGAGAATGGCCTGAAGTGACTTCTTTCCACCATCTCTGCAAACCCCAACTCTGCCAGCCTAGCACTACATCCATTCCTAAGTCCAGACCTTTGGGTTTTCTTTAGCAACCCATCCCTGGAAGTGGTCCAGGCCAGGTTGGTTGGGGCTTGGAGCAACCTGGGATAGTGGAAGGTGTCCCTGCCCATGGCAGGGGGTGGAACTGGATGAGCTTTAATGTCCCTTCCAACCCAAACCATTCTGTGATTCTGTGATTAAATCTGTTTGCACAGGAGAGATCATCTTGAATGCATAAACCTGATGGATCAGGAACCTAAGGAATGATGACAGAAAAAGGAAGAATTTTGAATCCTTCAGTTCAGAGCCAGCATCCAATTTATGGATTTCTCTTCACAAACCATCCTGTGGAAGGGGACAAAGAGCCCTCCCTACCCTGTTTTGGGTCATACCCTCCTGCATGAGAAAGAACGAGATTGTCTTCTACTTCCCTCCAGCCCCTCCTGCCTTCACCCTCTCTGAATGGAAAGAGACTTCCATTAATATAGCACTGGAGTTTTGTTTACAGCTGGAGACATATTTGATATCAACAGTTCCCCCTGCAGAAGTGTCTTCTCAACCCAATGAAGCAACTCAGCAAAGGATGAACTGTCCTTCAAACAGAGCCAGGCCACTTACAGGCTCTAAACAGAGCCTGAGAGCAGTTTTCCCAGCAGAGAAGCAGTTTCCTAAAACAATTTGTTATGATAAGAGGTGAGAGCCACAATCCTGTGTATACACAAACCCCAAATGGACTCTCAGGGGCACTCGCAGCTGAGGCAAAGGACATGGACACCCTGGAATCCCACCCAGGACACCCTCACCTTCTGCTTCAGGGGACAGCCACAACAGCATGGCAGGGGAAACAGGATTTACCATTCCCAGCCTCTCTGTCCCAAATCCCAAAATTCTTCCCATTAAAAAGTGGCCATTTGGAAATCCTTGCTACTCTTTCAAGCCTTTTGGGGTCCTTTAAACCAGCATTTTGCTGCAGCTAGAGGAGCTGAAAGTCACGTCTTCTATTTCTTTGGAATGGGTTGAGGTGTTTCCACGAATTGCATGATTCCAGAAGCTGAAGTTTCAATGGGAAAACCCCACCAAAAGGTTTCTGGTCAGATCACATCCCAGTTAAAAGTGCTTGTTGATCCAGGATTGTGGCAGAGAAGGAAATAAAAAGAGGAGAGACAAAAGGGGAATGGGCAGGGAGTGACTGCAAATTTTAAAAGCCCAGATTTATGCATGGAGGAGCTCTGTAGCCAAAGGAAAGCTGTCAGTGAGCCTTTCCTTTGTCCGTGGGGATATCACCAGCTTGGCACACATGCTGGGAGCAGAAAGTGAGGATGGAGCTCATGGAGCCAAGGGCATTTCTGTACAAACAGATTTTGCTCATTGGCTTTTCCCCTTCTGCTCCCTCTTCTCTTCCTGTTTCCCCTCAGACAAAATCTGGGGAAAATTCACCCAGGGTTTTGGAGATTAATGGGATCTAAACACAGGGAGAGTGGGACAGTGCCTGTCTGAGCAGTGCGCACCGCTGGGCTGGGTGCTGTGGGAATGTGGCTCCCTGCTCTCCCCTGGTCTGGATTAACAGAAGGCATCACCCGTGTGATTGAGGATCTGCAGGAAGTGGGGAACCAGGTAAAATCCCCACACTTAGCCAGAGACACAGTTTCCAGCAAAAAGCATCATTGTGCAGCCTCACAGAAATGGCTTGGTGCCATCCCAGAAAGTTTTAGGGTTTGTCTGACACGTCTATGGTGGAGAAAATGGCTGTGTACCCAGTTAGCTGCCTGGGCCAAACAGTTTTCCCTCTGAAAACATAAAGACCCTACTTATTACTGGGGAAACATTCACCCTACAATCTGGCTCTCCAGAAGGCAAAGAAATCTGCTTTTTCCCCGGCTTCGCGAAACACCAAGGCGAGACATTTCCCGTGCAACCCTTCCCAGGCCAAATGTTTCACGTCAAGGCAAAGGGAACATTGTGTCCCTCCCCTGCAGCACTCCCTGCTCTGCCTGCAGCAAGCCAAGGTCTGTGGCACACACCATTGCCAGCGGCCAGGAATACTCCTTTTCCTTCGTGGATATGTTTTCCGCGCTTTGAAGGACGGTGGAGGTGGAAGCAGCCAAAGGACCAGCTGAGCTCATGTGCAGGAGGGCCACGATGGGAAGGTTGGGCAAATTCTAGGCCTGACTTGGAACTCAGTCTTGGCTCTGCAATAGGATGCCCTTGAGCAAGGCTTGTCTCGTGGTGACATGAGATGAAAATGTCATGTCTTGCCTTTCCCCATGACAAGGAGTGACACTGGAGGGGGGCAAGAGGACAACTTGCAAAAGCCACAGCTGGAGACAAGAAATGGTTGGAAGAAGGGTGGGTGGAAACAAGCTGGATTCCTCTAAATCAGGTCGAAACAGTACTTGGGGAAGGGGCAGGAGCTGGGGGAATGGCCAGCCTGGTTGCTTGGAAAAGCACTGACAGCTCTCCAGCACACCAAAACCAGCAGAGCCCAAACCATCACACAGAGCCCACACACTCACCGAAGGACCATGTCCCACATCCCAAAGGTGCACAGCCTGCTCTGAAGGAGATGGGAATGCAGACATCCCTGAGGGTCTTTTAGTGGAAACCTCTTGGCCACCTCTTTGAGAGCGACCTGGTGTCCAACAGCAGCTTCTGCTGACTGTCAAGTTGTGCCTGAGTGAACTCCCACCCACCAAGGTGACCTCCCCTTCCTTACTCCTCCTTGCAGCTCTCACACTTGTAAATATCTGAGGCTCCTCTGATAAACAGAAGATACCTCCGCTTATCGACCATCCAAATATTTTTTAACAAATCTCAGATTAGCATGGAGAGCCCAGGGAATGGGCAAGATGGGGTCAGCCACAGCCTGGGGTCTGCTTGGCAGGAGGCCCCTGGAAATGGTCTTTCTCTCTTTTGACAAGGAAAAAAGAGCCACAGCCTTGCCCTCCTTGAAATCTGGCCCATTTCCAAGTGGATGTGCCCGTCAAGAGACTCTTCATTGATGGCCTCAGGGAAGGGACAGTGGGGAAAAAATGAAGAAAATCAGAAAAGCTTGGGATTTACAGTGCCATGATCCCTCCTGGGCAGCTGCTTCTGAGTTGGGAACAGCTGATGGGTCACGTGGAGCCATTCTGGGTGTCTCCACAGGGGACCACAAGCAGGTGTGCTGTGGAGTCCTGCCAAGCTGCTGCTCCGTGGCTGAGCCATGGGAATTGGCCTTATGGCTACGGGGTAACCCATGAACCAGGGCCAGTTACTGGGTAGGTGGTAAAGCCTGACCCTAAGCCCAGCCAGCAGAGTCTGGCCATGTCCAAATGTTCTGAGACCCCAATCACATCCCAAACTTTTTCTCAGGAGCTGCACCAGGAGATGCTGGGCTCAGGCTGAGATGGTCTGAGCTTGGACCATGCCGGGGGCTAACAATTATCACAGAATTACAGAGTATCCTCAGCTAGAAGGGATCCACAAGGATCATTGGGTCCAGCTCCTGCCTCGGCACAGGACAACCCCAGGATGATTCTTCACCAGCGATTGAAGATTATGGTCTGTTGGGTTTTCATTAGGAGATGGGGGAATGTCCATCCTTGGGCATTCCAAATCCTCATCCCCATGCCATCAGCCATTGCTGAGGTGGTTATCCTGCTAGGGATCTTAAAACATGCATTCCTACAATCCTAGAACTCCAGAAACTTGAAGTTTAGGGAGTTTTTTTTTCTTTTTTCCCAGATCAGAAGGACAGACATTTATCTAAAGCAAACGGGCAAAATCTTTTTTGTAGGAATAAAATCAATTGTAATATTATTATATTCATGGGCATATGGTATACATATATAGAAACATATATATTTGTATATATACACATAGCATGTCCTAGAATCACAGAATGGTTTGGGTTGGAAAGGATCTTAAACATCATTTAGTTCCAGACCCTCTTCCATAGGCAGGGATGCCTGGGATGTCCTTAAGAATGCCGTTGTAGCAAGTTAGGAATCATCTCCAATCAATTCTTTCTGGTTTTGCTATTAAAATTATTCTTATTCTGTGACCATATCGAACTTAGCTAAATAGAATGGTGTGTGCATATATATTTTTGTATATGTGCACAAATGCACATATTTTAAAAATACATACATATTTTAAAAAATATTTATATTTTTTAACTCCACCTCCATCCCTCCACCATTTTATATGTGTAAAACATATATGATATATTAAAACCCCTCACTTTATAAATGTAAAACATGTCTATACTATGTGTAGGAATATATGGAATATAAAGGACTGCTCCACATGTCCAATCCCTCCCTGAGCATGACAGCACCGACCAATACTGACGTATCCAAACCCCCTGTACCAGTTTTGTTCTAATTTCACTGATTTAGACACATACTCTGCCTCCAGTTCGGAGCTGTTCCACTGATAAATCCCACTCAGAGGAGCTACAGCAGCACAAGCCGGGCCGGATCCCGGCCTCCCAGCGGGACTCCAGCCAGGGACAAACAAAAAGGTGTTTACTACGGCTCATCACGTTAGAGGGGACAGTGAGTTTGTCTAACCCCTGGCCCTTCTCTTTTCCTCTTTTATTAGTTATTCTGCATGTTAAGTCAACTCAGCCCCCGAGCAGGGCGGGAGGAGGGGGTGATAAAGCATCTGCAAAGGTCACTGCGCAGCCCAGGCCAATAAAACGGCAGGTACCGAACTTATCAGGGCCGCGTATAACTTGCAGTTTTTCTAACTCAATTGATTGGACTTTTTATCTAAAATAGCAGGCATTATAAGATAGGCGAAAGTCGAGATAAGGAGGAAAATTGAGTAGCCTCGAATCAAGATCAGCCTGGGGACAGGTTCAAACTCCCACACCTGCCCCAGAGGAATCAATGAAAGTTTCTTGGCGCCGTCCGCTCGTTTTGAAACGCTGCTGAAGTTGGGTGAACTTTGAGACCGCGGCGTTTATTCTGTGATTATAATTAACCTGCTCACCCGTTGTTATTGATTTGTGTGGAGGGAGGGGGCAGAGCCTGACTGGGATGTGGGTTTGGGAAGAGAGGTGCTCAGGGAGAGCAGGCAAGAGTGAGACCCTACCCAGGCTCGAGGCAAAGGGAAGGGGGTGCAAGGGGGATTTCACCCTCCTGCTTGTGGTCCTACTTATTTTGGGAGGTGATAGGACCCTCAAGCCCAGCTCTTCATGTCCAGAGGGGTGGGATAAATTACAGCATCACTCATCTGTCCCAGGGAAGTCACAAAGGCCTGAAACATGGGAAAAGTCGTGCCCAGGATCCAGAGCATCATCCCAGCCCAGGGGAGTGTGAGGAAGAGACATCCCACCCCCAAACCAGCTGCCCCTCTCATGCTCCACACCACCCAGGCATGTCCCAACCCAGAGTCCTTCCCAGCAGCCAGCCCCCTGGGCAGGCAGTCCCTGGGGCTAGCACTCCCTTCCCAAAATAATCTCAGACATCTGGGACCACACTTCATTTGGAGGAGTCCTGATGTCTGGGGCTCAGGGCCTGACTGATTTTTTTTTTTTTTTTTACAGCTCCAGCACTGCAAGCCCTGGATGTTGAATAATAGTGGCTCCCTGGCTTGCAAATCCAAGAGTCTGGCTTGGAAACTCATAGGAGTTTGAATAATAAATATTAGGGTTTTTTGATTTTTTTTTGCCTCGTCTAGGATTTCAGCATGAAGGAAACAGGGTTTTCCAGCGTCTCTCTTGTCCAGAAAAGCTGTTTTTTCCCTTTCTGAAAGAGCAGAGCCTGAGATATGATAACAAGACTCTGGGAGCTGGAGCTTGAAGGAAAATTGAGGTGCACCAAAGCACGAGGGCTGGCAGCAGCCAGGGGTGGGTGGCTGTCTCCTGAACTGTCTGGAGGTGTTTGCAGAGCCAAAGGAGGCCCTCGAGGTCCGAGGACAGCCTGGAATTTGCTTAAATATTATGGACACAGGGAGCTCCATGTGGAAAAACCAGCAAGAATTGGCAAAATCTGGCTTGGAGGGACTGGCGTGGTCTCCTTCTCCTTCCCTGCTTCATCTATGCCCCCAAATTTGGGGTTAACCTTTTAGGAGAGCCTGGTGGCAATGGGAGCACAGCCCCATCCCAGCTCCCTGCAAATCCACCGTGCTGGGAGCATTGTCCAGCAGCAAAGGGCTGAGCTCTGGGAAGGAGAGCAGGAGCAGGGAGTGGCGTCCCAGCACAGGGCCTCTCCTGAAATACTCCCCCAGCAGACACCAACTTAATTCCCAGGGATTAGGAGGAAGCATTTCCAGGCAGTGATTTTGTTATCCCAGATTCAAAGGCAATCCAGTACCAGTCCCTGGTGGAGACAGGAGATCAGCCCTGCGGGATCCCTCATCCGGCTGCCCTCACTCCACCTCTGCTGGAAAAATTATTAATTTTTGGCTTTCCAGGAGTTATTTTTCCTCTTTCACAAACAAAATTAATTTCCAAGTCTCTCCCAAGTCTGGTGTGAGTGGTTCGAGCCCAGCTGGCTCCAATAAGGGTCTCGCAAGCTTTAGGGGTGACTAAAAATAATTTTAAAAAATCATTAATTCCTTCATGCTGCAGCATATGAATGAAGTGGCCACTTCTCAGGAAAAAAAGGAAGGTCCCACTGGATTTTGGGGTTTTACCTCCCTGAGAACACATGTAAATTCCCATGTAATTTGCAGTGGGCTGAGTTTCTTCCCTGTGGAATCTATTTGCATGGGCCTGATCCTGCACCAGCTCCCAGTGAACCACCCTGTTCTTTAAATCAGGGATGGTTTCAGGTCTGAGAAATGAATGTGGGTATTTTTTAAGGTTGTTTTTTTCTTTGTCACAGTCCATACAGAATCTGTTTTTTAGGGGATGGCTGATCCTAAAAATCTGAGCAGGTTTTGCCTTAGAAAGACAGAGAAAGCAAAAAGACATTGGAAATACCCAATGCCCCCAAGCAAAGACTTCATTCTACAATTAGGTATCCACCTCATTAAGCAAAAACCCCCTCTGTGCCAGCAAATAATTGAGAAAAAAATTAATCACTGGGCACTTCTTGGAAAAGAAAAAATTATTTTCGCTTCCAGTTGACGCTGCCCCAAATTTGGCTTTAAAGTCCAAGTCTTGCCAAAACCCCAAAGCTGAAACATTTCAGCGCTGATGACGGGGTCAGATCTGCATCCAACTTGGAAAAATCTCTGCCTGGCTCTTCTTTTGGAGCACACCCAGCACCCGCCAGTTCTTTTTTTGGGGGATGAGAAAATCCAGCCCAAGCTTATCGTATTGAAAAAGAAATCGCCGCCGAGCGCCGCGAGCGTTTAAAAAGGCGCAAGAGCGCAGGGAATGCTGCGAACTCAACAAGGAGCTCCTGGAAAAAAGGAAAAAAAAAGGAATAAAAAATAAAAGGAAAAAAGGAAAAAATAAAAAAAAAACCCTGACATTTTTGGAGTAGGTTTGAAAACACAGGCGTTTTCCAAAGAGCTTTTAATGCCACTCGTGCCAACGGTGCTGGAATTATTTTCGAGGGCTGTCGCGCAAGTGCAAGCGCCCGTGTGTGGGAAGACCTCAGTGCTCAGGCCTGGCGGATAATTGGGTTTAATTTGTCATTACAGATGTATTTACAGCTCGGGCCCGGTCACCGTGACCGATGATGTGGGGAAGCCTTGGAAAGGCAGCAGAAGTTTTCATATTTTGCCATAATGTGGGATGTGATCGTAGACAGCTGCAAGAGTTCTGTCCCACGAAGGAGAAAGACCAGATTTTCTTAAAATTTAAAAAAAAAACCCTCAATCTAACCTTATAATGAAATTTGCTTCTATAATTTGGGTTAATTTGGGAGGTCAGAGCAAATTCTCACCTATTTCCCTGGTTATTTAAGCAGCGTTTCACACTCGCACACCAAAGGCGAATTTACACCTTCCTGCCAGACGGCAGCGCGGATTCCGACCCGCCGACAAGGCGAATATTTGGCATTTCCAAATATTCCCCTCTCCCTTTTTGCAATCCTGCAGGCATAATTACACACATTCCCCGCTCCAAAGCAACTCAGACCTGTAACAGCCCAACCTGGCCATTGCAACCAAAGGGTTTTGGCAGCGTAATCGCATTTTTCAGGATCCCACGTCCCTGAAATGTGCGGCTCACGCAGCAAAAATCTGCATTTCTGCCTTTCCCTCCCAGCATCAGCAAAACTTTCTTTCCTAAGCCTATGGACTGAGCTCTTGGGGTAGATTCCCACCTGGTTTTGCAGCCAGCAATGAGCCCCAAAGGGGAAGAAGACTCTTTGTTAAGTTTTTTAGAGTTGGGTTGCAGAAGCCTTAAAGGACCCAAGATTTCGATTTCCTCTGTCCCGTGAATCCCCAGGAGTGTCACAAGCAGGGGGAGATCCCCGAAAATCCCATTTCTGCACCTCCTTTTCAATAAGGAAATTGCAGGGAGGAAAGGACACATCAGGCTGGTGTGCAGATTTGGGAATAAAACCTCTCAAAGTTGATATATTTGCATTCCTTTTTTTTTTTTTTCGTACGCTTGCAATGCTCCACAGGGCTCAAGGAGCAAAAGTTTCAGCCCAGAACCCTGCGCCGATGAGAAACAAAACTTCTGAAGGTTTTGGGACAACACAATCAATTTTTTTAAAATTGAATTTTCCAAAAAATTGCACCTTTATTTTAATAGCCCCTGCAAATATCCTCCCCCAGAAACAACAGGCTGCCAACCTTCAGGTACATAAATTGCCACTTTTTCACCCAGTTTGGAATTTCATTTGCCGTTTGGTGCTTTGTTGGTGTTTTTTTCCATAAATCCTTAAATTTTCAGAGTGAAATGGTTTGCCCATTCAAAGTACCCCTCTGCATTTGGGAGAACCAGTTTTGGGGAGCCCCTTTCTGCCAGCCAAGCCAAGGTTTTCCCATCATCAGAAGAGCACAGAGGTGTCAGGATTGGGCCTGGTTTCCTTTGGAATACTCTCCCTCATAAACCCTCCTCTGTTTCCAAGAATTTCGCCTCTTTGCCTTAAAATTTCTGGCAAAAAAGAAAATACGTAGAGAGCAAAATATAAGCTGTCTCTCAAAAAAAAAATTTGCTGTTATTGTTACAGGGATAAAGAAATGTGCATGGATGGGTGAAAAATAGTTAATCCTGATTTAATAAAGTCTTAGATTAAGCACCACCATCCACTGCCTTAAATTTTACTGCTCTACAAAAATTTGTGAACATTTATATTATATACTAACCCGTGGCTGGTCTGTACAAAATAAGCTGTGCTTGGTAATACAGTGCAGTTTTTAAGTAAGGAATTGAATTATTAATAGGGGTGACCGTGATGGTGTTATTTTTATTATTATCACTGATTTATTTGCAATTTAAATTCGATTGCTTGGGGGCTTGGAGGGGGGGAATGAACACTTGTGTGATCAAGCTTGATCTTGCTCAGAGATTAGAAACCCCGATTCTGTGGGTTTCATCCCAAATCCCAGACTGACGGGTGACAATTAAATTAGGAGGGAGGGCAGAAGATGGATTCAGACCCGGAGGGGGGAACAAAGCCCTGGGCGAACCTTCCCCGCCGGCGGGGCTGGGGTGAGAAATGCGGCCGCTTGCGAAACGGGGGATGGAGGAAAATGCAGACACGTCCAACAGCCCCATCCCGGTGTCCCGCAGCCCCTTCCCGCTGTCCTACAGCCTCATCCCGCTGTCCCACCGCCCCATCCCGCTGTCCCACCGCCCCATCCTGCTGTCCTACAGCCCCATCCCGCTGTCCCACAGCCTCATCCCGGTGTCCTACAGCCCCATCCCGCTGTCCCACAGCCTCATCCCGGTGTCCNNNNCCCGCTGTCCCACCGCCCCATCCTGCTGTCCTACAGCCCCTTCCCGCTGTCCTACAGCCCCATCCCGCTGTCCCACAGCCCCATCCCGTTGTCCCACCGCCCCATCCCGGTGTCCCACAGCCCCATCCCGTTGTCCCACCGCCCCATCCCGGTGTCCCACAGCCCCATCCCGTTGTCCCACCGCCCCATCCCGGTGTCCCACAGCCCCATCCCGTTGTCCCACCGCCCCATCCCGGTGTCCCACAGCCCCATCCCGTTGTCCCACCGCCCCATCCCGGTGTCCCACAGCCCCATCCCGTTGTCCCACCGCCCCATCCCGGTGTCCCACAGCCCCATCCCGTTGTCCCACCGCCCCATCCCGGTGTCCCACAGCCCCATCCCGTTGTCCCACCGCCCCATCCCGCTGTCCCACGGCCCCTTCCCGCTGTCCTACAGCCTTTTCTGCCATCCTACACTCACATCCCCCTGTCCTATGGCCCCATCCCTGCGTCCTAAGGTCCCATCCCTCCAGGATCAGGGACAGGACGATGCTGGTCCCCCCCTCATCGCCTGCCTCTCCACAGGGACCGGCCACCTTGTCCTTTGGTGCGTGGGGAAGGTCAGGGGCTGCTTCTGGGGCAGAGGGTTGTAACAAATGCCTATTAAATCACTGGGAATGTCAGCCCCGGGATGCGACAGGGCAGATCTCTTAGCATCCCTGTGGCAAAGCTTAAGATCTGGTTCCCAATCTCTCTCCCCCGCCAGCAGCAGAAAGGACATTTTCCAACCCGGTGTCTGCTCCAGGCTTTGATCTTCCCAGATGCTGTTGCTGTGTTCCAGCCTGTTTGAGGAGCCCTGGCTTCGATTTAGCCAAAAAAGATGAAAAAAAAAAAACAAACAAAAAACCAAAAAACACACCTAAAAAGCACCCACCAGGAATGCCCACAGCCCCAATTTATCCCCAACCACACAACCTCCGCGATGCCACAGCGAAAGTAAAATCCCCGCTGTGAGCAAAATAAAAGGGAACAGGGATGGCAATCTGGGATCTGAGCGTCCTTCCCCAGCCTGGAAAGATCCAGGAGGCAGCGAGGGGCTGTGGGATGGATGCGCTCGGACCCCCGTGCCGCCCTCCATCCCGCTCCCCTCTGCCTGGGGAAGGGGGAAGAACCAAACTGCCCATCCAGGGTAATTTTGGGAGCGATTTCGAGAGATTTTTGGTGCTGGCGGGGAAGTCTTTTGAGAGGGAATTCTGCAGCTGGTCCTTTTCATGCCTCATTAAGTCGGGAATTCACAGTAACTCCATGCCAGGCAATGCCTGGGGCAAGTTCACTGCCTCGACCACAGGGTCTGATCCTGCTCTTCAGGGTGATGAAATCAGTCACCAAACTTACCCTGAAAAGCCCAAATTTGGCATTCTGAACTCACACCAGGGAAAGTTTCTCAAACGGGCCCGTATGTTTTACCCATCCTTCCCAGTGCTTCATACCACGGCTTCACCCAAGCAAAAATTCCTCAATTTAGGGAAAACCAAGAGGATTTGTATTTACTTTACTGTTATTTTCTTCGAATACATTTTCACTTTTTCCCTGTGTGTTGCTCTATTGTTACAGGGATATATTTATATAAAACAGAGGGGGAAAGTCATGCCCAATTGCATAGACTTGAATTCGTGTCTGCATATTCAGCTGTACCTGCCTATACTTGATCTTTATTTTTAAAAAATTATAGTAATTAAAATTTTAATGACTCCGGTGGTGCTCTGCATTTAGCACTACCCGAAGGTGATGGTTATTTCTCTGGGAAAAGAAAATGAAAGTGCTGCAAATGCCGCTCGATTTAAAAAAAAATTGTGTTTCCACCTTGAGATTCCTCGCAGTGCAGAGAGTGAAATTACGTTTAGCCCTAAGAAAAGGCAAAGAAGGAGTCAACTCCACCGTGCCAGGGATTTCTCAGGTGCAGACCAGGCTGGGATGTGGGACTAAACTGGGTCTGTGATGGGAGCAATCCACAACGATGGATTCGTTCGGTGCCTTCAGTTTTTCAGGATATTTTTACCCTTAAAAATCATTAAAATAAAACCCTTTCCCAGCTCAGAACCCCACAGCCAGCCCCTACGTGCTTCACACAGCCCCCTCGATGCCCAAAGCATCGCTCGGCTTCAAGGAGGGACCCGGCAGCGGCTCCCGACTCAGGGAGAAGTGGGAACCGGGCAGGTCCGGACCTTAAACTGCTTCCCGGAGGAGCTGCCTTCCAAAAATCCATTTAAAACTCACCAGCTCTCAAGCAGTTCATTCTTTTTTTTTTTTTTTTTAACCAACACCCAAGCACTTTAGTTTTAAAATCCGAGTGCTTTTCCATATGCAAGGCAGAGGCGTAATTAGCGCCATGCTAATGAATCCCGCGGGTTCGGCCGCGCTGCCGAGGATTCGGCGCCCGAGTCGGGACCTGGCCGTGAAGAGGAGTCCCGGCTCCTTCCTCCTTCATTAAAAACTATTTTCTGGACCGGCTCAACTCATCCCTTCTTCCCAGTGCTACTTAAAACCCCATTTTTTGCCATCAAAATGCGGAGCTGCAGCAAAACCCACCAGGCTCAAAATCCCTGTCCCCACGCTCAGCCCCTGGCACTTTAAAAGCTGCTGGGTCTTTCTGCAATTCTCCATTTGCATTATTTTGGGGTTAGATTGTTTTTATTATTAAGAGCCCTTCTGAAACCACCGCAAAAAGGAGATTTTTTTTTTTCCCAAGGAAGAGATGGCACCATGGTAAAATACAAATATTCATATGTGCTTACTGAAATTCAATTAATATTTGATTGTTTCATTCATCCTGATTTTTTCCTCTACAATCCTCTGTCTTCTCACGGCTTCCCAAAAACATTGCCTGATTGGCTAAAATTTTATCCTTAATTTACTCCTCGTTTTGAGAAATTTTATGGCACCTAAAGAAAAGCACAAGTTGTTGGCAAGGCCAAGCCTTCACCGACGCCCAACTTTCCTTCTTTTAACGTCTTAAAATAATGCTAAAGACAACGCAAATCCCGCTGGACAAGATCGAAAAATCACCCTCCAAAATTCTGGTCAGAGAACACAATCGTAAAATAGATCTGCAGACAAATTTGTGGTGTTTTTTTTGTTAACCCCGACCCCAAAGCCAACAGAAATACCTTCATGAAGAGGAGGAGAGAAGGAAAAAAGGGTTTATGAAACCACGATGCAAAAATGTGCCTGCATTTCTCTCTCCTTTTATCCCTCTTCCACCCCACGAAATATAAAAGCAGTATTTTAACCCATTTGGATCAATTCTTCTTTGTAGGAACCAGAGGAATTTAATGAAATGAAAGGCTCCAAGACTGGACTCGGCACAGGAGATCAGGGTGAGGTTTTTTGGGGTAAGGAGACTCTGAAATACCAGGGTTGTGTTGTTCAGATGTGCCTGAGTGCCCCAAAAAGGAACTTTATAAATGTGGATGCATTTCTTTTAATCTTTCTCCACCATTTCTCCCACCTCAGCTCTAAATTTCTCTTTTTGTAGCCCAGCTTTGACCTTTCCAAAAGATTTTTTAAAAGACCAGAACGTAAAACAGCCCGAAGGGAAGATTTGGAATTCATGGACCCAACTTTGATTTCTTATTGCTCCCCGTTTTACACCTAAAGCCAGCTCAGGAAGAGGCTGCCTGTGTGTCCGTGGAACATCGTGGTCCTGCACCCCACAATCATCCCCGTCAGAGCCCCTAAATCCCCTCTGAGCCATTTGAGGAGCCAGCAGGCCCTCGCTCCGGAGCTCGGCTCATCATTCCTTGCCGCTCCAGGCCTGCCCTAAATTCCATTTACTTTTTGGAAACTGTGGCCTTTGAGGATGTTTCGGAAGGGTGATTTTTGCAGAATAAGTAAGAATAAGGACCCCAATGTTTTCCAGCCAGAGAGGCCACTCAGACAGCGCCAACCCCAATACTCCAAATTCCTCCCTCCTGCCCTTTGCGCCTACCCACGGAGGGATGCGTGCCCCAAAATCTGGGGGGTAGCGGGGTGAAACCTCCCCTCCCACCTCGCACCCCGTGCTCACCGATGTTGGCGTGGCGGGCGGCCGCAGGCGTCCCTCGGCTCTGCAGGTTGTGCAGCATGGGGCTGTCGAAGGGCGAGGAAGTCCAGGTCGTGGCCATGTCGGGGCTCATGTAGGCCGGGTAGGGGCTGGAATAGGAGCTGCCGAAGCCCCTGCCGTACTGCTCCCTCCCGTTAGCAGAAAGGTTCAAGGAGCTGCTGTAAGCCGCCGCAGCTTCCCGGGAGGAGGTGGCCGGGATGGGCGTGCTGGTGGAGAAGGAGAACCGAGGTGACACGGGAGGGTGAGAAGATCCAGGGTTGTAAGCGGCGCTTTCGGCTCCGGGCTGAGTCCAGATGGAGTGGCTGGAGACGGGGCTGCCTTGCTGGGAAGAGCCGCTGCTCTGCAGGTAGGGCAGGCTGGGGAGCATGGACGTGACCCTCGTGGTGGGCACATAGACCGGGGA
>VWZP01004174.1:613810-700090 GCA_013396995.1 Dicaeum eximium | reverse complement strand
TACTCCCAGTGGAAATAAATACAAGTGACTTCCTCAGGGACAAATCCGTGGGATGCAGAGGCGCGTGGAGCAGCGATCCGTGCTCTGATGCAGCAGGAGGGGAGTGGCTCAGAAGTGAGGGTCGGTGCCGCGGAAATCTGGGGACAGGCAAAATCCAAAACCCACCTGGAACGGGGATTTTTAGGAAACGGGGATCTCTAGGAAACGGGAAGCACAGGACGTGTGATGCGCTGCGTGTCTGTGCCACCGTGTGTGCGTGGGGGGGACAGATGTGTCCCGGAGAACACAGAAAACACAGCGGGGATCAACGCGCTGCGCTCCTGTCAGCTTTACTGCCAAAATCGAGTGAATTGAACCTAAAACATCAGCGCGCCGAATTTCCGGGTGTGGGATTCTCTGCATTGGTGCGGAGACGTGAAAGCCCGGCTCAGAGGGACCTTCCCCGGGGGACAGGGGCTGTGCCACGGCGCTGTGACCAAAGTCTGCGTGGCACCCGTGGATCTCCCGGGGCCACCGGCAGGAGGACGAGTGGGCGAGCATCCCCTGCGGTGGGGGGGAACCCCCTGGGGACGAAGGGGGCGCGTCACCAGCCGGGCTCCTGTCGCCCACTCGCAGCGCCCTGCGCGCGTGTGGCTCTGCTGTCATCATTGTCACCGCCCTTTGACGCGGTGACAGCGAAACCACCGGTGCGGGACGCACCTGCTGTGACATCCCGGCCGTCGGGGACTGACCGGCCCCGGCAGAGCCCCTCGCGGCTGGCAGGAACTGCAGCGGTGACGGAAAACCCCGTCCCGTTCCGGGAGAGGCTGGAAAAGCCTCGTGCATCAGGCGGGGAAAGCTGCTCTGCCTGGAAATGCCTGGGCTGGAGCGCTGGGAATGCGGAACCCCAGTCAGTATCACCGCCCGTCATCTATCCATATATCCATTTATCCATCATCTATCCATATATCCCTATATCCCTATATCCATATATCCCTATGTCCCTACATCCCTATATCCCTATCTCCCTATATCCATATATCCCTATGTCCCTACATCCCTATATCCCTGTATCCCTATATCCCTACATCCCTATCTCCCTATATCCCTATATCCCTATATCCCTATATCCCTACATCCCTATATCCCTATATCCCTACATCCCTATCTCCCTATATCCCTATATCCCTATATCCCTATATCTCTATATCCCTATATCCCTATATCCTTACATCTCTGTAACTCCCTACTCATTCCTATGCCTCATTTGCTTTTTTGTGTCGATCTGCTTTGCCAGAATATCGATTTATTTATCCATCAGAATATCGATTTATTTATCCATCTATTTATCCACGTGTCTGTATCTCTCTCACCGACGTGCTCCACTCGCCTGTACCGCTCACTGTGTGTCCTTAGCTGTCACTGTGGGGTCCCCAACACTCCTGTACCCCCCTTCCAGCCCCCTTGACCCCCTCAATCTGCCCCACTGGGACGTTCGTGGCCCCTCACAATGATGCTGCCTATATCCCGGACCCATGACCTGCTGCCTGCGGGAATGCCGGGATCCTTGGATAACCCCGGGAATCCCGTGGGGTTACCTGCAGCCTGACCCCCGTGGGGTTCTCTGAACCCCGACATCGCCTCTTCTCTCCCCGAACACCTCCCGGCTGGATCCAAGCCCACCTTCGGGGGTGTCCCTGCTCGCAGCTCCGGGCCGTGCCAAGCCGTGCCGTGCCGGCGGCGGTGCCGTCGGGGCGGCGGGGCCGGGGCTGTCAGCCCCTATTGATGAGGTGTGGGCTGACGGCGGCGAGCGGCGGCCGCCGGCTCCGCTCCAGACTCCCCGGCGCTGGGGTCAGCGGCCCGGGCAGCCCCGCCGCCGCCGGGAAGGGAAGGGCTGCGGGGCCGGAGCCCGGGGCGATGCCCCCGCGCTCCCTCCGAGCACCGCGCACCGGGTGCTGGGAGATGCAGAGACGAGGTTGGATGTGGTGATGGAAAAAAAAAGCCAATCCTGACCCAAATCTGGGTGGTAGATGTAGAGTCAGGACAGAGGTTTTGTGGCTGAGTCCCTTCTGGGCTGAAAAAATTGTTATTGTCTCTGCACTGATGTAGCAGCGGTTGAATTAATACACTTATTCTGGGGAGGAAAGCAGAAAAGAGGTAAATTTCACGTAAAAGTAAAGCCACGAAGCCAAAATAGTTTTTCACGCACCAAAATTCCAAGCACTGAATTTCCAAGCCCAAATCCACGTGAAATGCACTCACATGAGCAGAGTACAAGCAGGGTTTCATGGGCAGGCAGTGCTGGCAGGACTGAGTGGTAATGCAGGAGGATGGTTTGACCTTGGACAAGATGCCAGTCAAAACCCAATAAAATATTGACAATTTTAAAAAGGAAAACTTAAAAAAAAAAAAAAAGTGTCTGGTCTTTTCCAAAAAGGAAAAAATCTCCCTGGTGCAGGGTGAATTTGTGATCTGAGTTTGGCAATGTCCTCCAGCAAGGGACGCTGGGGGCAGGTGGGAATTTCAGGGAATCTTCCTCTCTTCACCTAGATTTGCAAATGGTTGATTTCCCTGACAAGATGAATTCCCTGAACTTCAGACACTGGGCTGGAACTCAGCCTCTCCCAAATCCCCTGGCCTAAACTTTGCAAAGGAAAGGAGGATTCAAAGGTTGTCCAGCCGAGGCACAGCTGCCCAGGACAGTGGTGGTGTCCCCATCCCTGGAGGGATTTAGAAGATGTGTGGGTGTAGAACTTTGGGACAAGGTTCAGTGTTGGCCTTGGCAGTTCTGGGGGAATGATTGGACTCGGTGATCTTAGAGGGCTTTTCCAACCAAAGCAATTCCATGGTTCTATTCAGTGCTGCCAGATTTACTTCAGATTATATTTAATTTCCATGTCATCTACACAACAATTTCTGGAGCTGAGGCAGCAGCACGGGATTTTTTTTTTTCATTTCCTAATTAACATCCACTCAGTTTTCCAGAAATATCCCCCCAAAATCCCTCTTGCACTGCTGTTCTCCAGCCAAGTGAACATTGCAGCCTTCCCTGGCATCACTCAGGGCAGCAGGAATTCAGACTATGCCTCTGAGATTCTTATGGCTGCACAAATAAAGATCCCAGCTTACTTCTGCCATCAGGAACATCCTGCTCCTTCTTCTTCTTCTCCTCTTTTGGGTTTATAAAGAAAAATTACCACTGGTGTAATATTTTTGATGCACCCGTGTTACCAGAGAGAGGCAGAGTGGATGTTCCTTTAAATCTGCTGAAATCCAGTCTGCCTTTGGCTTTTTGGACCCATCCTGCAGCTTCACACCCACCTAGGAATGCTGCCCAGGATGGGAAACCCTGGGTGAAGGTGCCATTTTGTCATCCCTGGGGAAGAGCAAGGAAATACACCACGGGCTGTAATTGGAAAAGGCACAATGACGTGAAAGTTCTTTTTATCAGGAAATGATGTTGTTATCATCAGGCAAAACTCCACTGTGGCACGTGGGGAGAGAATACTCAGGTGTGTTGCCAAATTTATGTGCAATTAGCCCTCGTTTTTAGGTCATTATTGCAGTGTTGATGTTATCGATAAACTGTGGTATCTGTTGGGCACCTCATGCACTCTGAGTTTTCAGGCACTGGACAAGTCAGGAATGATGTGATTCCCAGGACTCGCAGTGTAGCAGGAGAGAGGTGGAATCCCAGATAATGGTTTAGGGTTTGGAGGGTTTTACTTGAAATGAGCAAAAATCCCACCAAATCAGTCAGAGACAGGAGAATTCTGGACTTGAATGTGTAGTTCTGGCTGTTGCACAGAATTGGGGAATCATGGAAAGGTTTGGGTGGGAAGGGACCTTAAAGATCATCTCATCCCACCCCCTGCCATGGCAGGGACACCTTCCACTATCCCAGGCTGCTCCAAGCCCTGTCCAGCCTGGCCCTGGACACTTCCAGGGATCCAGGGGCAGCCACAGCTTCTCTGGGCACCCTGTGCCAGGGCCTCACAAGGAACAATTCCTTCCCAATATCGCATCCATCCCTGCCCTCTGGCAGTGGGAAGCCATTCCCTGTGTCCTGTCCCTCCATCCCTTGTCCTCAGTCCCTCTCCAGCTCTCCTGGAGCCCCTTTAGGCACAGGAATGTGTACTAAGGTCTCCCCAGAGAATTCCATTCTCCAGAAATTGGCTTGTGACTTGCACGACAGAGCACCTGGGGCTCAGCCCCATCTTGTCCTACCCACCAGGGACAAGGTGGACAAAGCAGATTTGGTTCAGTACAGAAAGACAAAGCCTTCCCAAAGGGACAGGAACAATGTCACTGCAGTGTCACCCTCCTGGCAGCCAGGAGCATGAGGGCAGGGTGGCTGCTGGGCTCTGCAGTGGTAGCTCGGACAGACCCAGCTGATGTTGGGCTTGTCTTTGCCACAAAATCATGGGGTCACAGAATGGTTTGGGTTGGGAGAGAACTTACAGATCACCTGTATCTCCCTGGGATCCCTCCTTGCCCGTGTGACACCAAAATCAGATCTACATTTTTCTTTTTTTCTTTTTCTTTTCCTTTTTCCAAAAGATCCCGTGGCACTTTATAAAGATCATCACGTTAAACCTCCCAACAGCACTGCAGGGTGGGTGGATCTTATTATCTGGGAAGACAAGGGGAAGGGGGATTAAAGGCCTAGTGGGGCACAGCAGATCCGGGACAGGACCCGTCTCTCCAGAGCACTTAGTCCTGTGCCTTTTCACAGGATTATGGATTTTTGGCAGAACAGCTGTGAAATCTCACTGTAATTCCAGCAGGACACTGGAGGCATTGGAGCATATTCCAGTTGTTAACACCCAAAGATACCTAAACCAGTGTGGATAAATGGTTGCAGGCACCCAACGGAGTGGGGCTTCTTCCCAAAATATCTGCTCTGGACTGACTGTCTTTTTCTGACAATGAAAAAGGTTCATTTTTAGCACCTTTCCATCTGGTCTGTGGTAAAACTGCATGTGTAATGTGCAGTGCTCTCTCCAGGAAAATACAGATGAAAGAAGGAGAACCAATTAGGGAACACTCTTTTTTTTCTTTTTTTTTTTTTTCCCAGTGGAAAATCCTCTCAAAATCAAGAAAAATGTTTTTTGTGTTCCGTCTGGAAGCAGTGGAAATACAAAAACAACAAACTGGAACGTTCAGTATTTGTTAATTTTGGCTGGACAAAGCTCCAAAGTGCAATAGTTGGTGGTTTTAATATTTTCTTTTTAATTTAATTGAATTTTACTTTCACTTTGGGCTTTTTTGTTTGGTTTTGGTTGGTTTGCTTGTTTTTAAGAAAATTCTAAGGCCTTTCTGGATGAATTGCTGTTTAAATTCAATAAAAAGAAAAGCTGGGCTTCAACTGCTGTAAGCAAGAAGTTTAAATGTTTCTAATAATTTTACTAATTATAGATGAAAAAATCTGAATTTTTCTCCTTCTTGTTTTGGGGGAGGGTGGCTCATATACAGAATAAAGAACATTTTCAGAATTCAGCCTTCTTATTGCAGTAAAAAAGCCTTGACTGTTCACAGCGTGCAGTGGGAAAACCACAGCAGGGGCAGAAGTTGTTACATTTTATATAATTTCAAGCAAAAATAAAATATACAAAGGGAAAAAAAAAGCAAAAAAAACCCACGGGACTGCATTCAACTCTTTCTTCCTCACTTTTCCTCTTACATGGAAAATTAAAAATATGAGAACCACAGATCTCCACCAGGATAGATAAGAAGTCCCCAATGCTTTTTTGTTTTGGCATCAGATTCCTCTTTCTACCATCACCCCTTGCAGATATTTCTTGTATTCACCTCTTCTTTGAGCAAATCCCAGCACCACAGAGGGGTCACAATGTTCCTGTCCTTGAGGTTGTGGGCAAGAAACTCTTAGGAAAAACAGAGATTTTGCTCCCTGGAGGTGTCCAAGGCCAGGTTGGACAGGAGCAGCCTGGGATGGTGGAAGGCTCCCTGCCCATGGCTGGGGTGGGACTGGATGAGCTTTGAGGTGCCTTCCAGCCCAGACCATTCCATGATTTCATGGTTCTGTGGGTCTTTGATTTCCACATTTCATACCCCATTTGGATTAAATCACAGGAATTTTTTGATGACACCCCAGAATCTTCCATTCCCCAGTGGCTGGCATGTGAAGAACATCTTTGGTATGTGAAGAACATCTTTGGTGTGTGAAGATCATCTGCACCTGCCTCGTTTCCTGCCTTTTGTCTGTGCTTGGGATTTCATCACCAGGTCAGAGAATCACAGAATCACAGAATCATTCAGGTTGGAAAAGAGCTCCAAGATCATCAAGTCCAACCTGTGACTGATCCCCCTCTTGTCACCAGCCCAGAGCTCTGAGTGCCATGTCCAGTCATTCCTTGGACACCTCCAAGGATTATCCCTCTCCACCATTCACTGACAATAATTTGGTCACCACTGGCAAACATCTGAAGAGGGTCCAGTTGAGCCTTCAGGGCAGAACCTCTTGTGAAATGTTTTTTGTTTCCTTCCCTTGTAGTTTGCCACCAATATTGACCACGTGATGAAAATACCTTCTGTTGCTGATGGGATCNTTTTTTTTTTTTTCATAATTCTGAGCCAATTTCATATTTTTCATGTTGGGGAAAAAAAAAAGAAGGAAAATATATAGAGCTGAAAACATATATAGCTTTTTTCCTATTTTTATCTTTTTTTTTTCTTATTTCTCTTTCCCCCTTCTCTAATTTTTATCTCTGCTGCTGGTTTGATGCTGGAGCCCAAATGCCTTTTCCTGACATTTGTGAAAGAAACAAAAGAATTATTTAGGGAAGAACTCTTCCCTTCAGATTTGGCCTCTCTTCGAGCCTGGATTGTCAAGAGCTTTTATTTTTACTTTTTGTTCTTTCTTCTCCACCCCATTGTTGTCCTGTCAGATGGTCCTGATCTGATCAAGGTGTCCTCATATGTCCTTATCTCCTCCCCACTGACTGGAAGAGGGTTACTGGGTAAATAAAGTTTAGCAAATGGTCACGTCTTCTAAAAGATATTGGGAATTTAGATGGAAAAGTGTCTCTGGCCAAGGCGTCTGTGTTCAGCTGTCAGCACAAAAACACCCTGAGCTGGGGCGGTGCTGTTGGAACAGAAGGATGTCCTTAAAGTTTGGGAATTCCCAGCTCAATTTTAAATTGTCCTGGGATTCTGCAGGGGTCACAGCACCCTTTTTGGAACCTCAGCTGTCCATCTGCTCAAATAAAGGTGATAAAGCCCCGTGGGGTTAAGCCTTGGCTGCGACGTGCTCTCCACACCGTCAGGATCTGGGATAGCATGAGCCGAGGGGGACATTGAGGACATTTGTCCCCACGCCCAGCCCGCAGACAAGGCAGGAGGGATTTGGGCACACAAACAGAGATTTATCCATTGATCAAAAGGGTCCTGGATGAGATTAGGGATAAGTCTATCAGTGGATGGGGTTTGGTGTCCCCCCTGCCAAAGCTGGGGGCCGATGGCTCTGTGCTGATGAGCTGAGAGCCTTGACCAGAGCAGTTATCAGGGCTGGGGACAATGCGGGGACATGAGCAAACACTGGCCAGCGGCACCTCAAGGAAGGCTCTGGGAGTCACTGGGGGATGTTATCTCACAGGACAGACCCTGGGAGCCTCTTTCCCCTCCGTGCTGGGATCGGTGGCTGCGGCAGCCTTCGGACATGAAGCGCTGAGGGTACAACGCGGTGATGTTTGGGCAAAAGTGCTGGAAAATCAGTGGGCAGAGCAGAAGTCCTGCACTCTCTCATGAAGGGAAATCATCAGTTCTCAGCCCAGCTTCCACAGAATCACGGAATTTTTAGGGTTGGAAGGGACCTCTGGAGATCATCAGTCCAACACCCCAGCCAGGGCAGGGTCCACCTGGTGCAGGTGACACAGGAACGTGTCCAGAGAGGGAGAGTCCACACCATCCCTGGGCAGCAGTTTCCATGCCCTCCCACCCTCAACATGAAGAATTTCTTCCTCATGTTGAGGTGGAACTTCTTGTGTTTTAGTTTATGGCCACTGCTTCTTGTAAACTTGTGCACGTCTGGGCTGGAGAAGGCTTTTGGAAAAGAGTATTTGTGTTATCTGTCTGCAGCCTTCCTTTTAAAAACGAGGTTGGGTGGATGTGCTGGCTGCAAACCCCTCCAGGTGACATTTGCATTGACTGATTTGTTCAAGCCAGGCTTGGCAGAGGGGTGGAAACCTGTAGGTAAGAGCAGAAATAAGCACCAGCTATCAGGATTCACAGACTCGGGCTGAAGATGTTCAAATCTGTACAAAATCACAGCATTTTATTCCTGCCTTTCCCAAATGAGATCCCAGAGCTGAGCCAGGCCCTGATGAAAGCATCACACCTTTAAATGTTCTCATCAGAGGAGAAACAAACCTGCAGAAACTTGGCAGTGATTGGATCACCAAGTGCAAGCTCACATGATTAGATCAGGAGTCCTCTGCCAGGGTTTTACTGAATCAAAAGGAAGGATCAAACGGCTGGAAGAGGGAGCAGCTCTTCATTTAAACTTCATTAATTTCCTGTCCCCTTGGCAGAGCCCATGAAATGCAGAAGTGGCTTCTAGGGAGCACAGGCTATTGCTGGAGCAAGAAAAAACCTCCATAATCCACAGGATGGGAAGAAGCAAAGTCCAGGCTCCAGTTGTCTGGGATAAGCTTTGTCTAAAGAAATATGTACCCGGCTTCTGTATTTTTTATTCAGGCCCGTGTGATGAACTAGAAGAAATGTTAATTTTATTTTCTAATTTTTAAAAAAAAAATAAATCTGAGGTTTTCCAGGAAAATTCTGAAGATCTCCAGCTTATGCTGTGCTGGATGGAGGATTTTGAGCCCTCATACCTGTTCTTGGAAGGATATTTGTGTAGAGGTTAAGCCACAAATTTCCTGCTAAAAAATAATTTCACTAAGCAAATACCAGGAAACCAGAGGTTTATCCCTGCTCAGCTGTCACTGAGGTTATGCTTGTGATGATCCAACATGGGGCTCGTGCACACTTGGGTGGCACTGACCAAAGTGCCCAAAATCTGATCCATCTGAACTTTAAAGAGGTCCAAGCCCTGATGTAGCTGCAGGGATGCTCACCTGATCCCAGGATCCCTAAAAGTGTCCTTACCATAGCCCAATGTACACGGACAACAAAGGACTGGCTATCCAAACCTGGAGCAGGACACCAGAAATGTCCTGGACTGTGGCTGCCCCATCCCTGGAAGTGTCCAAGGCCATTTTGGGTGGAGCTCTGACCAGCCTGGTCTAGTGAAGGTGTCCCTGTCCATGGCAGGAGATGGGAACAAGATGATCTTTAGGCCCTTTTCCAGCCCAGCCCATTCCATGATTCTACTCTACATGGTATAACTTCCCCAGAAGGGTATTCTGGTTTTCCAGAGCTTTTCATGACCACAGGTGAACACACTTTCCCATGGGGAAGGTGTTTTGTTTTTCCTAGCTGAAAATCCCCTAAAACCCCGTCAATTTTAGTTTGTAAGCAAAAAGTAAGGGAGTTGCTGTCAGCAAAAAAGGTTTATTCATCTTAAAAGAAAAGGACATTCCAGCCAAATTATATAATGAAAAGGGTGATAAAACCCACCTGCTTTTTGACTCCAGGTTTCTGTTTCTTTTTAAATCAGATCAGTGTATTAAAGATATTTAAACTTTTTTTTTTTTTTTTGTGGAATTTTTGGGCCAGATCTGTATCTGTTCCAAGTGGGAACAGGCATGTCCATCCAGGAGCCATCGTTTCATGATGCTGGACATCCCTTTTCACTGCAGTCTCAGGGGAAGCAGATTTTCCTTGGGTTTTAAAGTGGGGGAAATCAAAGCAGGAGACTTTCCTAAAATTTGCCAGGAGGTGAGGGAAGAGGCTGGGAGGACAAGCAGAATATTCCATCCATCCCTGCCCTCTGGCAGTGGGAAGCCATTCCCTGTGTCCTGTCCCTCCATCCCTTGTCCCCAGTTCCTCTCCAGCTCTCCTGGAGCCTCTTTAGACACTGGAAAGGGGCTCTGAGCTCTCTCCAGGGCCTTCTCTTCAAAAGATTGCTACAATTCCCAGCTGAGCACAGAGCAGGGCCTTTCCAGTGAGAAAGGACCCATTTTAGGGATGTTTTTTGTTTGATTTTGCCAGAGACAGCAGGGTGCCGCGGGGAGCTGGGCTGCCAGAGCCCTGAATTAGGGATAAATATAAAAAAACCTGCCTGTGAGCAAAATGGAGAGCGGCTAATTTGGTTTCAAGGGCTCCAAACGCCTCTGTGCCTGGGAGTGTGTTGGGAATTTAGGGAACAGACACGTCACACGGTGGAAATGCAGCCCTGATAAAGCTGAGGCCTGAGTGAGAAGTGCAGCTCTTGGCAGAGCCAGCTCCACTGCAAAGTCTGGGACACCCAAGCACAGAGGGTGGCAGAGGCCTGGAACAAGGGAGGACTTAGAGAAAACTGGATAAAGCTGAAAAACAGTGGGATGAGACTCTAGGAAAAAGATCCGGGGATAAAAGATGGTTCTTCGTTAAGGGCTACCCTAATTAGGGATGAGCATTGCTTCACCATGGCATGAAGGCGATCAGCTGGAAGCAGGAGGTCAGGAGTTGTGTTTGGTGCTGGGCCAACAAATCCCTCTCCCTTAAAACAAACTCTACAGTCAAGACAGGGACTTTGCTGAGAAAGAGGTAGAGCCTTTAAAAAGTCCCTTCCAACCCACGTTATTTTATGATTTTATGAAAACAAGTGAAGGGACTTGCCCAGGGTAAGCAGTGAGTCAGTGGTGGAGTCAGGGACAGGGCTGAGGTGTCCTGGCTCCTGCTGGTTGTACCAACCTGGCTCAGGACCCAGAAAGGAGCAGTGACAATAAATAATGAGCAGGGTTGGTGTTTTTAACTTTTTCCCTTTTCATAAGACCCTTGGAGAATCACACGAGTGAGCATACCTGGATCTTTTAATGGAAAGGATGGTCCCTGCTCCAGGGAGACAATTTCACTGAGGTTTGTAGGAGATATATATATATATATTCAGGAAATGGACCTACTTTGTGGCTTTTCCATTGCTGTTCCTTTTGTATGGTTGTGTTGAGCATAACAGGCTGTTTTTTAATAAATCTTCCAGGCATTTGATGTGAGCCCAGGGGAGAAGTGGGAAGGAGAGCTGTAAAATGGCAAGCCCTGGCTGTCTCTGCTCCCAGCCTTTCCTTGGGGTTAGATAAGAGCAGCAGCAGATAAGAGGAAAAGCGGGTCTTTAATTCAGTCAGAATTTCACTTAGTGTGAAGGAAAACATCTAGTAGGAGAATTAGACTAAGCCAGGAAATTGCCTCTTAAACCTGAGCTCTCCTGTGCTGGCACAGTCAACATTTTATATAAATACATATCTACACATCTGCCTTTCTCAGTGCCACCATAAAATGCTGCTCTCAGCAAAGTGGCTGAGAAATTCTTTTAAACTCATAAACCCAAGCCAATACAGCCTTTCCAACCACATGGACTGGAGCATTTTTCCGTGTCTCTCCCAGTCTCAAATATTCCCAGCCTCCAGGGACACCTGAAGCCAGCAGAGCCATGATCTCCTCTTGCCAAGAGTGCCCACACAACCCATCCGAGCTCCACAGAGAGGGACCTTGGCCAGGCATGGCCACAATGGTGTTTGGAGCGATGCAAACCCCAAATCAAGGTTTTGCATGGAGCAGAAGCTTTTGGGGAGGCTGAGGAGGGATCAGGCTTTGAGCCTAAGTCTTGGAGTTAGACTGGATCCCATGTCAGGGAGGAAAGCTGCACCTGCCCTGCCTCTCCTCTCATTCATCCAGCCCTGGTGTTTGCTGGCAGAAAACAACATTCCTTCCTTGTGGGCAGTGGTGTGGGATTAACACAGGGATATCTCTGGGGTTTGGGGAGATCTGCCATGGAGGATCAGCACATGGAATATCAACGGGGTTCAGGGAGATCTGCCATGGAGGATCAGCACATGAAATATGAACAAGGTTCAGGGAGATCTGCCATGGAGGATCAGCACAGGGAATATCTCTGGGGTTTGGGGAGATCTGCCATGGAGGATCAGCACGTGGGATATCACTGTGGTCAGCTCATGGAATATCTCTGGGATTTGGGGAGATCTGCCATGAAGGATCAGCACAGGGAATATCTCTGGGGTTTGGGGAGATCTGCCATGAGCAGCCCATTCATGGCAAGGAGGTGATGCCACATCAAGAGGATAATTTGGTTTAATAAAAGGCCTTTGGGTGTTCCTGTATCAGCCTAGCTGGGAGCTGGCAAATCACTCTGATTCATCTTTGGATTTGGGGAGGGAGATACATCCAAATATCCGTTCACAGCCCTGGGGTCTTCCCAGTCTGCATCTCGCTGGGATGTGGTCTCCTGACCCCTGCAGCAGCAGCTGCTGAGAGGACCCTGCAGCTTTGTGTCACTTAGGCCAGGGAGGTCAAAATTGTGGCAGGCTAGTATTAAAACCTGGCCAAATTCCCCTCTGTTTCCCCATTTCAGGTTCCTGAGCTCAGCTCTCCTAAAGATTTCAGGCAAAAAGAAAACCCTGGGCAGCCTCTGGGTCATTCGTCATACAAAATGAATGGGTTTGATTAGTGATTTACATTTAATTTCTTCAATCCTCTGGTCCTAAGAAGCTTTAGGTGGGAGATTCAGGATGTTTGTGGTCTTTCTTTCCTTGTTTTTTCGTTTCAAGTTATGCTTGCTATGGAAGTCCAGGTACTTTTAGAAGTAAAGCAGTTTTCTTCTGGCACTGACTTCTAATTAAAGGTGGAAGGAGCCACAGTCTCTCCTCTGAGAAGTCCTGGTTTGTGGAAGTCATCAAATCCTGTATTGGGAAGTTGTTCTGGTTTGATTTTAGGCTGCAAACTCCTCAAGCTTTGAGTTGTCGTAGTATCCCTATCATCTACTGCAAAGGAGTCCTGGTGTGCTGAGGGGCAGAGATTGCTGCAGCCATACAAATTTAGGAATATTTATTTTATACTATAAACATGACATATTGCTCACTAAGATAAATAATTATATCAGAAAAACAAGAATATGGTAGCACATCTTTGGCAGAACACACAGAGAGGTGCCAAGGGTTGTGCTGAACCAGAAGCGGGGATTTGGGCTTTAAGTGGGGATTTTAATTCTGTCCTTTTTTCTGGTCACTGTTTGAATGCTCACGGACTTTTGGCATCCCCAGCATCCTGTGGACACATCCACGAGACTGAAAGCACCCAGGCAGCTTCTTGCAACACCTGGGGCCATGCAGAAGCAGGAGACATTCTCAGTGCACCTAGCAAGGAAAGGTAAAGTGGAGCTGGTGCCGAGATAGCAGCTCAGTATCTGAACAGGTAACACCCAATTACAACAGAACTGTGTTGACTTACACTTTCCCTTATCAGAAGGATCAGGTATTCATGTAAATCACAAAAGAGTTTGATGGATGCCAGCTCACTCCCAAGCCCCACACCAAGGAACAAGATCCTAGTTAAACAAAATGTATGTTGCCCTTATCTTTAAGCTGTGACTATTGCTATGAAATAAAAAACTATAAAAGTGCCTCGTCGTGAGGGTTATAACTCCTTAATGTTCCCCAGGGGCTGTTCCTGTGCTGGAATCAGCCCCTTGGGACCACTTTCTGAATCCCACAGAAGTCTTTTTCTTGCAGACAGATGATCTTTCCTTATCACGTGTTGTCTTGGCAATAAAAAAGTCTCTTTCTCGAGATGCATGTTTAGACTGAGCCAGGAGAAGGAAAAAAAGGAAAAGAAGGGGCAGCTAAATTGGTCTTAATTCTGATGCTGGCCTAAAAGTAAACAATGAGGTGCAGGGACAATCTTCATTGGAGCCTCCTGGGCCTGGAAGCGTGGCATGGGAAGCACATGTGGTCAGGAGCCTTCAGACAGCCCAGTCTGATGGCCATGGCTAATCAGCCTCTCTTATCACATTTACTGGGAGATGGGTGATGCCAATAAAACCAAGTCAGGCTGAGGGCACTTAGAGGAGCCCAAAATCTGGTTGTTAATAGATCCTGTGGCTTGTGGAAAGCCAGCTGGCCCCTCTGCTCTCCTGCCTGGGCGCTGGTGGGACCCCAGATTTGGGTTATTCCTAAGTTTCCTTTGGCACACTGGGGATCCTGAGCTGTGTCAGGAATGATGGGCAGGATCCACATTATTTTACTGGTATTTAGTCACATGATTTTGTGTCCAGGTGCTGTGTTTGAGATCCAGGCCTTGTTAACATGACAACTGGAATATCCAAGGGTGACAATGAAATCAAGCTGGTGCTTTGCACTAGGGGTAAGCTGAGCCCTGACTTTGCCAAACATGGAAAACTGGAATGTGTAACTTGTGGCAGTGATGAACTGTGCTCATACTTCCCTCCTCTGAATTGGAAAGAGATACTGGTGGAAGAAGATGAGACGGAGTTGATCTTGCAGTGATTTTCCCCTGGTGAACTCCCCCTGCCTATAAAAGATTACAAGTGATGGATATCCAAAACCAGAATCAATATGGATGTGTTTAAATCCTTATCTTCAGTTTGGTTTTTTTTTCCCTTAAGGAGCACCTGGGTTTCTAAAGCCTTGTCTGCTTCTGCATCCCTGTAGTTTTACACAGATGTGGGACACAGTCCTGTCTTGGGGACCTTACAGCTTAGGAAAAAATTATATTTTTCTATAACCTGATAATTTAAGGTAGTTTTCTCTGTTGATCAACACATAGTTCAATAGATCCTTCAAACCCAGCAGGGAAGGGGCAGGACCCAGACATGAATTCCAGGCAGTTTTCCAGCTGCTTGCTCTCTCCACAGACTCCCAGACCCCTGTGAGTCCCTCCCCAGTCTCTGCAGCAGCCACTTCCCTCCCTGCTCTGGGGGGAGCCTTGGACACCAGGTCCTTGGACCAGCAGCTTTGAAGGTCCTTCCTTGGACCTGTGTGAGTCTGGGTGTGGAAAACAGCCCAGGGTCAGGAGCATCCCTCCCTGATCCACACCCAGCAGAGATGGGAGAGCTCTGGTGCCTATTTTGATGGAGGGGCCATGGTGGGAGCAGAGAGCAGGGATTCCTCTTTTCCCAGGCTGATTTGAATTCCTGACATGGACACGGGTTAATCACAGGGTCCCCGAATGGTTTGGGTTGGGAAGGATCTTAAAGCTCATCCAGTTCCCACCCCCTGTCATGGGCAGGGACACCTCCCACTGTCCCAGATTGCTCCAAGCCCTGTCCAACCTGTCCTTGGACACTTCCAGGGATCCAGAGGCAGCCACAGCTTCTCTGGACACCCAGTGCCAGGGCCTCCCTCCCCTCACAGGGAATAATTTCTTCCTGAGGGCTGGGATTTTGGGAGGCAATCGCTTGGCACCTTCACCAGCTGCCTTCTCCTCGTCTTGCTGGTGCCCCCAAGCCCACCCTCATTTCTGAACCCCTAAACCCCACAAAACCCCTTCATTACGAGGTGCACAACAAGTGGTAAAGACTTTAAAATAGTTTTTTTGAGAACAATAGCAGGAGACTGCCCTTCAGGTACACCCCAGGAAGCCAAGTGGCCTCTGCAGAGGCTTTGCAGGATTATTTCCCATCCCTGGGGACCCCATTTGTGGAGTGCATGGCACCATTTGAACTCCCTCCCATTTCACTTCATCACCAGACCCAAAATCCTGCACCCAGGTGCAGAGACCTGGTGAGCTCCAGACACCAGCCTGCAGAAAGGGGAGCAGGAAAGCAGCAGCTGGAGAAGGGAAGTGGGCTGTGAGTGCACAACCATTGGCACGGGAGGGCCCCAGGTGTGCAAATACAGCTCATCCCTGGCGTCTGCTGGGAACTCAGCTGAGCAGGGATTCCCTGCCTTTATCTCCTGACCTCTTGCTCCTTGCCCTGAGCATCCAAATGCTCTGTGTCCAGGTGCATTCCAGCCAGCCTGGACGGGTCCCACACCACAGGTAGTGAGGCTCTTTGAGGGATCCCTGTGGAGGGATGCTGCTTCCCAAAAAAACCACATTTTCACTGAGCCCCATAGGAACACAGTCCTGTGGATGCATTTGCAACACCCCCAGATCTTGTACCAGCACATCTGCATCGTCTGGGCTCACACACTGCACACAGAGGGTCAGGTCAGACCCTCTCTCAAGCAGCAGCAGTTTAAAATGCCATAAAACACCTTGGGAATCCCCCACCATCCCATCTGTGTTGCGGAAGCATCTTTAACTGGGCTGGCTGATGGTCTTCCTCAGCATCCTCAGCCAGCAGTGCTCCATGTGTCATCCAGCAGCCAAAAAAAAATCCCAGAAGCCCACAGCCCCACCTCGCTCCCTCTCTGCTGCTCACACGTGTCGCTTCTGCTTCGTTTTTCTGGCAAAGGAGGTAAAAATAGCTCGTGCGAAAATTATTTATTTTGTATTAATAGCTCGGAGTCAAAGCCTCAGCAGACACTTGGAATAAACAGGATCACTCAAAATACAGTTGTTTGAAATCAGAGCTTTGCTCTGACCCTGGGGTTTCCAACCAAAGCCAGAAAATTGTATATATAGAATCCCTTATTATTTTTCCCTGCTGTTAATCCCTAGTACAACAGGCCCTGCTTGTAGCCAAAGGACTTTGACCAGGATGATTAAGGCAACATTTCATGCAGGCGCTTGCACGCGTGGTTGTGGAGGTGGTCGAGATGTGAAATAATCCTCCCTATCTGACTAATAACCCCCTTTGCACTTCCAGTGCAATTTGTATTTAAGCACATCCACTTTCTCCCCAGCCATTCCTCTCCTTTCATTCCTCCTCCTCCAAAAAAATTATTTTTAAGTGCAGGCAGCTGTTGGGTGAAAAACAGTTTTGGAAGAGGTTTACTGGACTTGTTTTCTTGAGAAAGAAGGAGAAAACACTCTTGTTTGTTGGTTTTCCTTCCTCTTTCTTTTGTTTTCTTTTACTCCCTGTCCTGCACACTCAGTTTTCCAGTGAGATAAAAGGAATAAAAAGGGAAATAAAACAACGAGTGAGTTCGTATTTTTATCTGTCTGCAGCGTGGTTTTCCTCTCTTCCCTTCCCCCCGCAAATAATGGAAATATTCCCAGCTGAGAATTAGGGCACCTCAGCTCATTTAAATTATTGTGCAATATTGAGCAGATCCATTAGTTAATCCAGCTCTTTAATTACAGCGAGCCCTTGCTACTGATGGATTAATTAAGGCATGAAAGGGAAAAAGAGTCAATGCAGGGGTTAATGTAGACCTGGAGAAACCCTGGTTCAAGTCCACCAGCTCCTTCAGGACTACAAATCATGCATGTGGCTACTTTTTGTCTCATTTCTTTGTGAAGTGGTGCTGAGCAGCACATGGGGGTCTTGCAGAGTCTCACGACACGACGCTGCAGGCAAAGCTAAAGGTATTTCCCCCCTTTGCAAAACTTTATTATTTAATTTAAATTTAAAGGCTTTCAAGGGGTGAGCACCGGCTGTGCCCGCACCCCTCCACCCTGCAGCATCCCCGAGGAAGGTGGATCCTGCAGGGCTGCTGAGCCTTCACACTTGCTCTGGCCCTTGGAAAGGCTCGGCCAGCGGCTGTCCCGCTCCCAGCCAGCTGCCATAATCACACATTGTTCCCTCGCCGTCCCGCGGCACTTGGAAAATGTCAAACGTGGGAGTCCGGCAGCCTTAGGTTCGAGTAAAAAACTCCCAAACATATTTGGAGGGCCGCCAGCACTTTGCAAACCCTCTGCAAACTCAGATAAGGGGCGACCTTGCAGCCTGCGGGGTAGGCCAGGAGTTTATAAACCCCGCGCTTGCTTGGGCTGAGCTTTCCCAATATTGTGACCGTCGCGTCCCCTCCCAGCACGGCCCGGCGAAGGCGGCGTGCGAAAGCAGGGGCTGCTGGCCACGGTGACCTTCAGCAAGACGTCCAAGGTGGAAGGACCCGCTGGAGATGTGACATCCAGAGCTGGCAGAGCTGACTCCCCCATGGAGGGGAGGCAGAGGTTGGATCCGACACAGCAAGAGAGCAAACGCAGCGCCCCGGTTGTGGTTCAGACGTTGTCCCCAAAAAACCCTTTTTGTTTTGGGATTTGCAGTCCCTGGAAATGCGGTTGGGGAAGGGTGGCAAACGCCACATGGCGAGGAGGGGGAGGAAAAGTTGAGTTTGGGGCTTCATTTTGAACTGTAACGAAATCTAAACATTTTGAAATTCTTCCCCAAATGACAAATAATGTCAAATACTGAGATAGCACCGGCCTGGATTTGAGCCGCGAGGCACCTTCTTATAGTCCTAACTTCTGATAAAAAGGATGGAACAGAGTCAGGAAAACTTTCCTCTCCTTCCCCTCATTATTTCTCTTAAAAAAAAAAAAACCACAACCTCAGTGAAATCAGCAACGTCTCCTGAAATGTTCCAGTTTGGATGGGAGAGCCTTTCACAGCAGGAAATGTTTCCCTCTGGGTTTTCCTGGCCAGCTCTGGCTGCACGTTCCAGCTGCAGGTCCAGCCTGGCCATGACAGCTCAGATCAGGGTGGGCAAAGAGCCCCACAAAAATCAGCTCACAGGGGGTTGATGCCTGAACCCCCATTAATTAGCAGGGTTAATTAGCTCAGAGGCAGCACAGTAGCTGTGTAAGTGAAGGATGTGTGTCCTTAAGCCAATGTTATTAATCTTTTTTTCCCCTCTTTTCTCATTTGCTTTAAACTTAAGGCTTTCTGCTGAAACCTTTGTGGCTCACTTAACCAATATTTATGCATTTTTGATCCATGAATCCTTGCAAATCCTTTCCCCCTAAATCCTTACCGCAGAGCTGTGTGTGGGTGAATTATTTCTCACCCACCCATACATCATCTAGCGAATCCAGGCTCCTTTGGGGTCTGTTTGCAGTTTGTTTCTTACTTGCAAACACATTTGTTTTCTCTCCAGGTCAAATAAGTCATGTGAAAATGTCAGTGCATGAATTACCTGTGAACTATTTTTACCCCCTGCATCCCACCTGGCACCCCCTGAGCTTCCCAATGCACATCTGGTCACCTGAAACACCCAGAAAGTTTTTGGGTAGGGCAGGATAAATGGCCAGGAAAACACCCAGGTGAGCTCTTGTTTACTTTCACATTCACAAGGAAATAAAGAGCTGTTTTCCTGGATGTATTCTCAACTCCCAAACCTAAGCAAACTCTGTGATTTTACGGGAAAAAAAAATACTCCTCGCCACCTTTTGGGGCTGCTTGGCAAGGTCCTTAACCTCTCTCAGCTGATGGAAGTTTGTTGTTTGGCTCCCATATTTGAAGGAAAATATAAGAATAAGAATAAGAATAAGAATAAGAATAAGAATAAGAATAAGAATAAGAATAAGAATAAGAATAAGAATAAGAATAAGAATAAGAACAAGAATAAGAATAAGGAGTAAGAATCAGAATAAGAATCAGAATAAGAATAAGAATTATTATTAGTAGTAGTATTAAAATATCATAAAATATATAGTATATAATAGTATATAGTATATTATATGTAATATGTAATATATAATATGTAATGTGTAATATATCATATGGAATACAATATTAAATATTTAATATTCAACATTAATATTAATATTAATATTTAGTATTTGATATTTAATATTTAATATCTAATATACAGTGTACTATATACAATATATAATATATAATACGTCATATATCACATATTATTATTACTGTTATTACTATTACTGTTACTATTTTCCTGTTTCTTTTTCCACTGTGCCCTGCAGGCAGCTCCATGTCCCAGCCCCCCTGGGCAATGTGCACACCTGGGGGTAATAAACCCCAGCCTGTGTGACGTGGAAACAACTCCTTCCTTATTTCACTATCCAGAAGAGTGAAGAAAAGACCTGTACCCTCCAGATCCCTCCAGGTGCTCTCATCCTGAGGGGAGGAGATGATGCAGATTGAGGAGTTCAATACCCCAAACTGGGGGGTTTATTAGGATGGTAAAGCCAATCTCCAGGATAAGAATGGAGGATCCCCAAATGGGAGAAAAGACCCTCTCTGGGCAGGCAGCTGCTTCTCCCCTTGTCCAAATCAGCCTGCCTAGGTCCCCCTTTTTTTTCCCCATTTTTCACCCCCATTTTTTCCAGCTCTCTCCATGCCGTCAGTGGAGTGTTCAGCAGTTAAAACCCTTCTGTCTCCAATTGTGCCTGGAGAGGTGTAACATTTGATAAGCCCCATTTAACTTGGCTGTACTACATTGTTTAAATAATTCAAATACAGATTGGCCCTTTAGAAGGATTTCTGCTCTATTGACCCTGCTGGTCATGAGTTACCAGGAAGTCAGGGAGGGGCTTCTAGAGCTGAAAGCCTGAAATGAAAAAAAAAAAAAAAATCAATTCCACCTCTTTAGTGCCCCAATCACACCCCATTATTCCCTGGGTAATTGCAGACCTGCTGTGCTGTTAACTCTTTGAGAACAATATGGGAAGAGGGGAAGCAAGAATGGTTTTCCTCTCCAATGAGGTCCTAATCTGCTTGGAGAGTGTCATGTCCTTATCACTGGAGTTTGGATGAATAATTATTTACAGGTAAAAGTGTCAAATTGCTTAAAGCATTATTTTTTCTCCCTCTTCCCTCTCAATATCTGTTTTGCTGGAGTCTGCAGAACTCATAATACTTTTATTTTTCCTGCTTATATCTCTTTTTTCTCTGTTCACTGAGCCATGGAATGGGTTGAGGAATCAGTTAGTTCTGATTAGTGGTTGTCTTTCATGCAGGGACCCCACCAGGTCCCTTTGCTGCACAGACAAATCCTACTCAATAACTTGGGGAAAAGCAGAAGGAGAGGTGGCCATGTAGGAATAGGATAAAGCAGCCAAAATATTGGCCTTGAGCCCATGATGTCCCCCCTGCAGATGGTTCAGAAGGGGTTTACTCTGGTCCCATAGAAAACAGACATGTGGCGAGCTGTAGTGCATCTTTTGGATTGATTTCATCCAAAAGAAATTCATTATTTTAGGCACAGTTGGATCTCGAGGGGAAAATGTTGAAGGCTCAAAACAGAGGTTGGAGTGTGGTGATGCTTCAGAAGTGAACTGGTTCAATCCCAAAAGATGTGCTTTGTTCTTTGACAGCTAGAAAAAAATCCAAACTTTGCACGCCTAAAAATGCCAGATAATAAAAGTGTCCTTTCCATTTTACTGCCATGAACAGGTGAAACCTGCTCTGACAAGACAGGGGTTGTGATCTTTGCCTTGTGAGATTTCATTAGTTAGGCAAAGAACCCAAAAGCAGGTAGAAATGCCCCAGATCCCACCTTTGGTGTGGTGCCTTCCTTCAAAATTCTTGAGCTCGTGCTCCTCCTTCTTGACACGGGGCCAACAAGACGGGACCCGGGGCTAAAAACTTCTCAGGACGTGGAGCACAAAAATCCATCCTTCCTTCCTGGTGTGGGAAGGCCAAAAGTCACCCACCCCATCCTCCAGCCTGGGCTGGCCTGGGGCAAAAGCCAGAGCCTCACCCTGTCACCCAGCAGGGCTCTTGGGGTGGCACTGGGCAAGGAGATGCCAGCTGGGGTGGAAAGCTTGAGGTGATGGGGACTGGCCACGCTTGCTGTGTCCCCACCCCTCTCACAAATGGTCACCTTATCACTGGGCACTGTTTATCCAGGAACAGGGCACAGAGGACAGGGAGGAGCAGCAGCAGCCTCCACTCTGGGTCACCACACCAGAGGCTGCTCAGAGTCCACCCAGTTGCTTCTCCTGGGCCGTCATTCCAGACCCTCTGTGGGAGCCATCTCCTGATGCCCAGGTGGCATTTCCCAGGCTCACGTGTGTTTTACAGCACTGGGGTATCCCTGCTACCTTCCTGAAGGGTATTTTTGATTGACTTGTTGATCCAACCCATGGATTTCAGAGTGTGGGCAAGGAGGAGGTGACATCTCAGGGTAACCAATGTCCATCCTGGCCAGTTTACAACACTTAATGTGGCAGATGATGATTTCCAGGGTGTGTTACAGAGCAGGAGCCTAATTTTGGTGTACTAAATTGTTCTCAGGAGGTGCCACTGCCTCTCCACTCACCATGTAGGGCCTACAGAGCCTCTCTGGTTAATTTGAATGGCTGATCAACTGCTTACAGGTCAAGACCCTGAAAATCTTCCCCAGCCTGAAGGCAGGAACAGATTTCTCTGCGCATTTCAGAGACTGAAACACCCAGCAGCAAGACAAGAGGGACACAGCACTTCAGGACATGGTTTAGAGGTGGACCTGGCCTTGCTGGATTAATGGCTGGACTCAATGATCCTAGAGATCTTCCCCAACCTTAATGATTCCATGATTCCATGATCCTAGGGTGGTTGGTGTTGCTATGGAGACACCAAGTTCCAGCTCAGGATGTTCTATGATTCTGTGAAGTTGGGGTCTGGAATATTCTATGATTCTGTGAAGTTGGGGTCAATCCTACCTGCTCCAAGCAGCAGCAGAGACATTTTCCCGTGGTGTTTTGTGTCCCCAGGGTGTGTCTGGTGGGCTCTGTGCTGTTCAGAGCAGAGGGAATCCCTTCACAGATGTGCACAGCTGCAGAGGAACCACAGCTCAGGGCAGCTGCAGAGCCACCGTGGTGTGAGTGCAAGCAGCACCTGAAATGTGAAACGGGGTGAAGAGGGAGAAAAGTCTGTGATGGTTTTTCAGTGACGATATTTGGGGCTTTCAAAGCCTTTTAGGGTGGTTAGATGGCTTAGCTCCCACTGGAAAAAGATGGCTCCATGTGCAGGTACCAAAACAAATTCCATAAGAATTCAGGAAAACCCTGGATGCAGAGTAAGGGGATGGTATCTTAGCTGGAGTAACTTACCCCTGTCTCTGAAGAGACTCCTGGGACCCTGATTTTAGACAAAGCAGAGCCACGCTCACCTCCTCCCCCTCCCCGAGCTGCGAAGGGTTAAAGGGTTTGGGAGTCGTTTGATTAATAGATGTCGTGTGAACGAGCACATTTGCCTGTGACTGCATTCCTGGGGCTTTCTGCGGGGCGATAAGCTGCGACCAAAGTCCTCCGGCTCTGGGCAAGGAGAGCAAACAGGGCCCCAGTGGAGCAGTTATTAATTCCAGCCTTGCATCTCCCAGGGCTGTCTCTCAGCAACCGGGCTCCCGGGAAGCCTTTCACACACCAATCGATACAACTCACCTCTCCCCGTGCCCTTTCCATCCTCATCCCCCCTCCTTTTGCCCTTTCCATCCTCATCCCCCCTCCTTTTGAGTGCCTGTTCTCCTTCCGTGCCGGGACCTCCAGCTCTGGGACCCTTTCCCATGGGCAGCACGGGAAGGGGAGGATGATATTCCCATCAGGGTGATGGAACAACCCAAAGTGATGCTGTAGTTGGCCCATCCTGTGTCCCTCCTGTTTTTTTCCTGCAGTGGGGATGGAATTTTTGGGACCAAGAAAGGGGAATTCAGCAGTAATGTTTCCCAAGAGCATACAAACCCTTCTGCTCCTTCTCGGAGCTGACTCTGCTCTGAGAGTCATTGCTTTTCTTCAAGAGACATTTATAAAGCAAACACACCTGATTCAGAATTTCTTTGGGTGAAAATTTTCTTTTTCCCCACAGTTGCAAATTGATTCAAGCCACAAGTGGTCATTGCAAGTCCAAACTTTGGCATAAAGACATAGATTGAAAACGAAACTCCTTTCCCTTCCCTGAAAAGCAAAACAAACTAAATCAGCCTGGACCTTTCAGTTTTCTGGTGTTCAGACAGAACATTGGCATCCTTACTCACCTGCTTTCACAAGGATGTAGTTCTAGTGGCAGTGATTGGTGCACTGAGGATTTTTCCATGCCACAATTTGGGAGCAAAAAGTAGATTTCTGATTGCTGAGGTCTCTCCTAACCCCACAGCTGCTCTCAAGAGGTTGGTAGTGGCAATGATCAGACCAGGAGGTGTCTCCTTCAGGAAAATCAATTTCTTGAGGTGGGCCAAGACATTCAGTAGTGGTTTTGGGAAGACTGGACTGCAGGCCACGCTGTAATATACAATTTTCCAGTCTCAGGGCAAGAAGTAGCACAGGAGTTAATGGTTTTAAATGAAAGGAGTATGGATTTAGGTTACATGTAGGAAATAAATTTTTTATTATGAGATTGGTGAGGCCCTGGCACAGGGTGCCCAGAGAAGCTGTGGCTGCCCCTGGATCCCTGGAAGTGTCCAAGGCCAGGTTGGACAGGGCTTGGAGCACCCTGGGATAGTGGAAGGTGTCCCTGCCCATGGCAGGGGGTGAAATGGGATGAGCTTTATATTTCCTTCCAACCCAAACCATTCCATGGTTCCAGAATTCCATGAATACGTTTGGCACTGTATGAAAACAAGATGTTTTCAAGGCATGCCAAGCGGATCACTTCCAAAACAGTCAGCTTTTAAAACCAGCCTATTTTCCATATCCAGTTCCAGATTTCATAAATATTGTGGAATCCTTCTGGCATTACAGAGATCACAACAGATCTGCATTCACACCTAAGCAGGCAGAAGGCATGGAAAGGAGCCACCTGCAAGTGACAGCACCTTTGCTCTGATTCATGTCTGAATAATTTTTAAATCCTTGAGGAGAGAAGTTGGGATCACACCAGAGTTTGATCCAAACCACAACTGTCCTCCTTTCCCATGTCTCCTTCAGAGGCTGTGGTGGTGCACAGGATGCCAGGACCACGGACCTACAAAGGGTTTGGAGAAGAGAGATGATAATTTAATGATGATTTATTTGATTATAAGCAACAAGCCACAAGCCGTGTGCCCAACCCTGGATTGTCACGGAGAAACAGTAAAATGAGATGTCCAAAGAGTCAAAACTGATCCTGTACTGAGAAATGGAGAAATAAATGCCTCACTGGGACTGTAAGTGACTTCAAAGCTATTGGGTGAGAAATGTGATAACTTTGAGCAGAATTTCCATTTAGCACTGATAATTTTTACAGGATTCACTGCAATGAGTACATTTCCATATAAAAGAGTAACAACCATAAATGAAAACAACAACTAAACAAATAGGTTTTCCCTATTAAAAAAAAAAAAAAAAAAAAAAAAAAAAAAAAAAAAAGGGGTTGTTCTGTCTAAGAATTCCCAGCAGACTCAAGTAAGCCTTATATCTGTGGCAGCAGATATGGAAAAGGCATACTGAGGTCATCTAATCCAAGGGCCGGAAACCTTTCAAGGGTTCAGTGCCAGACTGTATTTTTCTTCCCCGGCAGAAACTCGGCCTTCTCTGTCTCTCCTGAAGAAGAGTGAGGACCCCATAAGGGTGGGATCCTGCCTCTCCAGATCTAAACTGCTTGCAGCAGCCCAGCTGTCTTCTCCAGGGTTTATCCTCATAGCTCCTCTCCCAGCACATATCCCAGCCTTGGGATATCATGGAATCGTGGAATATCCTGTGTTGGAAGAGACCCACAGGGATCACTGAGTCCATATTCCACTCAGTCTCCAGTTGTTGGACAGAAAAGTGTGAGCCACCTGTGCTCCCTTTGCCTTCCAGCCCCATGAAGGCATCTTGGCTGCTCTGGTGCATCTTCAGTGAGGAAAACAGTCTTAAACCCTGAATTTAGGGGCCTGAAACTTGCAGTGAATCCCATCCCAATATTTTAGGATGACGAGCCCAGGAAAAGAATCACTGTGCATCTGCCTGAGTTAAAGGATCTCCCCAGGGGTTTGGTACTGTGGGAGGTAAAGGGTGTTTCATGAAGGCTCCAATATCCCCACAGCCACATCAATTAGGAAATCCCACTGGTGTCAGAAGGTCTTTGAGGATCTGGTCTGGAGACTCTTGTGTTTCGTAACTATTCCCACCAAAGTATTTCCAAAATGGAAGGTGAGACTTGTTGATCTTGGAGGTTTTTTCCAAACCTTACTGATTCTGCGATTCTGTGAAAAAAGACAACCATGGGACATCTGCAGGAATTTGAGACCAGACCCAGGCTGTTCTCCCTGAAATCCCAAATCTACCTCACACATCCCTTCTCCCTGAGTTTCTGAAGCCTCTAACCCAACCACTTCTCCAATTAGCACAACACAGCTTCCACCTTTCAGAGCTACATCTAAGAACCAGCCAGATCAGCACTGAGGTGGTATAAACTGGAATTTTAATCCTCGAGCAGCTTTGATCACCCTCCTCTTGTGGGCTGCACTTCAACGCTGCAGAGCCCTTCTTCAAATAGTTTTGAGTCAAAGGGATCGTGGATTCTTCTGGAAGAGAGTGGCTTTTCCAGGGATTCCTTCTTTCCTGAAGGGGTGATGCATTTCCTCGTGTGGAATGGTGTTTTCTCCTTGGAAAATTTCACAACCTGTGGTCGTCAAAGATTTCCCATGGGAACAGAGGTGTTCATTGATGTTCCAGAGCAGATAATTAATTTATCCCGTGAGCATCTCCCTGGAGTTTCCATACAAAGCCAGGCCTCTTCTCCTGCTCTGTCCCAGAGGTGATCAATCAGGCAGACTGCAATCCCTCATCCATGCCCATGTGTGCAGAGTCTGGCCCATGTCTGCCTCAGGCAATTCCCTCAGGGAATGGGGATTTCCAGCAGGATACTGAGTTTTGAGAAAACAGAGGTCAACCTCTGAAATATTGATTGCATCGAGGCCAGGTTGGATGGGGCTTGGAGCAACCTGGTCTAGAAGAGAGTCTCTGTCCACATCAGGGGGGTGCAATTAGATGATTTTTAAGATCTCTTCCAACCCAAGCTTTTCCATGATTCTATGACTCTACAAACCAAGGCAACCCAGGGCACAAACTGAAGTTCTGATGTACCCCCAGAAGTCCTGATGAGCACGGGGGTTTGAGCCTTCATTCCTGCCTTTCTCCAAACAGAGAGGACCTTCTCTCCTTCCTGGTCCACCTCAGCACTAAATCCAGATATTATGACAAGAAATTGCACTCCAACCATTTAGCTGGTGTTAGAAACCAGATCCAGACTGGATCTCTTTCCACACTCACTAGAGGTTCATTGGGGTTGTCGTGGGGTTCATTGGGATTATTGTTTATTGAACGAAAGTTCAATAAACTTTGTTTCAGTTTATTGAAACAAAGCGAGTAGAGATGGAGATGCAAGAGCTTCTTACGTGACAGGGTCTCCTCCACAATCTTCCACCTTCAGCAGCTTTCCCTGGGCATCTTGGCTTCTTCACAAACACAAATTATGGGCTTCCATGCTCTTTTTTTGCACTCTTCAACATTTTGGTGCTTTCTTCTATCTTTGGGTAATGAGGAAATGGTCCCCAAGTTGACCAGATGGGTAAGAAAGTCCACTAGTTTGGGAAAAAGAGAAAGGTCTTACTCAGAAGTTTTTCAGAAGAAAAACATATAAGAAAGCACTGTAGAAAAAATACTTTCTTTTTATTTTTTTGTTTGCAAGCCTTTACTTCTGATGAAGCAGAAGGGAAATCTTTGAAGCTTTTCAGCCAGATTTCATTCTCCATCAGTGGAGTTTCGTGCTTTCTACCCCTGTAATGTGCAATGTCCTCATAGATCTGCTCCACCTCTGAGGATTTGGGTAAAAGCATCACCCATTTCCCAAGATAAAACCCATGTTCTGCTTTTACACTGATTGTCAGCCAAGGCAGATCTTGCACCCACTGCCTTGTAGCAGGCTCTGAAGTCCTCGTATTCCCACTGGGGTGTGAGCACGCACAGAAAGACCAGGGCTGGTTCATGGGCCTGTGCTGGCTCCCAGATTTTCCCTGTGACACGAGGCTTTGCAGCATCCCCACTCCAGGCTTTCTCTAGGACCTGCCTTCCCAACGAGTGCAGCACTAAAAAAAGCCCTCAGCGCTGCGAGCCAGCCCAGCACGTCCGCTGGAAAAATGACATAACCCCGTCACGTAATCTGGAGTTCCTCCTCTGGGGCAGCCTCGCGGCGGGGCCGTGTGAGACGAGATCAAAGGGCAGCACAGGAAAACCAGAGAGGAGCCCAGAGAACGGGGAAAAACACCCTCACCCGTCAGGCAGGGCACTATCGCAGGGCTCTGGGAGTTCCCGTCCACAGGAGGGATGGAGACAGACATCCTCTGGCCCCTGGCACCGGCTGGGTGCGGGCAGGGTGTCCCTCTCCCTGCCTCTCCCACTTTATCTTTCAGACCAGTGTGGGACAACAGCTGGAGACGAGATTCGGCTCCTCTTGTGCCTGCTGAACTCCCGTGGAAGGGATGATCTGGACTCAAAAGAACTTGGGAGACTGCAGTGCCACCAGCCTTCCCGCCCCTGCGTTCTCCAGCTGATTTCCCACTCTCCCTTGACTTCAGAACACCTGGGGAAAACACAGGAGATGGATGAGGCAGTGGGAGGGAGGTGAAACAGCAAGGAAAAGCCACGGGAAGCGGCGGCTCCCATGCCAGGAGTGGTGGTGCTGAGGGATCCCTGTTGCACACAGAGCCTGGCGGGCTGGACCCTTTCCATCCTTCATCCTCCTCCCTGTCCCTTCAGCCACAGGGAATTTGCCATCAGCTGCACCCCCCGCCAGTCCTCCAAACCCAGCCCCGTGTGCCCAGCGGTGCCCACGCCGGGGGATTTGCCTTGCCCAGGGTTTGTGGTTCCTGACCCCTGACTTGCCCGCTGCCACTGGAATTCCCTATCGCTCCGGTGACTCAGCTGACAGAAAGGGAGACAATGGCATTTTACATCAGCCCAGGCTATCAGGAGCCTGCCTTATCTGAGCTGTGTTTTTCTATTAGTCTAACACTCCATTGTGCATCCCTTTATCAGCTGCAATGTTGATGTAATGCTGGCTTGGAAGTGGTTTCTGCATCCTAGCACTAAGACAGCTCACTTTTATTTCGGGGGGGAAGGGGAGGGTGCGAGAGGAGGGTTTATCGGGATTCTCAGGAGATAGGAGCCCTTCTCCTGCATGGAGCAGGGAGGGAGGGCTGGCTGGGTGGTGAAGGGGGGCTACCAGCCCAAATTGAGCAGACTTTTTTTTTTTTTTTCCAACCAGCAATTTAATGAGCATAATTCCTGCTCCTCCCATCCAGACAATATTTTTAATCAGGATGTTCACTCACCAGGATAAATGTCCTCTCTGGGTCCTTCTGCAAGTCCCAGAAGGTGCAGACCTGGCTTTCTGCAGCAGGACTGGCTCAGGTGCTGGTGGTAGCTTGAGCCCTGTCATGTCCTGTAGTGTGGGTCATCCCTAACAGCATTTTCCTAGGCAGGTTTTCACTGGCTGTTAAACTCAGGGTCCTTTTTCCCCCCAGATTTTTTACATCTCTAAGCACCTATTTTCAAAATCCCGCCAGCAATTGAACATCCTTAAAATGACGTAAAAAAAAAAAAAATCTGTGATTAAATGGAAAGGACAAATGAACCCTCATGCATGAAGTAATAACTTAATGGTGTGGCCTCATCATCTTTGCTTCCTGATGATCCTTGTGGGTCCCTTCCAGCTCAGGATATTTTAAATTTAAACCCTCAGGACCCGCCCCCATGACAGCAGCAGGGACAGAGTCACTTCAGCTGTTACACAGGAAGAGAGGAGCACATTAGAGTCCTGTTACTGCAGCAACATGAGCTTTATGGCCAGGTAGGATCAAACATCAGATTTGGCTTATTCAGCAGTGGAAAGAGCAGCAATGAGGTTGTCAAGGCAGGGCACAGAACATCTGGAGCCGTATCTGAGCATCATCCATGACCACCACGACCTGGTTTCACTCAGCTCCCCCAGCCCACGTGGCAGCCATGCTTTGGCCAAAGTCAGCAGCAGCAAATACTGACCCAAATCAGTATTTTTGAGCCCACTGTGACTCCCTCTGGGAGCACTCTCTGGTGTGAGGGGGGTGGACCTCATCAGGTGGTCTCTGCTCCTTCCTTGGTGGGATTTCATGCTTGTCCTTTCCTCCTGTCTCTGTGTGTGAAAGTAGGACCAGAAGACATTTTTAGGTTTCCTCTTTTTTTCATGAAGTTATTAATTTCCTATTTTGCTTCACTCAAGCCCAGTGGCCTGGTAAAGATGCTACTGCCAAGACACCCCCTCATAAAGTGCACAGAGCCACTTGTAGAAGCCACACATGAATTAGAATCACAGAATCACAGAATCACAGAATCACAGAATGGTTTGAGTGGGAAGAGACCTTAACAATCATCTTTTTCCAGCCCCCTGCCATGGACAGGGACACTTTCCACTATCCCAGGTTGCTGCAAGCCCACCCAACCTGTCCTGGAACACTTCCAGGGATGGGACAGCCGCAATCTCTCTGGGAAACCTGTGCCAGGGTTTCCCCAGCCTCTGAGTAAAGATTTTCTTCCTGACTTCTGATCTAATCCTGTCCTCTCTCAGATAAACCATTCCCCATTGGCCCATCACTATCTGCCCATAGAAAAAGTTCCTCTTTCTCCTTTTTATAAACCCATTAAAGGTGTCCCTAAAGCCTCCTCTTTGCCACTGTGTCATTAATAAAGACCCAGTTTGACTCCTTCTTTGCTGTTTCACTGGTGCCCCATTCACAGGGTGATCAAGCAGAGGATAACATTATGGATTATGGATTTGGGGTTCACCTGCTGGGTGGCTTACTGTGGATGAGGGGCTGTATTTTGTGGCTCTAGACAGGTGTCTGCTGCAAATCCATCACCACAATGGTGTGGTAGCTCTGGTCAGCTGTAGTGATTTTGGTTTGTTAATTTTGCAATTTTTTAATTTAAATTTTTTTTGTTAATGTATTATTAAATGTGATGGGGTTTAGTGTTGGTTAATTATTAGAATATTTTTTGTTGTGAGATAGGATTAGGAGAAGGGTAAAGTAGGTTTAAAATTTTAAGAGAGTATAAAGATAGTTTTATTAATAGTAAGTTAAAAAAAAAAGAAAAAAGTAAGAATTAAAAATAAATTTTTTAGATTTTTTATATAAATTTTTTTATTGTTAATGCAGAGAAATAAAATTTAAAATTTTAGTTAGTTTATTATTTATAAAATAGGTTTTAAAAATTTTTTTAGGGAGAGAAGTTTTTTTTGTTTATGTTATGGAAAACCTCAGCAGGTTTATTTGATATGGAAGAACAAGCAATCACACGTCTTGCTGTGACTGCAGTCAGACCCCTGAACTCCTGTTTGACAGCAACAGTCAGACTTCAGGCTTTTCTGGAGTCCATGGAGCTCCAAAAAGCTAATCAGGACCCATTTGCATCCCTTCAAACTTTATCCTTGAGGCCAGAGGAATCTACAGGGAACTGCAAATAACAGCCCCAGGAAAATCTTGTGGACATGTGTGAGCTTCATCCTCTCTGCCATCGTCCACACACTGCTCTCCCCAGAGGAGAGGGTGGGTGGTACCAACATGTGCTGCCCAGGGCAGTGCTGGAGTCACATTCCTGCAGGGATTTAAAAGCCCTGTGGATGTGGCATTTGGGGACATGGGTTAGTGGTGGCCCTGACAGTGCTGGGGGAAGAATTGGACTTTTCATCCATCCCCAACAGGCTTCAGCCTGGGCTTTGGCATTTGCCTACCACCACTTTTTCATCAGTGTTTGCACAGCCTGGGTGACCTTTGCATGTTGAGCCCTGGAGATGAGTGAAGACCACAATGTGTTTTACTTGCAGCAGAGAAACTAAAACAGGCCTTTCTGAGAAGACCTTCAGAGCTGATTTAATTTCTTGCTCCTTCATTTACTGCTCCTTCTCCTCTGCACCCACCAGATTAGTGAGAATCCCACATGACAGGGACTCAGCAGAGTTCAGATGGAGTGCTTGGGTGGCAGCTCTGAAGTGCTGTTGAAGGGACAGCAAGAGCAGAAACACAAACTGTGGTGGGCAGAGTCGTGGTCAATGGTTACTGCCCATCCCCAGCCACATTTGTGGGACTGCTGCATCCTCAGACCTCAAATAAATGTGTGGAAAGGCTCATGCAAAGGGGTTAACAAGTCCTGAGGGTCTGGGCTTAGAGAGGTCCTACCTGGACCAGCCATCTCATGCACTGAAGCTGTTTTGCTCTTGCCTCTTCAGCCTCCCCTGCCCGAGGTGGGCCGGCTGCTCTCTCTGCTCAGCGAGTGGCCACGGTTTCGTTTCAGTCATCATTTCTATTGTTATCTGCCCATTATCTGATCCTCTCCCAGGCCGGGCCAGGAAACATCCTTCTGTCTCTGCCTTCAACAGCTCTCCATCCTCTTCCTCCTTGGAGAAGACAAAAGCAAAACAAGCGCATAATGAATCGGACATTTCCCTTCTCGCTTTGCCCCTTATTTCCCCCTCTCATTTTTCACACCGGCCAATTTCTGCCTTTTCCCTCCTGTTTGTTTGGGATGTGGCCTGTGCTGAGCATCCCGGGGAGTCTGGCCGGCTCCTCTCGGAGTCAGCGGGAGTTCAGCCGTGGGTAAGGCTGATAGGGCTCCTCTGGCCCCCACTGCGTCCTCAGACGCCTGCAAGGAGCTTGGCCTCCTGACACCGGGCCATGGGATCAACTCCAGGCCAAGCTGGAGGTTCATGAGGGTTCAGGAAAGCAACTGGGCAGTTGGGTGGAGGAAAAATGTTCTGTCGAGGGCGATTAAACGTAAGATGGGCTTATCCAGCTCAGGATGTCACGCGGCAGAAACGCGCTGAAGGCTGGAAGAGGGTGCTGGGGAAGCACTGCTCTGTCCTTGCCCTCATTTTGTTTTTCTCCATGGCATTCCTGGAGGAGAGGTGGGACACTCACCTCTGTGCACTCCATGGGTTCTGTTCCAGCTCTAGAACAAGAGGGGGCAAAGCTCTGCCTGTGAAGCCCAGCACTCCTTAACCTCCGGTGACATTTCACATTTGCTGCTCCAAACCCACATTGGGCCCCACACCCAACATTCAGTGGGGCTCTGCTTCTAGGCCAGGTGGTCCTGCTCCTCCCTGGACCTGCTCAGGGTAGGAGTATTGAGGACCTGTAAAGAAAGCTCCCCTGAAACACCCACACCGCCCTGAAGTCCCCATCTGAGCAACCCCTCCCTCTCCCTCACCTCTCCCCACCACCCAGCAGCGCTGCACTTTGGCTCTTCTGTTCATTTGCCACCTTTTGTTGGGAGCCTGATTTTCAGAGATCCCAGCAGTCCAGGGTCAGCGCTGCTGTGGGCTTGGTTGTGTCTTCCAGGTAGGAGCCAGGTCTTTGGAAGCTCAGCTGCTTTTTGGGGAACTCACCTGCAGGCTGGCCAAGGGCAAAGGCCAGTGGGAAAGACTTTGATGTCACTGGTGTGGGTGATGTGGGCCAGTGCCAGTGGGAGTTCCTGATCCTGTTCCCATGACTGGGGGAAAGACAAGGATCTGCAGGGAGTGATCCCAGATCTGAAACTTTCCCTCTCTTTCCAGAAAATGAAGATGAAAAACAAGACACACCCACACACCCCAGAGAGATGAGTTTTCCCAAATACAGATTCTGCAGTTATGTTTTAATTATCAGTTTTCATTGCAAATAGAAAGGAACAAATCATAGGATAATTAAAGTTGGAAAAGACCTCTAAAATCACCAAGTTCAACCATTCACCCATCACCACTATGCCCCCTGAATCAGGTCATGAAGTGCCACACCTGCTGGTTTTTAAACATTTCCAGGGATGGTGACTCCACCACTTCCCTGGGCAGCTTGTTCCAACACTTAACCTCTCTTTCAGCAGAGAAAATTTTCCTGATATCCAACCTGAACGTCTCCTGGAATAGCTTGAGGCTGTTTCCCCTTCTCCTATCTCTTGTTTCCTTGGAGAAGAAGCCAAATCTCAGAATTTGAGGGAGGAAAGATGAAAGATGAAAACATCCTTATTTCCTTACCTCTGTAAGATACCCTGACTCTTTTCCTGTCGTTGCTAACCAGGCCATGTGGCTGAAACCAGAAGGATCATCTCTCAGTGGATGCTGGGATAGTTAGTTTGTAGTTAGACACTGAGAGCCACATTGCTGTTTTAGAGAAGACCCTGAAAATTTAGAAAGGGTGTGGAAAAAGGGCTACAGACATCATCTGAAGAGTGAAGAGGAAACCTTGGCATGGCAGGCTCAGAAAGCTTGGTCTGGTTGGCTGATTGGAAAAGGAGAAGTGACTGGAGAAGAACTTCTTGGGGAGAAAATGCCTGGTGAAAAAAGTGTCTTTAATCTAGCAAAAATGGGCTTCCTTGGCTGCAAAGCAGAGCAAAACCAGCCAGGCTTGTGGTTGCTGCAATAGGAAATGAATCACTTGATTAACCCAGGATCTTCATTCTTGGATATCTTTAAACTGGGAGCAGATGCATTCCTGGAAGCAATGTTTCAGTCAGGTGCAAGCTGCTGAGTTACAGGCAGAGCTGCACCTGAATATCACACTCACAGTGCTGAAATGAGATGGGATGAGCCCTGATGGATGGAGATTCCAAGTGGATTTGCTCCAGCAGTTCTGGAGGGACTGCAAAGGGAGATCTGGCACCTCCTTGCTTACTGGTTTATGAGAGTTGTGAGATTTCTTCCTGGTTTGAGGAGACAGCCCTTATTCCTGTCTCAGAGCTTCTGACTGGGGTAGGGCAATGGCTCAGCAAACGGAGGTGATGGGGAAACCAGAGTGAGAATCACAGAATCATCAGGGTTGAAAGAGACTTTCAATCTAGTCCAATTAGAATTTCCACTGGGAAATCTTGGAGTAGTCCAGGAAATGTTTCTGCTTATGAAGGCAGGCTGGGACAGCTGAGGGTGTTCTGCCTGGAGAAGAAAAGGCTCCAGGGAGAGACCTTAGAGCCCCTTCCAGTGCCTAAAGGGGCTCCAGGAGAGCTGGAGAGGGACCTGGGACAAGGCCTGGAGGGACAGAACACAGGGAATGGCTTCCAACTGCCAGAGGGCAGGGATGGATGGGATATTGGGAAGGAATTGTTCCCTGTGAGGGTGGGGATGCCCTGGCACAGGGTGCCCAGAGAAGCTGTGGCTGCCCCTGGATCCCTGGAAGTGTCCAAGGCCAGGTTGGACAGGGCTTGGAGCAGCCTGGGATAGTGGAAGGTGTCCCTGCCCATGGCCAGGGGGTTGGAGGTAGGTGACATATAAGGTCCTTTCCAACCCAAATAATTCTCTCACTCCATGTATTTTTGTGCTTTTCTGCTGGTGTTTTTAGAGTCTTTATCCTTCTGGGTTTGCAGGTCATAAGCAAACAGGGAGGCTGTTGGATTTAGTACGTCTCCTCTTCAAAATGGAATTGTCCTTTCTTTAACACTTATCCCATTCTTCCTTCTTTTGGTTGTTTGTTTTTCTTTTTGAAGGCATATTTCACTCCCAGCTGCTTCATTATCAATGTTCAGTTTTCTCACTGGGCAGAATTTACAGGAGAGACTTTCAACAAATATGTTGCTTGAAAAATGCTTTTCCTGAGCTCTGCCTGCCATTCTGAGCAGGAGTGTCTGTTGGGAAGAGCCACCAGCAGCTAAAAAGGGTCTAAACCCCCTATTTAGACCACAGGCTGCAAGGTGTGAGCATCAAGAGCGAAACTTCAGTGAATTCTGAGAAAATCTTCAACAGTGGAGGAATAAAAAGTGAACAGGACTGAAGGATATTGTGACAGGTAGGGGACCTTGAAAAACTCAGTCCAAACTCTGGATCAAACCTCCATAACCTTTCCTCCTTGTGCAGCCTGTTCTTGTAAACCACTGGTGATGGGGACACTGTTCTTCCTCTCTCCTCTCTCCCTAGACAGGGAAATGAGGGACATATCACATTTACCCCGTGCCTTATCTAGAACTGAACCCTCCGTGTCCTTCAGCTGCTCCTCATTGTCTGTGTTGTTCACTCTTCTCCTCATCCTTGTTGCTGTTTCTGCATGTCCCCCACTTCCTCCTGTAACTCCACATGGTGCCCAAGCTGGACCCTGTCCTGGAACTCCTCAATCCCAGGTTTTGGACCATTTTAAGCATCTCAGTGTGGAATAAAAGTCCTTTGCTCCAGCTGATTGATGCTCAGCCTCTGATCTGCAATGCAGATCCCCTTCTGCTCCTGCTCTGCTGCCCTGTGGTTGGTCACCATCAATCCCATCCTATTGCATGCAGGATCTCTTTCCTAAACCCACTTTTTTCCCAGAAAATTTTGTTCATGGAGATTACCCTGTACTCTTACAAACATTCTGCTTCCAGGAGTTTTTATACCAATATAGGAATACTGTGTTCTCTTCTTGCCAAATTCCCCACACTCCCACAGAAACTGTGGTGACCCAAACCTTTTAGGGGTCAGACCAGTCCCATCCATATGAGATGGACATGGGCTCCCAGCCCTCTGGGGCATCAAGAATTTCGTGCCCTGTGTACACAGCCCTTGGCCCAACAAGGAGGGGCTGCAGCCTCTTGCATAGAGCAAGGCCCCAATACCTTTCACTGCATGGCAGGAAAGGAAAAAACCCCTTTCCATTCATTCTGAGCAGGTTTTCCAGCCCCTCCCGTCTTGACCCTGATTGCTTATCAGCTGAGATATGTTTATCCTAAATCTTTCTTTTCTCCTTTTCGTGTCTCCCCCCTCCACCTCTTGCTTTCCTGCTTTTTCTCCCACTGTTTCTCTCTCCCAGCAGCCCACATGCACACCCCCTTCCCAAGGCCAGGGCTGAGCTTGCAGAGGAGTGAAGCTTCAGACTAAACTTTAATTTGCACGCTCGCTCTCTCAAGGGCACCCGGCATTTTTTCAGCTGTTGTTCACCGCAGAACTGGAAGGTTCTGGTTTGTGCCACTGTCGATTGAGACAGCACCAGTGTAATTACAGCATGTTCCCTCCCTGTGGAATTCAGGAGAGACCAGCTCCTTTTATAGCCTGGCCAGAGCCCCTCTGAGGGGCAGCTCTTGTGCCTCTTTTATACCCTCTGTCCCCAGGACTGGCAGGAAAGTGCTGCAGCGTTGACCTCAAGACCTGCAGGTCCTCTAAGTGGTTCCTAGAAAACCCTCCTGGCACTTTGCCCACGGGGTACAGTCACAGCTCTGCCCTGGGAGGGCTGTGCTGCTGCTGGCCTGTGTCTCTGCAAAGTCCCTGCTGCTGCAGACACTATTCAGAGACCAGGTCCTTAAAAAATTCACATTACGGCTTAGAGACATTGTTTAGTGCTGGGCTTGTGGTTGGACTCGATCTTAGAGGGCTTTTCCAGCCTGAATGGTTCTGTGATTCTCTACACTGTGAACTGCCCAGCTGTGCACGTCTCCTGTTCCCAGGAGCTCTATTCCTACCACTTCCTAGAGAATCCAGGAGCCCTTTTCCTCAGCGGAGGTTTGGCCCATGCCAGGGCAGATGTTAGGATGCAGATCAGGAGCCACCCTCCCTGCAATGATCTCCTGCCAGAGCAGTAGTGATGGTGGGGAAGAGCAAGGGGTGGGGTGAGAAGAGAAATCCTGCACTTTTGGTGTCTGGGAGATGCTTGTGCTGTGGGAAATCGGTGCCTTTTTGGTGTCCTGGTAGTTGACAGCAGTGTCTGGTCAGGAGGATTAAACAGGGAGAAGGGAGGACATCACTTCATGCTGCTTTCCCAGCCTTTTAAACCCAAATTTCAGCGTAAATCACATGGAAATATCAAAGCATAAATGAGTATCACCTTCTCTCTGTGGACCTGTGACTTCCATTCTGATGGACCTGTGATTTCCATTCTGTTTCTGTCTCTGAGAGCCCATCCTCTGCTTGTCCCCATGCATCCCAGCCTGCTGCTGTTTCTCCACATTCCCAACCACTGGACAATAAAGTCAAGAGAATGCAACTCCTTCCCAACAGATATTTCACAAGGGGGATTGGCCTTTCTAAAAAGTCCTTCCTGCTCCTTCTGTAAGGACACAGCGTTTCTGTGAAGTCATCCTGGAGTGTTTCTCTTGGATTGCAAAAGCAGGGTGTTGCAAAATCCCTGGAGACTCTGGGAGACTGACACTGAGTGGAAATTGAAGAGTCTTGTTCTCCTGAATTGCTTGGATTTGTGTTGGCTTTCCTCATCCCAAGGTCCATGAAGTGGGGACAGAGTCTCTTAGGGCTGCCCAGAGTGTGTGTTGTTTCCCAAGTGGGACAGATTTAGTTATCCACTGGGTAGAGTGTTGGTCTGGGAAGTGAGGTGGGATTTAAACTCTCCTCCTTGAATGTCTCATCATGCTTCTCCCCAGCTGTGAGACAGAGGCAGTGCAAGAGCAGGATGAAGAGAGCTCCGTGTTATCACAAATAACAAGAACAAGTGGGTTTCTAATCTTGGGGATGAGATGATCTTTTCCGTCACAGGACACAGCTCCACTAATAAATAAAACAGTGCCAAACACAGACACTGGAACTTGATTGTCTCTGTCATTGACATGGTGCTTGGCACAGTTTTGGCCCCAGACAGCCACTGCCACCCTAAATCTGCACAGGGCAGGGCATAGGGATGCTGCTTCACCCAGACAAAGTCCTGGTGGAACATCCAGTCTTTTGGGGTGCCCTGTATGAACCCCCTCTGGGTGCAAGGAGCATGTGGCCAAGCACAGCTGAGTCTGTTGATGCATCACTCCTCTTGTGCTGCTTCTTAGACCCTTTACATAAACATCTGCAAGTGTCCAGGGTTGGGAAAGAGCCCATGAGCAGATAGGGCTCTGCTCTGACTCTGTGCGGCTGCTCAGATGTTTTTGCCCTGCTTTTCATGCAGATGAGCTTAGACCATGGCAGAGGTCAAACCAGCACAGGATATCTTTAAAAAGCCCAGAGCTGAACCAGATAGCTCTTCTCAAAAGCCTTCTTTGCCAATTGTTTTTTTTTCCATTCCTGCCATACTCAGGTCATGCCAGAGTTTCTGCTTGCAGCACATGGAAAGTGCAGCAGCTGCATGTCAAAAAAATGCAACGAATAAAGAACTACAGAAGGAAAGGGCAGATTGCACAAGGCAGTTCTTGTTTATCTTGCACTGGGGCTTGCAAGGTTGCAGAGATCCTCAGGCTGAGCTTGGATGGGGAGGAGATGTCCATTAGCTCTGTCTCCTTGATTTTCCATGTAAAGCTTTCCCCCCACTTTGCCACTCCAGTCCCCCCAGCACTGCCCCTGCCCCCCGTCCCATTAGGACCCAGCAGGCTGTTGGAAGCATAATGGAAGGGAGAGCTTTCATCCATCACAGACCTTGAAGAGTTCAGCGAGGCAGAGCCATCACAGAGGAGAAACATTCCTCCGCGAATCCCCTCTTGTCTCTCGGGTGGGAAGGGGGAGGAGGAGGGAGAGATAAGGCCAAACTAATTTGTCTTTTTTAATTGGCTCAGAATACTTGAACGAAAGCTGGTTTGTTATCCTTGGCTTTGCTCTGGCAGGCGTCCAGGATGTAGGGCAGGGCCGGAGGCTTCTGAAGAGTTAACCTCTTCTAAATATCCTATTAGGATCCTCTCCATTTAGTGTAAGGACGATGTAAGCAGAGTCAGAGTGGGAGGGCCTCTTCGGCTTTCTTTTTTCCCTTTTTCTGGTGGAAATTCAGCTTTGGAAAGGACACTGGGACATGCAGAACAGCAAAGGCCTGAGGGTGAGAGTCTGCTGGTCAAATTTTGCTGCATGCACTATAAACATCCAGAGCTGAGCTAATCACCCTGAGCTCACTTTGTAGTCAGTGAAGAGAGACACGCAGTCCCTGAGGGACAATTGAGCCAGACTAAGGCAGGATCTGAAAGAGGTCAAATGATTCAGGCCTGGAGTGGCTGGAAAGGGAGAATAGAATGGTTTGGGTTGGAATCATAGAATCACAGAATGGGTTGGGATGGAAGGGACCTTAAAAACCATCCAGCTCCAACTCCAAGGCGGTGGAACATCCATATTCTCAGGATGTTCACATTGATCTAGTGTCACACAGATGTGACAACAGATCTGTTGGGAGGCCTGTGCAGGTCTTGGAGAGCAGCTGGAGGATGAGGACATCTGAAATGGCACTTGATGTTAATGAGCAATGGATCAATCTGATAAAATCACTGTGGATGACTCAGGCTCTGGATGTCTGACCTTAGCTGATCATGTACACAGGGTTTTGAAGAATCAAGGAATCATAGAATGATCTGAGTTGGAAGAGACCTTGAAAATCATCCATTCCAATCCCCCTGCTGTAAGCAGGGACACCTTCCCCTAGAGCAGGTTAAGAAGTGGCACCAAAGTCAGGCTTGGGCTCAGATTGACCAGCTGTCCACGATTTCTATTGAGTGACCTGTTTGTTGTAAAAGAGAGATCACCAAATCCTTTAAAACAAACTCAAAGGCATATTTACAAGATTGTTTAGGCATGAGCTCCACCTTCATCAGTCTTTCTGGTCATGATGTCTGACAGACAAAGTGGTAAAACTCACTTCCTTGAAGGATCCCAACTGCACCTTTCAAGATGGATGGATCAAGATGGATGATGTGGGCCAGGCTGGTCCATAGGCCTTGGGGCAACCTGGGCAAGTGAAAGGTGTCCCTGCCTATGGCAGGGGGTTGGAGCAAGGTGATCTTTAAAGTTCCTTCCAACCCAAACCACTCAATGATTTTATGTGTACAGAGCTGAGTTCAGGACAGTGATGGTGGACCTTAGAAAAACCCTGGGCTTTTCCAGGGCTCCTCACACACCCAACTGAGGCCCAGCCAAGAGGCGTTCCGCAGAAAACCCGTGATTCCGCACGCTTTGGCTTCCTCCCGTGCTCAGAGGGGTGAATCCTCTTTTTGCAGATGGTTGCAGTCCCAGGTCAAGGCCTGTGCCCTCCACATGTCTGGGAGCATCAGATTTGCTTTGGTCTCTGACAGCATTACTGCAAAGTAATTTCTCTCTCTGGGCCGCGTGACTTCAGCAAGGGAAGAGGCGAGAGGCAGAGCCCAGCAGCTCTGACAGACACTTTGCAAGGTCCAAGGGTTAATTCTGTGCTCCGTTATAAATTTCCCTTTGTAGAGCTGCCAGGCCTAATTGATTTAGGAGCCAAATTCCCATTTCTCAAAGAAGACTTATCTGGACTTGTAAAAAGTGGAGCTTGCTTTCAACCCCAAAGCAGGAGAGTTAATGTGCGTTCTACATGTCCTGCCATCTTAAATCATGTTAATTAACCATGTCATTTAATTCACAGAAACGCCTGATTACTTTTTTTTTTTTCAGAGCCCCATATTGCCATCAAAACCCATCATGTGGGCAGTTCAGTTGCACCCCTCAGCCTTATGGAGAGGAAATCTACCTTGTATGGGGGTTGTTTGTACAAATAAAAGCCTACAAAGTGAGAAAGGGAAAAATGTCCTGGAGAAATAGATCCAAGACTGGAATGGCACAGCCAGGGCTGTGTTTGCCAGGGCTGGAAATCCCTGCTTCTTGTTTCATTGATGGAATCTCCTGGAGCTCACCCTGTGTGACCCCAGTAACGCCATCACAAACCCGTCCCAGCCCCTGGGTTTTGCTTTTGCCTGGGGTTTTAATCAGCTCCTTTGACAGATGCAGGCACAGAGGGGGTGGCCCTGCAGCCAAACACTTCTGTGGGTGCCCCCAGACATGGGTCTTGTCCCAAAAGTCCCAAGATGCCTGGGGCAAGTCCCATCCCATGGCAGCTGCCATGGCCTCAGCCAAGGATCAAAGAACCCCAGGAGTGAAGGGGCTCCTTGAGGGCATCTCCCCGCTCCTCCTGCCCCAAGGCAGTCAGTGCTGCCCTGCTTACCCTTGCCAGGGCTGCTCTGAACGATGCTGAGTTTCCCAGGCAGTTTCTCCATCCCACACTTCCCCGTCCTTGCCATTAGAAGTCCCTTCCCTCCCTTCTTTTACCTCTCATGAAGGAGTGTCACTCCTCAAGTGTCTCTGCAGACTAACCAATTTCACTGCTCCCTCCTTAATCTGACTTTCCTGCTCCTTCAGTCATTCTCTTGGCATTTTTTTGGGCTGTCCCCAGTCTGACCCCTCTTTCTCTTGAAGCCTGGAGGGGGCCCAGCGCTCCAGTGAGACCTTCCCAGCACCAAGGAAATAACTCCAGAGCTGACTTCAGAGATAATGCCATAACTCCACGGAGCTTCCCAACGGCTCAGACACTTCCCAGCTTCCCAGAGGTTGGGAAGAGGAGTTCCCATTATGAGAAGAGACTGGGGAAGGCAGACCTAAGACACCACATTTTGGTGTCCACATCCACCTGGCCAAGCCTCAGGCTCTGCTGCCAAGGGGAGAGAGGAGCTGTCGTGGCTCCATCAACTCTGGGGTAGGATTTGGTTGCCACAGGGGTGTCTAAGGTCATTTTAGTCTGAGGTCCTGCTGCCATTTGGCCTTTTTTTGACATCTCAGGTGCTTTCAGACTTTCCCAGCGCCTCTGTTCGGCCAACTGAATTGTATCTAAGGGTATAAAGGCTATAGAGGGAATATAAAGGGCATTTAGACATCCAGATCACTCAAAGATACTGACCTGGGGAAATTTATCAGTCTTAATCCACAACTCAGTCCTGACTCGGCATGCCAAGTCTCACAGCCTCTCTTGCTGTTTCCCATCTCCCTTCTCCATTCCCATCACTTTTCCGTGTGTAAAGGATCCTCTTTCCCTGCTCAGTGGAGGCATTGCAGGACCCCTTTCCCTCTCCATCCCTGAGCATCCCCTGGGAGCAGAGCACTGAAACACCTGAGAGAAACACCCCAACACTTGTGATCTGAGCCTTGCAGAGAGGAAAGGGATGGTAAAACCCCTTCCCTCAACTCCCCTCCCACCGCTGAGCTCTGCCCGGAGAGGAGCTGTCTCCTCCTGCCTGGGGATGTGCTGGAGGCTGAGCAGAGCCCATTCCTTCATGGAAACCCCCCTTCCCTTTTCCATGGCTCTCAGAGGCGGGCACCCCCAGCGCTGGGAGGGCTCTGACAGTAACCATGCCACGGGGGCTGTCAGTCAGAGCGACGTTGGGCAGTGTCAGCCACAGTTCGCTGTAATCTCCCGGGGGGAGAGCGGTGCCAGAAGTGACAGCTACCTTTATCCACATCCCAGGGATATAAACAATATCCTGAAATAATGACAGGGGGAGCATAAGCATCAATATCCTTCAGCTGCTTCTCCCCCCTCTCTATCCACCCCGGAGTATGTTCCTGAAAAGCCTCGTTTCCTAATACCTGGGGTTTCTTTGCTTATTAGCCTTATCTGCCGGAGCAAAGTACCTCGGTGAAAGACATTTTTTGGTGACATTTTTTCGGAATGTTTTTGTAATCCTTGCATTTATAGGCAAAGACAAGGAGATCAAAGCTGCCCAGGGTTTATAAAGCATGTCAGGCTGAAAGTTTGACATCAATTAGAGTGATATACACGTTGTCCAGATTTATGAGAAAACACTGATTTGGCCCCATCCCCTGCCCCCCAATCAGTGAGACTTTTTGCAGTGACTTGCATCTCTTTTCAGGGCCTGCTGATGAGTGATCAGGGATCTGTGACCCAGTGCCCAGTGGTTCTTCCCAGCTGGAATCCTGCATGCACTGAGTTGGCTGGACTCAGCTGCTTCCATTCACTCTGCCCATGGCACAGTCAGAAATTATTCACTTGAAATGTGTTTGAAAGGGGAAAGGGGATGCAGGACTGAGAATTTAGTTTTCCTCTCAACACTTTTCTGCTTCGTGCTTTTTTTGTGGTGTGTCTTCTTATGCTTTATTTTGCAGTAGAAATAACTATCAAAAAAAGGAATGGCTGAAAAACATAAATCCTTTATGGTTTGGTTGCAAGTGGACACATTCCCTTTAGAAAGTCAGCGGAGGGATTTCCTAATGAGAGAGGTTTGGGTGCCCATCCCTACCCTGTCCCAGTGTGCACACCCTCTCTGTGACACAGCAGGGAAGGTGCAGGGGAGCCTCATGGTTGAGTTGTTCAGGAGAAAAGAAGATGTTTTGGTTCACAGCCTCTCTCAGGCTCAGGAAAACGAAACTGAAATCATCTGGCTCCCAGAGAGGAGCCATGACCTTCTCTTCAGCCCTCTTGCTGAAGGTGGCCGAGTCTGTAACAAGAAATAAGTGACTTGTAGAGCGTGAAGGTAACGGAGGGGAGGGGAGGCTGTGCCTTTCATCTTCAGGCTGCTCCCCTGCACAGGTGGCTGTGCTGTCTTTGCTTTTGCCTTGGTGCTGTGACATGGTGGGGATGGAGCTGGAGTCTGATTTATAGACACAGACTCCCTGTCTTGTGATCTTCTGGGATTTGCACAAAGAATCGTGGAAAAGTCTGGGTTGGAAGGGACATTTAATGGCCAGCTAGTCCAGTCTTCTTGCAGTAAACTGGGACACCTTCCACTGTCCCAGGCTGCTTCAAGCCCTGTCCAACCGGTCCTTGGACAATTCCAGGGATCCAGGGGCAGCCACAGCTTCTCTGGGCACCCTGTGCCAGGGCCTCACCACCCTCACTGTGAAAAATTTCTTCCTTATATCGTGTCAAAATACAGCCCCTTTTAGTTTAAAATCATCACTCTGTGTCACAACAGGCCCTACTAAAATTTTGTCACCACTCGTGCAAGGTGATTGTGATTAGCGAATCCTGACCTGAAGGAACATCTTAAAAAAACATTTTTGGGCTCAGCTGTGTGTTTTGCAGATCCAGTGCCTTTGGGAATTTGGTCCAGGGAGAAGATCTGAAATGTCAGGAGAAAGTCAGCTTTCCCCCAGCTGGAGGAAGTCCCTAGACATGGATTTGGAAGCAATGGAGCTGTGTATGTATCTGTTGTGCAGATTTCATTTACCTCTGGTGTCTGGACAGGCAGCAAATCCCACAGGATCGTTTACCTCTGCATGGCTGGAGTAAATATGAAAGCAGTCCTGAATATCTGGGGGCCTAAAAAAAGGTTCTGGAACTAAAAATGGCCAAAGCGAAGGCAGGGTAGGGGATGACGATAATAAATGCAAATTGGGGACTTTATCCCTAAATTAGACCTCGCTTCCATCTCATTTCCCCTGCTGCCTTTCAGATATCCTCCCAGTGTTTCCTGGCAGTCCCTCCGCATTTTTAACATCCAAATTTTCCTGCTTTACCCCAGCGTTCACTGCTCTTCCTGTGTCTTGTGACCGAGGGTTGATTGCAGTGGACGTTGTTCCTCCAGAGCAAACCAGGAGCTGATTGTCCCTTTAACCCTCCTGGAACACAGAAATCCACCCAAACTAAGGAGTTCTCCCAAAGCACCTATGGCAATTAGAAATGGAGTTTGCTGGGTGGAGGGAACAAGAGGTGAAGATTTCAGCAGGGATTTTTGTCCCTGTGTTGTCACAAGTTGTTCTATGCCACAACCCACAGAAACTTCCACCAGGATTTTCCATTTCCTCCAAGTGCAACCCAGTGCTGCAAAGATTCTCTCAAATCTCAAGGCTCCTACTCATCTCAACACCTCCTCCAGATCAGGCTCTGGTGAAGGATAAGATTTAATAATTTATTGCTTTTGCATGGAAAATATCTCAGCAAAGCAGTTTTACAGCTCCTTTTTCTCATGGTGGCTGTCGAATGTGTCCTGTGATGGTCACAGGAGGTGTCACCCAGACACTCAGCAGATCCTGGAAAGATTCAGCTCATGTTAAAGCAGACACCTCCATCCAGCTGCCTGTGGAGCCTGGGGACTACAATGAATTCAGATGGCTAAAAACATCTTTGATAATTTCTTGGTGTCCTTTGCCTCTGATGCTGCCATTTATCTGAGAAGGGGAGATGAGCAGTGATATTTGTGCTGTCCAACAAAGCCCATTCACATGACCCAGCCTGTCTTCTGATCATCCTTTGGAGGAGCACTTGAAAATTCATGTAGATCCTTGAGTTGGTGTGGCAGCTTTTGTGTCTCTGCAGCAAAGGACACTTGAGAATGGACCAGAATCAACATTTATGGACCAAAAAGCTGATGTGGGGCTGTTCACTATAGCTGTTGTAGGCTGAAATGAAAGAGGAATCCTCATGGGACCACCTTTTATGGCTTTTTGCTAATTTCTGCAGCTATTTAGGACCTCAAGGTGTGCAGGTTTACTTGAAAGACAAGCAGTAGTTTGTGCAGACCCCAGTGGCTCGGCACTTCCCACCTTGGGATTTTACAGTGGGAGCCAATGTTGTAGCAGTGAACTGAGCTGAGTGATCCAATTCACCAGGGAAAGAAAAATTTGTTACAACTTCTCCTGAAGAGATTTTCTCTAGTTGTGGTGCAGCCACATCCTTTATTTCTCATTCTGGGCCAAACTAGAAATTACCTTGCACGCCTGTTCTGCTCATTTCTCCCAAATTTTCAGAGACCTTCAGCTTCTCCAAGCTGTGCTATTCAGTGCATGCCTGCACTTGCTCCTTGTTTACAAAGCTGTAATGAGCAAGGTCAGTCTGAGAAAGGCACCAGAAACTGGGACTCCTCTTCCAAAGAGCTCCTTGTGGAAAAGGTGCCAGCCAGAGAGAAAAATGCTCTGGTGTTCCCTGATGTCTACATGGCAGTGGGATACAGAGCTAGAATTTTAGCTGTCCTGGCTGCAATGCTTCCTCCTATGATTGCAGTAGGAAAGAAATGGGAAGCCATGAAAATTGTAAGAAGAAAGGCTGAGACAATTGGCATTATTTAATCATTTTGAAACTCAGGGCAGAATTCGTTGAGCTTTTCTCCATTTTTTGGTTTTTGTTTTGTTTTGTTTTTGTGGGTGAACTTGCCAAATTTGGCCTGAGTTTGCAAAGAGACTTGATCTGCCAAAACCTGCATTTTTGAGTGAATTAATGATGGTCATGAAAAATTTCAGCCAGCTGAGACAAAACCCAGAGCTGTCTTGGAGAGATAAAGTTAAAATGGTGCAAAAGTCTTTCCAGACAAGCCTTTCCTTTATGGTTAGCTCCTTAAAGGAATGCATGTACCTAACTCCCTCTCAAACGATGGAGAGTCACTACTTAATTCTTGGATGACTTTGGCCCTTCATGCTTAGATGGTGATGGCAGCTCTTGACAGCAGAAGGGACTGAACCAACAACCACTGAAAGCAAAAACAGAGTTCACACTAATTCCATTTACCCCATCCAAGTATTTGCACAGATTTCCTACAGGACTGTGAAAGCAACATTTGGTGGCACAGGATTGGATCTGACCCTTCTTCCTCTGAGCAAATTCCTGCACTTGGCATGTTTCAAGCCTAGCTTGCTTTAGCTTTAGCAGTAAAATGCAGATTCTGTTGAAAAATGCCAGTGACTGTCTCTACTCTTTGGCCTTGTTTCGTTTTCAAATCAAAGAACAGCCTCAGCATCCTCCCTCATCCTCCCTTTTATTTCCCTCTTGGCAAAAAATAAAGGCATATATTTTTCCTAGGATGCTGGTATCTCTGCCCAGAACATGCCATGATATTATTTTTAACTCTGTTTTCTCTTCCTTGCTTTTCTTTATGGAAGAGCCTTGGAAGCCACTCTTTTTTTCTTCATCTGCACCCACATCTGCTTTGCCCTTTCCTTCCCTTCCTCGCTGCTCCTGATAAAACACCTTGGTCTGATTCCAGCAAAATGCCAAATGTCCTGTGCAGGGAGCTGGGCAGAAATACCTCTGCTGATTAAATCACCCTTTTTAAATAGCCTGAGCTGTTCATGTCAACCCTGGTGCCAAACAATTTCTTGCCTACCCAAATCTCCTCAGCAGCAGCAGATCAGTGGCAGCCAACCTCTCTTGCTCTTGGCTCGTGCTGAGAAAAGGCAGCAAAAAACCAGACAGATATGGAGACGTCTCCTGAAACAACAGGAGGAGGTGAAGGAGCAGGAAAAAATATTTCTGGGCAGACTGGACTTTGCATTTCACCCAAATTCTGTTGTTTTCTTGCTGAGTGTGGACTGGGTGTTGTGTGAAGAGCCTCAGAGAGCAGACTGTCAGTTGTGGTGTGTTTGTAGGTGGGTTTGGACCTTTCCTCTGCTGGATGCACAGGGCAGTGAGGGGTTTTGGGAGCCTCAGATTTGTCTTGGTGACCACCAAGGTTCTGCCACATAAAAAAATATATGTGTAAAGATTACAGAGAACATATAAAAGAAAAAAAGGTAAAAACCAAAATGGCATCATCTTATCTTTGAATGGCACTTCCTGGTGCCAAGTTTTCTTCTCAGGGACAGGGGGCAAAAGGGGCTGCCCTGCTCATGGATTGCTGAGCTTCCAGTAGCTCCAGTGCTCCTGATCAGGTATGGAGGAGGAAATAATTGATTCCATTTTTCTGGGCACTCTGAACCTTGCAGATGTTGCACCTTGGAGAAAAGGCTAAAGGAGGAAAGGCACGAGGAGGAGACCTGACCTCCTCTGGGCTGGTTGTGCTCAGAGGATGACCAGGGAATGAGAAACCTCTAAGAACAGATTTCTCTTTAAGATGGAAAATACTTTTTTTCCCCACTATCCATACTGGTGGGCTACCAGGACTGCAGCAAAGGCTGAAACGCTGTCCCTGTGCATGGTGGTGCAGGCTCCAGTGCAGTTCTGCATCTCATCTCTGGGGATTCCAGGGCTTTGATGTTTCCTTGTCCTCATTTGGGTTGGCACTAACAGGTGATTGGGCCTGTGGACCAGGGAAAATCCTGGTCAAAGTCATGGTGGATTTATAATCCCTGTGAAAACAGTGTGCATGTTTACATGGATAGAAAGAAAACCCAATTTTACACCAGCAAGACTTTAAATAACACACACCAGGGCTTTGTCAGGGGTGCAAACCCTATGTCTGAGGGGAGGAGGAGAAGAATGGGATCTAAAAATCATCCCTTGGGAACTGCTCAGCCTGCTGCTGAGGGCATCCAGCACTCTCTGTTGGAGCCACCCTGGAGCCACCAGCTCAGAGATGCTGGACTAGAGCATCCTGAGCCCCAGTCCCGTTATTCCACACTGGCCTGCCAGCGCAGCCCTGGCCTGTCCCTCCTGTTCCCAGGCAGGAGTCAAGGTCTGGGTGGCAGGAGAGCCTGACGCAGGCGGCTCCCCCGTGACGCTCCCGCTGCCGGGGACAGAACATTCCCGCGGGGACAGCGCACAGACGCGCACGGACGGTCGCCTTGAGCGGCTCCGGAGCCAGCAGGGATACAGCGGGATTGTTTTGCCTTCCTGCTCCAGCGAGAGGAGGAGGAGGAGGAGGAGGAGTGGGGCTGACAGCAGGGATTTCACGGGAGATTGCGTTGGAAGTAGCCGGCACAGCTGGGCTCCGTCCTGTGGCCTTCACCTGCTGCTTTGCCAGGGAAGAGGAAAGGGGAGATGTGGCTGTTTGGTTTCTCCTGATTTCATGTTTTGTTTTCTCCCCAGGAGGAAAGACCCTCTGGTCCTGCAGTATGGGTTGGGTCCATCCTATTAAGCTCTCTTCACCTTCAGAAAAGGATGGCCAGGCTCACAATGATTATTGGGAATTTGGGAATGGTGTCTGGCTCAGAAAAAGCTCAAAACTATGCCTGGGACTCACCTGGGTCAGTGCTACCCATGCCAAGCCAGACCTGTGCCAGACTAAGCAGGATGGAGAGTTTGGAGATGGAGCTTCAAAGGGTATTTTTCCATGTTTCTAGGAGAGACAGAGTGGAACAGTAAGAGGTTTTATTGTTTAATATTGTCCATTTCTTGTGCTGGTGATTGGGCAGCACTGAACCCAGAGAAACACAGAGAAATGGGGTCATCCCCTTTCCCTTCATCCATCTTTTTGGGCTCTTCCTGCTTCAGAGCAAACACTGGTTGGGCATTTCCCCTGCAATGAATTATCCCTATGTTCCTTCCTTTTGCATCCAAGTGGGACAAGGCCAAGAGCAGCCCTTTGAGTAAAACACTGTCCATCCCCAGGGCTCAGGCCTTCCTTACTTGTATACAAGGAGCTGAGAGTGGGAAACTGGAGAGGGGCTTGGGACAAGGAATGGAGGAACAGGACACAGGGAATGGCTTCTCATTGCCAGAGGGCAGGGTTAGTTTAGATATTAGGAAGGAAATCTTCCCTGTGAGGGTGGGGAGGCCCTGGCACAGGGTGCCTAGAGAAGCTGTGGCTGCCCCTGGATCCCTGGAAGTGTCCAAGGCCAGGTTGGTTGCTTGGAGCAACCTGGGACAGTGAAACAAGTTGATCTTTATGGTCCTTTCCAATCCAAACCATTAAAGGATTCTGTGAAACTGGAGATGAATTTAGATCACCAGCCTGGTGGGTGTTGCTTTGTTCCCAACAAGTGGCTTTACATTTCCATGTCACACTTGGGGCTGGGATGTTGTGGGTCCATGCCAAAGGCTTTGCAGTGCTCCACTGCCCCACTCTTTTTAGGTCAAATCCATAAGACACAAAGCAAGGCAATATTTTAGAAACACCATTGGTGCTTCTGCAGCACCTCACACACACACACCAACCAATCCTCCCACCCCTGCAGCCTTCCCCGACTCCCCAGCCCACTGTATCCAACACTCAGCCACAGGCTGAGCCTCTCCCAGCAATTTTGGCTCTGAGCAGCCAAAGAGGGAGTGAGAAGAGGGCAGGGGCTGGGGGGGAAGGGTGTAAATTGCTCACGGAGGATGCTATCACGTCAAACGCACTGTTTACAAGCTGCTGCCAGGTTATTGAAGATCAGAGAGTCGCTGGCTCTAAACACAGCTACTCCTGGAGTGCAGCGTGTCGGGGCTGGCTGATACATGTCCCCCCGCTGCCCTTGGGGTGACCCTGGGGACCCTGGAGTTATCAGGGGGAAGCGACCATGCGGTGGGGCTGGGGGACCACCTACGGTGCGAGGGGAGCTGTGGGGAGATGCTGCACAGCCCAAGGGGAGGAGATCTGCAGATACAGAGGGATCCTGGCCCCTATAGAGCCAGGGCTGGGAACTATAGGAGCATCTAAACACCTGGGATAAACATTTGCCAGTGCATGGATGGCAGAGGTGACTTTTTCCAGTCTGAGCAGTTGGGCTGATTGATGTTCTCTGTGGTGTTGGCCCATGGAGAGAGGTGGCTCTGTCCACCAGATGGAAACCAGCGCTGGTGATTTCAGGCAAATTTGTGTTTGTTGGTTGTGTCTGTGGCATTAAATTCGACCCAGCCAGGAATCTGATCATCTGCACTGCTAAACTCTTAACCTGCTCCTCCCAGAAACTTAAAAATCCAAACAATCCCTGGGCATCAGACTGGAGACAGCACACATCAAGAGCAACTCCCAAAATATATTTTGGATCTGTCCACACTGTTTTGGAGGTTGAAAGAGTTTAATAGAATGGGTATGGCCAGAGCAGACCAACTGGCCTCGGGGCCAGGGGAAAGATTTGGTGTTTTTTTTGTTTATGAGCACAGCTGTACTGAGTAGGTGCCAAAGTTTAAGTTACTGAAGAGTCAACACCAGACAGAGCAGCCCTGGCAGGGTTTGTCCTGCCAAAGGAAGGCCCCTGAGGTCCTTGTTTGAAGATGACAAAGTCTAGTGAAGGTGTTCCAGGGAGGCTGGAGCTGGATGATCTTTAGGATGTCTTCCAACCCAAACCATTCTGTGATTCTGTGATTTTATGAAAGTTGGTCAGATGCAGAAGGGAGAGGCGAGGTGTGATATTAATTTCTGATCTCCTGGATGAGACAGGCCAGTTGTTCTGGAGGTTTGATCTGGATGAGAGAGCAGGGGTAAAGCCTCTCACATTTGCCTGTTCAGAGCAGCTGAGGATGCCCCTGCTTGCCAGAGCACAATCCCCAGCCAAAGCTTATCCCTGTGGCTTGGGGGCTCCCTGTGGTTATGGAATCATTTAGGCTGGAAAAGCCCTCTGGGATCATCCAGTCCAACCATCCCTCAGCACTGCCAAGGCCACCACTCACCCATGTCCCCAAGTGCCACATCCACAGTCCTTTCATCCCTCCAGGGACGGTGAATCAGCCACTGCCCTGGGCAGGCTGTTACCTCATTTCCAGCAATGTCCTCATACCCAGACATCAATATGGTTTTAACTCCCATTTCTGATCATGATCCCGAGCACCCCCAGCCCAGGGCAGTGGGCTGAACACAGAAAACTCCCACCACCCTGCCACAGCTGCCTTTCCCCTGTCTCTACTCTGTGGCTTCAGCCTACCCTTAAAAGAGGAAAGATAAGGTCAGGGAGAAGGTTCAGGTGAGGATGACTTAAATATAATAAACATTTGAAAGGCTGAGGGGAATCTCCTGCTATCCCAGAGACAATGATGGCCGGGAAAACATCTGGTTCTGGTACAATTGGGGTGACATCTGGCATTTAGAGGATGGTGACAGGGATTGGTGGCTCCAGGGAGATGTTCCTTCCTCCTGCTTTGCTGGCAGAGACCTGTAGCCCAGGTTTAGGCTATAGGACAAACTGGCTACAAATCCTTTTCTTGTGACCACGAGGATGGCACCGCCATCCTCATCTCCAAGGGGAGTCAGAGCTGGATCTGCTGCTGCCAGGTCCCAGGATCGTGAGCAGGCCAGAGCAGCTGGCCATCCCTTCTGGATAAACTGCTAATTTTAGCTGGGAGTGACCTTGGGCAGGCTGAGGGAGGAGGAAACCCTGGAGAAAGGAGGTCTGGAAGCAGTCTAGGAAAGGAGAACCCCTGGCAGGTTACAGCCTGTCTGCAGGGGTGGGCAATCCCAAATGTCACGAGGAAGGGTGCAGACAGGCCCTGGGAGAGCAGGACAAGGAAATCAGTGATTCAGAGACTTTCCAAGCCGGGGATGGTGTTGTGACACCTGGCTCAGCCCCCTGAGGGATGAACAATCCTCCAGAAACAGCCCCAGCCCTCTGCCTGCAACCCAACCCAAACCTCTTTGGGGCAGCTGTGGGGCCTCAGTGACCAAGGAAAATGCTTCCCCTGTTATCCCTGTAGGGTTTTCCTGGCTGCTGGCAGAGATGGAATGTTGCCCTGAGCAGCCAGTGGGCATGGAGAGGATTTTCCTTGGGCTGATTTGTTGCAGGTTCTGTCTCTGCTTCCCAGCAGGAGCACATCTGTGCTCTCTGCCACCCTCACAGCCTGGCTGTGGCACACAGACCCAGCTTCTCCTTGCTTAGGGGTGCTCAGGGATGGCCACAAATGCTTTTCAGAGTCAGCCTGCAGTGTCACCACCCTCGGGGACGCTCTGAACCAATATTCCTCGGAGAAGCCAACTCGGTGAATTCTCCCTCGGCACTGGGCTACTGAGCAGCCTGGCCAGGGAGAGGGCCCTTCTGGAAAAAGTGCTCATTGTTCCCTTTGGTGGAGCAGCTCAGAGGCCAGAGCTCGGCCTGGCAGGACATCGATGCCCTTGTTTGCTCTGCAGTGTTTGCCAGGGAATATTTACCCCGCTGTGTGTGAAACAGAGCAAGGTGAGGGCTCCTCACCACCTCCCTTCCCCGGCAGCCTCGATGTGCAGCGCCAGCAAAGCAAGCTCCAGGCAGCCTGTCCTGCACAGAGCAGCTGGGGACACTTGGAGCCTCCCTTTATCCCCTTGGGACACATCCTGAGCTCCTGGAATGTGGCAGTGTGCATTGCCTGTGGGTGAGCTGTGCCTGTCCTGCTCCAAACAAGAGCCCAGCATGGGATGGCATTGAAATAAAATCCCATTCCCCAGGACGTGGGACAATGGCTTTAAGCTGAAGGAGGATAGATTTGCATTAAGTATTAGGGAGAAATTATTGTTTCTGAAGAAGCTGTGGCTGTCCCTGGATCCCTGGAAGTGTCCAATGCCAGGTTGGACAGGGCTTGGAGCAATCTGGGATAGTGGAAGGGGCCCTGCCCATGGCAGGGGGTTGGATCAAGGTTAACTTTAAGGTTCCTTCTATCCCAAAGCATCCTGTGATTCCATGGCTCTGTGACATGACTTGGATGCTGCTTTGCTCTTGTTTTACCCCAGCTGACCAAGCCCATCTCACAGCCAGAGTCCAGCTGCAGATGGACTGTGCTGTGCTGAATCTTTTATTAGACGTGAGAAAATCCACACTGCTGGGAGTGCCTGGGCTCTGAGGAAAGCTGGAGCTCACACCCCACCAGAGAGACAGCAGAAAAACCACCCAGTGCTGCAGCTCCCCACAGCCCTGCCCTCTCTCTGGTTTTCCTGTGTTGTCCCTCCTCTCTCCCCTCAGCACCTGCTGATTTTTCCATGCCAGTCTCCCCTGCTGGCCCTGGCTCCAAGTTTCCACACTTCCCACTTTGCCAAGATGTCAGAGTGCACAGCCATTGCCCAGGGAAGGTTTTACACTGCAGCCAGGGGCTATTTCTACATCTGCAAGGGGAAGAACTGAGAAATACCACAAAAAACTTCTCTCCAAAGCCTCAAACCACTTGTAACCAGGGTGTTAATGACGATGAACTCAGCACAAGACCAGACATTACCCACAGAAGTGAAATTTCAGACAGAAGATGGAGATGCAGTAACAGGACCAAGGCTGCACAGGAAAGCAAAGACCAATAATGGAGGACTGAATATTCCAGTGAGAGAATGGAAAGACCATTCCAGTGGCACCCAGGCAAGAAATGAAAGGATGATCTTGGCTATTATGCAGGATACACATCACTTGATAATCTTTTTAATCCTTGTCTGGGCCATTCAGGGGTTCATGCTCTGTCTGTGGCAGAGTTGACTCATATCTTGTAAAACACCTTTGCACAGCCTGACAGGTTCTTCTTGGGTAGGTTGAATTTGAGAGCCTGGGTCACTTTTATCACCTTTCTCCTGCTCCAAGGCTCCCCTGTGAGCCTCTGGCTGGAGCTCACCCTGTGAAGAGACACCTCTTAGGCTGCCAGGGTGGGATGGGGGCAAAAGGGTTCTTGCAGAGACTTCTGATGGCATTGGAGACATCCTGGGCCGGAGGTCACAGATGACAGCACCCCACTCCTCACCTGGGACTGTGGCTGCAATCCCTGATGTCCATGCTCAGGAGGGCAGGTCCTTTTCTGTCCAGCTGTGGTGGAGGAGCTGCAGGGCCCATTTCCCAGCGGTTTTGGTGGGTGTTTTGTAAAATTGTGGATGTTTTATAAAACCATGGCTGCTCACGGAGCTCACGCTCTCCCTCCACGCCCTGGAGAGGCTCAGCTCGGTGGCACAGCCCCAGCCTGTTCCCCAAAGCAAGGGAAGAGTTTCCAGTGGCTTCATGGAGGAGATTATGAAGCCAGGTCTGCCCCAGGGAACAAATTTAACGTGTTTGTTCAGCAGGAACAAAAAGCTCAGCTCACAGCCTCTTGTTATGTTCACCCTGGGCTTGGCCACGTGCTGCAACTGGCCATAAAAATATCCATTTCCTTTCTAATTTCAGCTACAACATTTGACACTTTGGCCTTGGACGATAATGCAATGTACAAGTGCTCAGCAGACACCCTGCAGCCCTTCTTCCTGCTTTGCTCCAGCACAAATAATACACAGTTTTCACTTCAATAAAATATTAACAGCCAAGGAGTCTATAGCTTTCATCTGTATTTATTTCCTGACTATCATCTCATTAACAGGAATCTGCTGGTTCTGCATGGAGTTCCTGGTATCTGGGAGGGACCAAGCTGGAGTTCAAGCAAGGGGAAAGACCTTTCCTTCAACCCCACAGGGGGTATTGAATAAATGGCTTTTTCCCCCTGTGGTTTGAAATGGGCTTTGTGTAATTACAGCACATGTAACTCATCCCTTGGGAACCACGAAGGAACTGGACCTAGCCCGATTAATCTTAGATTATTTCTAGGATTTACTAGCCTTGAGTTCATAGGGTTCAGGTTGTGAAGATGGAGATCTTTTCCACAGCCCAAGGTTTCCCATCCAGCTCCAGTGCAGTCCTAGAAGAGTTCAGGTCTTCCACAGACCTCCATCCACCATCCCTATGGAAAAATCACCTTAGGGTTTCTGCACTAGATGTAGCATTTCTGAGACTGGGTCATCTCAGACAGTTCCCTTCTTTCTCACTCTGGGAGATCATTTATTGTTATTAAATCCCCCTTTCCCCCTCAGGGGGACAATTCCTTTTTCTCCCAGCCTCTTGTGCAGCAGTGGCATGAACAGGTAATTCTGTGTCATGGCTTGGGCTTGGCTGGTTGTTTTTTCTGATACAGATGGCACAGAATCATGGAATGGTTTAGGTTGGAAGGGATCTTAAGGATCATCTCATTCTAAGCCACAGGCAAGGACACTTCCCACTGTCCCAGGCTGCTCCAAGCCCTGTCCAGCCTGGACTTGGACATTTCCAAGGACCCAGGGGCAGCCACAGCTTCTCTGGGCACCCTGTGCCAGTGTTTTACACCCTCATTCTAAAAAATCATCTTCCTTATATCTGGACTAATCTACCCTGTTTTAGTTTAAAAACATCACCTCTTGTTCCATCACAACAGATTCTGGTAAAAAGTCTGTTCCCATCTTTCTTACAAACCCCATTTGAATATTTTAAGGTCTACCAGAGATTTCTCTTTCCATCTCTTCTGTTTCTTTCCCATAGCATCCCTTTCCTACTGTGAAACACACCTCCATAGCTGAACTTAAAATCTACTTCATGGGGAAGAAAACAGCAGAAGAAACTCCCTGGGGAGATGGTTCTGGAGTGCCCCAGCCTGGAGCTCACCCCTGTGGTCCTCACACTCCTCCCATGTGCCATCTGTGCCCTTTTCCTTTGCCCTCCACTCCTCAGCCCAGTGAAACTCCTGACTGGAGACAGCCTGAAGCCTCTTGTGGGCATTTCCCCGGGATGGAGATTCACCATAAATCAGGGAAATGGCATTTGAGCCTCCCGGCGCTGGCTGCAGAGCGGGACCTGCCGTGCTGTTGCACCGGGAGCTTGTGCAGCGGAGGCTCAGCCAAACGAGGAAGGGTTTTATTTCTCAAGTTTTTGTGGTGTTTTTTTTTTGTTGTTTGTTTGTTTGGTTGGTTTTTTTGTTTTTTTTTTTTTTTTTTTTTTTACATGAGTTTTCACTTCCCGAGAGCCGTGCAGATTCGCTGGGAAGGGGGGACATCTCGTGGCCACACCACGAACATCTCTCCTTCTCCTCGGGCATCTCCCCATTCCCTCCCCGGGAACCACCCCAACATCACCCTCTCTGCCCGGGGAGCCCCCCGGCCTCTGCCTTCTCCTCCAGGGGCTGGCGGTGGCTATGGGGAAGGCCAGGGGCTCACTCTCACTCTGACGCCTCAATAAAGAAGTGGGAAATCCTCGTATCCAGTTTTTTATTACCGACTTGAGGCAGAGCGGGGGCATCACCTGGCAGGAACGCTCCAGAGCTGGTGTGGCCAAGGAGGTGCGGGCAGGACACGCTCCCACCCCTGCCCGTGGCCCGGAGCGGGTGTAGAATGGCCAGCAGAGCTGGGCAGCGATTCTTCACCTCCACACCCCCACCCTGGCCACGGCTCCCTGTTCCCGGAGCTGCATTTGCGGGCTGAGGGGTTTTTCTCTATCCAGGTGGGTCGGGAGGGAGTTTTGTGTCCTGCCAGGTGGGTACAGCCCTCCGAGGCACACGAGGCAGGAGCCGTGACATCTCCCAGCCACCTCCTCAGTCTCTGCGGCAACCACAGAGCCGGCAGCATCCTCCTCCCGCAGGTCTCTGCTCATTCCCCATCTCCACGAAAGGGAAACGCCTGCACGGAGCCACCGCCGGGTGCGGCTGTCCCGCAGCGCTGTCGCCGGGAGCTGGCGGGGCCGTGGCTCACTGCTGCGGCTCGGGCTCGTACTGCTTCTCCGTGGAGGTATAGAAATCCTCCAGCACGGACTGCAGGTACTCGAAGGTGGGGCGCTCCTCGGGGTTGCTGCGCCAGCACTTGAGGATGACGCTGTAGAGCTCCCCGGGACACGACTCCGGGCAGGGCATGCGGTAGCCCCGCTCCAGGTTGCGGATCACCTCGGGGTTGGTCATCCCTGGGGGGGACATGGAGCAGCAGGAATTATTCAGCACCCAGAGGGAGAAGGTGAGTGCTGCCAGCAGCTCCAACCCCGGCTGGGCTGGAGGGGCTGCGGTGGTTCCTGTATCTGGGAATCCTCTCTTCCTCAGGGATGTGCTTCCCCTCCATCCCTCTGTCCCCTCCCTGATTCCCCTCTCTAAGTTTGGCTTTGCACAGGTATAACCGAGGGAAGGAAAGCCAGCTTGAAGGACCGCTTGTGACAAGAGGGACATTGAAGGGCTGGAGCGTGTCCAGGGAAGGGGCTGGAGCAGCAGGAGAGGCTGAGGGAGCTCGGAAAGGGGCTCGGCCTGGAGAAAAGGAGGCTCAAGGGGGACCTTGTGGTTCTGCACAACTCCCTGACAGAAGGGGACAGCCGGGGGGCTTGGGCTCTTCTCTCAGATAGCAAGAGCAAATGGCCTCAGGTTGTACCGAGGAACATTTTGATCGGATATTAAAAACAATTTCTTCATGGAAAGGGTTATCCAGCCCTGGCACAGCTGCCCAGAGCAGTGGTGGAGTCCCCATCCCTGGAGGGATTTACCAGATGTGTAAATGTGGCACCTGGGGACACGGGTGAGTGGTGGCCTTGGCAGTGCTGGGTTAATTCAGTTTTGCAACTTAAACAATTCAGTGATTCTAAGAGACAGCCGTGGGTGTGTGTCTGGGCACACTTCAGTGAATGCCCCCAAGCCTGGAGCAACACTGGATCCTGGGAAGTGCCTGGACACTCGTCCTGTATTCCCAGCACCCTGTACCTGGATAAGGGATCCTGTACCTGGATATGAGATTGTATACCTGGATAAATAATTCTATACCTGGATAAGGGATCCTGTACCTGGATAAATAATCCTGTACCTGGACAAGGGATCCTGTACCCTGATAAGGATCCTGTACCTGGATAAATAATCCTGTACCTGGACAAGGGGTCCTGTACCTGGATAAATGATCCTGTACCCAAATAAGGGATCATGTACCTGGATATGGGATCGTGTACCTGGATAAATAATCCTGTAACCTGATAGGGGATGCTGTACCTGGATAAGGGATCCTGTACCCAGATAAGGGATCCTGTACCTGGATAAGGGTCCTGTACCTGGATAAGGGATCCTGCCGTAGGTGATGATCTCTGTCAGGAGGATCCCGAATGACCACACGTCAGATTTGATGGTGAAAACCCCATAGTTAATGGCCTCTGGAGCTGTCCATTTGATGGGAAATTTGGCACCTGTCCCAAAGGAAACAAAGGGAAATAACTCCTGGAGTTAGAGCATCTCCCTCACCTGTTACAGGCACAAGAATTCCCCAAAACTGATCCCTGGTTCCTTTGGGCTGCTGATTGTGATTCTGTGGTTCTTCCTAGGAGAGGGGCTCCAGCCCTTTGATCACCTGCACATCCTCCTCTGGACCTGCTCCATCCCAGAGCTGGATGGAATATTCAAAACCAACTTGGCAGATTAATTATGGGACAACAACAGCAGGATTTTATTCTGTATAAAACTTCTCTGGCTTTTGCCAAGAAAATTTGGATCAGATGATCCTTGAGGTCTCCTTCCAACATGGTACTCTGTGATTCTCTGAAATCACTTATTAGAAGGGGGTTGTTTTAGCAAAAGTGCATAAATATTACAGCAAATATAAATTCCCCAGTCCTTAAAGCTGCATAATTTTGTTAAAACCAAAATAAGTCCCATTTTACTTTGTCCACCAAGTTCCTGCTTAACCCACTGTGGACAGCAGTGACCATAAGGTTGCAATTTCAGTTTAGCTAAGACAAAAAAAAAAAAAAAAAAAGCAAAAAACCAAAAACCACAACCAGCAGCAAAAACACCTTGATAAGTGGGAGCTGATCATGTTGCACTGCAGAGGAAACCACATTTTTATTCATACACATCCTTGCAGGACTGGAAATCCAACTGCAGGGTGTGAAATAAGCCCCTCAGTTGTTGCACATCACACTCTGAGTGACAAGGCTGGGAAATGCAATCTATGAAGTGAGAATTGTTCAAAGCAGATAGAGGGGAGCTGTTATTCCAGAGCAAAGCTAGCTGGAAAAATGCTGATGGGATTGGTTATTAACAGAATGGTTATTAACAGAATTATACTGATTTCATCAAAACTTCTCTTAAGGATAAAACTGCCTTAAAAAATTGCAGCAAAGTCTAAATTCCCCTTCATGGCACTTTCCAAATCACATTTGGGATCTTTTATGACCCTGAAATAGTTTTGCGTGTTGAAATGGGTATAATTTGTATCAAAAAGTATTTTGGGAAGAGGAAATTGAAAGAAATGTTTCTTATCTTATTTAGAAAACCCACAAAAACCATTGAATTTCCTTTCCTCAGAGTATATTTTAAGGGGAATCTTATCTCACCCCAACTCTAGAAGAGGACAGATTTCCAAAATTTGAAAATCTCCTGGTAAGTGCCACTTATGCATGAGTTATTTGTTTTATTTCAGTCACTTCTGCTGCTGATGCTCTGTAGACTCCCTTTGCAATCTGAATGATTTGAGCTCCTACCTGACCTCAGAGTCAGAGCTCAGTACAGGGATGATCTCAGAAGTCTTTTCCAAACTCAATGATTCAGTGATTTATAGTTTTCTAAGTGGTCCCTTAGTTTTCTAAGAAGGGACCTGATGTGGTTAGGGCTTGATTTGCCTGGCACACCTGGAAGCTGCTGCTGGATCCAGATTTGTGGCTCCAGCTCTGTTATTTCCTTCCCTCTGGACTGAATCCCTGCAAAAACCCGGCCACAGGCAGCAGCCTTCATTAGCAGAGGTCAAATTTCTCCAGCAAACAGCAGGAGGGTCAGCAGGACTCCTCCAAACAGAACCAAAAGAGCTTTTTCCCCATTTCCCTCTGCACTTTTCAGTTGGTTTTACAGTCCCTAAGCGCTGCTGCCTCTCCCAGGACTGGATTTTTGGGTTTTTCTGTTTCTCAGCAGCAGCCACCTGGGCTCTGGTGCCCTGTGCCTGGTACCCTGGCATTCCTGGGGGCAGGAGGGTGGGAGATAAGGGCAGTGCTGGGAAGGACACCCACCTTCCTGTGCCAAGTACTCATCCTCGATGAGCCTGGCCAGGCCGAAATCGGCGATTTTGCAGCAGAGCGTCTCCGAGACGAGGATGTTGGCGGCCCTCAGGTCCCGGTGGATGAAGTTCATGCGCTCAATGTAGGCCATGCCCTCTGCCACCTGGGAGGGGAGGAAGAGCCCATCTTCATCATCACCTCCCCAGGTTGTCTTGGCTGGTTTTCACCCCCCTCTGCAAAGCACAGCATTTTTACAGGGTTGCTGTTGTCTCTCCGTGAGTGTGTATGTGCCTATGTTGCCCATGGATGGATGGATCAGCAGACAGATAAATAAATAGATACTGCCCTTGTACAGCTGTAGATATTCAGCTTTACCACCCTGAGCAGCCAAGTGAAGCAGAACAGAAGCCCCACTCTCTGTTTTGCTCAGAAGTCACTGCCCTGAGTCGTGTCTGCAGCGAGAGTGGAAACCACATCTCCGCATTCCCGGTTTCTGCCACAAGTCTCTCCTCTCCAGTGGGGATTTTAGTCACAAACATTCCAGGTTAAATATGTGAATTAGGAAAAGGAAAAAAAAAATAAAACCACCAAAAATCAAACTAGCAAATATTAGAATTATAGAATGGTTGGAAGAGACTTTAGGACCTTGAAAATCCTCTCATTCCAACCTCCTGCCATGGCAGGGACACCTTCCACTATCCCAGGTTGCTCCAAACCCTACCCAGCCTGGCTTTGGACACTTCCAGGGATCCAGGGACAGCCACAGCTTCTCTGGGCAACCTGTGCCAGGGCCTCCCCACCCTCACAGGGAACAATTCCTTCCTAAACTCTGATTGAGGTACCTGGTGTGGGATGAGCCTCTATCAATGACAGCAGCAATATTTCATTGATGAGTGCTGGGGGTTGAAAAGGGAGATTGATAGAAGACAGAGATTGCCAGGCTGAATCTCAGATTTGGATTGGGCATTCATTGAGAGGGTGAGTGGATGTGTGCAGCCCCTGCCAGCAAGGGGTAGCACCTATTAAAGCTTTCAGTGCTTGTGGATGAGGGCAGAGCAATTTTCCACTCCATGCAGATTTACATGAGCCTCTGCACTCACGTGTGGTTTCAAACAGGATACTCACACCTACTTTCCAATGCTGCATTTCTAACCTGTGTCAACACCCCTCTAGTGCAAGGGCTGGTTTCTGCAGTGGAAAATGGAAGAACTGATGTAATTTCCTGTCCTGATGTTAATGAGATAGGACCTGGTGCTCAGCTCAGGGTGTTCAAGCATTTACCCTCAAGACTGACCACAGGATCAAGGGCATCAGCCCAGACTGTTCTAATTTTAACTCACACAGATCAAAAATTGCACTCGAGATGGTTGGGTGCCTGCCGAGCTGTGATGTCACCCCAACACCACAGATAAAGAGATTGCAAAATAGCTCAGGACACTGCCCTTTCCTCCTGCTGCTCCTCCCAGAGACACCCAGGGAATGTTTGAGTCCCTGCCCTGGGGAGGTGGGGCTGGGGTGGGAGAGGGAGGGATGGAAGTTGTTCTTCCAATTGGTTCCAACGCCTCAGGGATGGGTAAAATCCTTCCTGCCCCATGCTGAGGGTGACTTCTGTGGATTTTGCATGATTGGGGTGTGGGGGTTTGGTCTGTGTTCAATTATCCTGGTCCTGCTGTGTGGTGCAGTTTGCCCAGAGAAGCTGTGGCTGCCCCTGGATCCCTGGAAGTGCCCAAGGCCAGGCTGGACAGGGCTTGGAGCAGCCTGGGATAGTGGAAGGTGTCCCTGCTCATGGCAGGGGGTTGGAAGGAGATGATTTTTCAGGTCCTTCCCACCCAACCCATCCCATGATTCCATAATTCAGTAACATTGACTGAAATCTTTGCTCTGAGTCACCCAGAGATTGCTCTGGCTGCTGCAATTTCCTCCTGCACACAAATGCATCTTCAAAATGCAGCCAGTTTCTGGGGAATGCTCCCACTAATCCCAAGGGCTCTGTAATATGGATTAATTGGGATAATTTTCCTTATCCTCAGGAATTCAACACAAACCACAAGCTGTAATTTTCAAGAGAGGGAACGAAACAATGAAAGATGGAGGGAGGGAAGTGGGGATTTCAGGAGAGGAGGGAAGGAGGGAAGCAAATAAGTCAAATACCCTGAACAGGGAGCATGCATTTGTCTCCATAACATCTCACAGACCACAATGATGAAGCTGCAGATATAGAACATTTATCAGTAGTGAAGAGGGAAGGAACAGAAATATGTTCTTCTGCACCCCTATGGAAAGTTCAATGTAAAAATGACAGAAGGTGGCACTGCTTTAAAGAATTTAAATATTTTCATCCTGGTTAAAGCAAGAATGAAAGTATTTCACTATCATAAAGCATCTCCTCAAGTATTAAGATTTTCCAGTTGTTAATTTATTAAAAAGAAGCTCTCTATGAGGGCTGGAACCAGCAAACTTTGCACATTGTTTCCTAAAGTCCACTTTGACAAGAGAAGCTGAGTGATTTTATGGATAAATCCCATATTCAGCCTGATGCTTCAGGGTATTTTTCCCCAATATTTCCTAATTAGCCTAATTCTGCTCTGGATGAGCCAAATTCTGTCAACAGCTGTCTGGGACCAAAGTGCAGTGATTTAACCATTCTCATTCTTCATGTGGTTTCCCTCATTTTGCCCTATTTGTGTTTAGAGGCACTTCTGGACTAAAATTTTAAGCTGCAGCTGCAGCTATGAAGATTTGCAGCCTGGTGATGGTTAAAAGCTAAAAGTTTGTTTTCCTAAAGAGCAATATTCCCAGATTTGAGGGTCAGAACATCCTTTATGCCTCATCATCAGAAGGGCAGAACTGCTGGTTCTGCATTTGAAGTCTCTTTGTTGAGCTTTTTCTCCTTTTTTGGTTAAAAAGAAAAAGAAACTTTTTTCCTGCTCAGCAAGGACGAAAAGTAATATAAATAAAATCAGACCAAAACAAAGCCAACCATCCCCCCAGAAAACCCCAAACTCCAAATCTCTGCACTAGGCTATCAGAGGGCTGCCCTAAGGACAGAACTGATATGTCATGGACACGAGAAGGATGAGGAGAATCCCTAAGAGAACACACCAGGAGGAGCTGGTTTTCTCCAGAAAATCTTTTCTCTGGCTGACTTCAGACTTGCAGGAATTTCACTGAGGTAATAACAAATCTTGGATCCTTTTCCCATCGACTGTTCACTGACCTGAGCAGAGATATCAATGAGTTTGGGGAGATTCAGCTGGCTTCCTTCTTCTGTCTTCAGGAAATCCAGCAAACACCCTGCAGGAGAGGAGAGACTGCTGTAACCCTTCTGAATAACCCATAAATTATTTCCCCTGGTGCTCCTCTGAATATATGCCACAAATCTGCCTCCATTCTAAGGAAAACCTGAGGAACCAGAATGGGTGTCCCCTGGAGGATCTTTCATCAGGAAAGCTCCCAAACAGCCCAAATTCCCCTCTGTTTTGCACAGATCTGTTGCAAACTGCTGGGCATTCATTGTTTAAACTGTTATAAACAAGAGGGGGAAAAGAAAGGACCATTTTCCCCATGTGGGGAGTAAAAACCTGAAACAAACTTCCAGTGCAGAGGAGAACTTTAAATACTCTTCAAATGGAGCATCACCACAGTTTTTTCACCACCCAGAAAGTCTCTTTCTGTACCAGAATCAAACTTTTGGGCCACTTTCTTGCAGATTTGGTACAACCCCTCCTGCCCACCCTCATTCTGCATGGGACCACTGGCCAGATCACCAAACTGGTTCTGCAGGAGCCCAGCAAAGAGCTCCAAGAGTGTTTTTACCATTGGCCATGTACTCTGTGACAATGTAGATGGGCTGCTTGGTGACCACGGCGTACAACCGGACCAGTTTGTTGTGCTGCAGCTTCTTCATCAGGTTTGCCTCTGCCAGGAACGCGTCAGGATCCATGCTGCCCTCCTTCATGGTCTTCACAGCCACCTTGATGTTGTTCTTGTAGTAGCCTGCAGGGAGATTATGGTGTTTTAAGGAATTTGGAGTTCTCTGTAGGCTCTGTGGGGTTGTGTATAAGGAGATGGAGAGCTCATGGAGCAGAAAACTACAGGAACAGCTTGAATGCCTGTAGTGGTTTTGGTTTGTTAATTTTAAATTTTCTTTAATTTGAATTAATTTTAATTTTTTTTTGGTTAATGTATTATTAAATGTGGTGGGTTTTTTATGTTGGTTGATTATTAGAATAATTTTTTGTGGTGAAATAGGATTAATTAGGAGAAAAGTAAAGTTGGCTTAAAATTTTAAGAGAGTATAAAGATAGTTTATTAATATTAATTGAAAAGAAAAACAAAAAGGAAAAAATTTTTTTTTAGATTTTTTTTATCTTTTTTTTTTGTTAATGTAAAGAAATAATATTTAAATATTTTAATTAGTTTATTATTTATGAAATAGTTTTAAAAAAATTTTTGGTTTGGGAGAGGAGTTTTTTTTGTTTATGCTATGGAAAAAATTTTCTATAAGAGGAAAGAAAATATCTTTTTTTATGCGTCTTAATGTTTTTATTAGTAATTGTTTGGGGAATTTGTTTTGTGAAGTTTTTTTTATTTCTATTTTTATGGACAATGCCTTATAAAGAAGCACGTGGTAAATCCCAGTGCCAGCAGGTGTGAGAGGAGAAGGGACACCCATGTCACAGCTGTCAATCCATGAGGCTGCTTCAGTGAGCCCATCCTCACACAACCCTCCCAGACCCTTTCTGGGTGAAACCCCTGGGGCCTCCCACCAGCTGGGCTCTCAAATCATCCAAATGCCATCCAAAAAGGCAGGACTGAGCAGTCAGCACACGAGCTCAGCCTGGTCCTGTCCACAATCTCGATTTCCAAGGCAATCAGCAACCACAAAGAGGGCAGCAAAGGAAGCTGAGCTCCCCCCCTTCCTGTCCCCCTGATTTGCAGTAGGCAGGAGGGCATCAGGGATGGAGATCTGGGGTAAAAAGTAGAACAGGGAGGCAGAAAAAGTGGGAAAATATCACCCAGGTGCCCTAGAGGGTGTGACTTAGGATCACTGCCATCACTACAGTTGTGCCCAGGATTCCCAGGAAGAATGAGTGAGATGAGTATCCTAAGAGATGAGTAAATAGTGACTTCAACACCCATCCCCTGTGAAACCCCTGCTCAACCACTGATCTGTGCAAACACGGGCTGTGCAGTCCTTCTCAGGAATGCTGCAGCTACTTCTGTCTGTGTGCCCATAAATTCATCCTTAAGGATCCCCACTCCCGGAATAGTCTTGCCTTAGGGAAATAAAAGGGCCTTCCATCTCCTCTCTTCATGTCTTTTTTTGTTGTTCCTGGAATGGAGGGAATTCCACTTACCCATCCACACTTCCCCAAACTGCCCACTGCCCAACTTCTTCACGAGCTTCAGGGCCTCCCGAGGGATCTCCCACTCGTCCTGGGCCCAGGGTCTCTGGGGAACCAGGGATGTGCAGGGGGCTGTGAGGCGCTGGCACAGCCCATCCCCTTTCTCTGGATGAGGACAAAGCACGGCACAGTTCAGTGGGATGGCAGAGAAAACCTCCCCCTCTGTCACCAGACATTTTATAAGTTTCTTATATGCAAACTTGCTGAGTTTTTCCTTCCATGGGAAAGCTCACTTCTAAGCAGATTTCTATAAAAACAAATCTTTGTGTGTGTGGTTTCAAGGACATGGCTGTTCTGTCTCCCACAGAGGAGATGAGAACTGTCTCTCTTTCTTAACCTATGAGGTGAACAATTCTTATCTTGGAATTCTAAGCATTCCAGGAGTCTTGCACTGAGCATAAAGGAGAAAGCATGTTAGCTCTGAATGTAAGCACCTATAGCCCAAAAGCCTTCTGAATAATGGAGTCATTTTAATAAATAATATAAGCCTTCTGATAATGGAGTCAAAGAGTCCTGATTCATCACCCCACACAAGAAGCAGTCACAATACTCCTCCATCCACACACACCAGGAAAAATCAACCCATGGAAACCTCTACAACCACACAGGGAAATGCTGGAGTCCCCAGCCCTGGAGGGATTTAAAAGTTCTGTGGATGTGGTACTTGGGGACATTGGTTAGTGGTGGCCTTGGCAGCTCAGGGGGAACAGTTGGATTCAGTGGTCTTAGAGGGCTTTTCCAACCTTTATAATTCTATGGTTTCATGAAAAATTTCAGCCACAGGGATCAAGGCACCCAGAATGGCCCCACTTAAAGGGAAAAGCTCAAAGGGAGCCATAGAGGAGCAAATTATCCTTCCCAGTTATTCCAAACCCTGCCTCCCATACATCCCTCCTGCATATCCTGACAACATTCACCTCTTTCCTTTCCTGATGGGAGACACTCCCTGACTTTAGGGCTGGGGGCAGAGCTCACCCTTGCAATTCCCTAGGATGGAAACCAGGACATGGGTTCTGGTTGTAGGATCACACCTGGCCCATGGGACCGGGTGGAGCAGCTGTGGCATCTCCCAAGCCTCTCTCTGTCCCCACTCTCTCCCAGGACACAAATCCTTGAGGGAAGGCAAACAACTCACGGCTGTAATGATGGATGAGCTCTGGCAGGCTGGAGAAGGTCATCCTGGGGGAGATGTAGTACCCCCCTCCATCCAGGGAGCGGATCCGGTAGTGTTTGATGACGTCCCCGTGCACGGCGCTGCCGTCTCTCACCGACAGGGAATAGGCGTCTGGAGAAGGAGCACAGGGAGCTGTGAGGACAAACTGCACCCCAGCCAGGGACCAGCTGCCTCCTCTTCCCTTGCCTGTCAACAGCTCCAAACCAGCCCTGGCTGATGCTTTTCCAGGGCAAGCCCCTCAGAATTTACGGCTACACGCTTCCCTCTGTCCAAGGCAAGGGGGCAGGATAAAAGTTGATCAAAGCTTAACTGATCCTGTCCAGGCTTCCTGGGGTAACACCTGCCTGTGCTGTGGCCAACAGTCCCATGGAAGCACTGTGGGGATCAGCAGCACCTCTCCAGGCAAAGCAATCAGATATTCCCTAGGTCAGGATGGTCCTTCCACCGCTCCATGTTCCCATCTGAGCTCTGCCAACCTCAGCATCATGAAATCAGAATTGTTTGGATTGGAAAAGACCTTAAATTTCATCCAGTGCCACCCCCTGCTATGGGCAGGGACACCTTCCACTATCCCAGGGTGCTCCCACCCCATCCAGAGATTCCTAGTTTGGCCTTGGGCACTTCCAGGGATCCAGGGGCAGCCACAGCTTCTCTGAGAAACCTGTGCCAGGGCTTCCCCACCCTCACAGCCAAGAATTTCTTCCTAACATTCAATCTAAACCTGCCCTCTTTCAATTTAAAGCCACTTAAAGCCGTTTTCCTCTGGATTAAACATTATTAAACCATGTGCCAAGGTCAGTGGTTCAGCTGGGGGGATACAGAAGGTGGGCTCAGGAGAATTGTCTTGTTCAGCCACAAACTTGTGACCATGGCTGAACCAGATCTAGAGATTCCCATCTGGAATCTTGTCCCTTTTGGGCTTCAAGGGAGCTGCTCAGCCATCCACCACTCCAACCTGCTATTCCCTCCATGAGAATCTAAACCAAGGTTGGTTTTCAGTGCACAAAAGCATCACTAGATGTTGCTGCAGGGCAGAATTTCCAGCCTGTGTCAGTGTGATTCAATGCAGCTTAGCAGTGGTTTTTTTTCCCTTTGTCTGGATCATATTTCTGGAGTGAGCTGTTACCAGCCTGCTGGGCTGCTCTAAGTCTAATATGTCACCTGGGCTGATAAACTTCCCATTTTAAATGTTTTTTAATGAAAAGGCAAGGCTATACATGTTTAAAAGTGTGAATCTGTTCATGCAGCATCATAAAAAGAAGCAGGGCCATCCACAGCAACTCTGAAACCGTAGTCCTGCACGTGAGGGGAAAGTTTATTAACATAAAATCCTCACTGGTTGGTGTTTCTCCATCCCAGCACCAGCAGTTTTCCCTACACTGTGCCTGAAAACCTTTTGAATTTATAAAAAGCAGCAAACCCCCACCCCACCTCTGTGGATATTTGCTCTGGTGGAATGACCATAAATCTTTACAAGCAGAGTTTGGAAGAGTCTGAAGTTTTTCCAAGTGCCAGCAACCATTTTGAGAGGACTTGCTTCCTGCAGAAACCAGATCTGATGGTGTAAAATTCATGGAAAAACCTGGTGGTTTAAATGCAGAACCAGGGAACTTCAAATTTGACGTGGTGATCTCCTCAGCAGAGGAAGCTCTTCTGATTCTCTTTCCTTCACCATGAATGCCAGGCAGAAGACAAATTGAGAAGCCCTTTTGATTTGATCAGTCCTGCAGCTGAACAACTGAGAAACAGCCCTGAAACATCTTCAACAGGGCAATAATACCTCGAGGGCAAGGCAAAGAAATGGCTCCTCTGTGGTGCCCCTGTGGCCCTAAATTCCAAAATAATGATAATAAACATCGAAAGGCTGGACTGGATAATCTTAAGAGATCTTTTTCAACCTAAATGATTCTGTGATTCTGTGAAGAAGAATATGACATTGATGACAACATCTATATATCATTATTATTATTATTATTACTATTATTAATTATTATAAACTTCCATTATTGCTGTTGAGGGTGATGATGTTGTTTTAATTTCAAAGAGTCTGAAATACTGCCCAGGCCAGGCTGCAGCCCAGGAGAGCTGGGCTCACGTGGCACAAGACCCAGAGGGTGCTTGGCGTGCCTGGGACATGGCTTAGGGTTTGTGTGGGATTTTTACAGGGCAAGGCCTGCTCAGGGAAGGAGCCAAATGTGGTGTGAAGGCAGCTGCACTGAGGCCAAACTGTTGGAACCCAGGGCACAGAGAATGTCTCTCTGTTTTAAGAAATGCCTGTTTTATGAAATTCTGACCCTCAGCAGAACACTGCTTTTAACCTTCGTCCCTGGGAAAAATTGCCAAGACTTTGGGATGAGTTAGAGCCCACAGGATTTTAACATGTAGCAGTAGTAGCTTTTCACAGAGTGTATCAGAGAGTGAAGAATTTAGGGGTTTTAGGATTTTAATATGAGAGTGAATAGGACACAAGATGGAGGATTTGGGGTGTTGTCCCTTCTTCCTTCTTGTCCCTCTTCAGCTCCATTTTCTGTAGCACTGGTGGTAAAATGTTATTGGTTAGTGTGAGCAGTAATGTGGAAGTTACGTGTATGGATTAGTAGAAGTTATTGGTAGAAAAGTAGAAACAAAGTAGGTGTTAGAAAGTAATTGGGTTAAACAGCTTTAAAATGCCTTGGTTTTGGGTGCTTGGGGTCCATTTTGTGCCTCCCTTCTCACATTCTAAGTCTGGTGTGCAGCCGGTGCTGAACGATAAGATAAGATAAGATAAGATAAGATAAGATAAGATAAGATAAGATAAGATAAGATAAGATAAGATAAGATAAGATAAGATAATAATAAACAAAACCTGAAGACCAAGAGAAAGAGAGTCCAGCTCGTTCTTCATCCCTGGAAAAGAACTCAGCAGGGAACACCCTCCAAAGGGCCCAGGGGGTTGGGCTCCCATCCTTGTTGTGACCAAAAAACCAACACCAAACGATCCTGCAGAAGGAAATCCAGGAATTGATGACAAACACATCTGCAAGGGGGTGTCTGGGGGCTGAGAGACAGCAGGGAAGAGGAGACCTGTCCTGTTTGCCAGTGTGGTTGCACCCAAAATACTTTTCTTCCACAGGATCTCCTTTCCAGGCCCCACCAATCCTTTAAACTCTCCTGCACCTTTTCAAGGTGAGAGACAAGGCCAATCTCTCAGCTGCCAGTGTTAATTTTTACCCTGTCATCAAGCTAATGACTGCATCTCAGCCCCAGTCACAGTTTAATTTGCTGCAGGGAGCGTGGTGGAGCTTCCCTGTCATTCTCCATGGATGGTTACTGTTCCCTTGGGAGCTGCTGTGCAGAGGATATGCTCTGAAGCTGGAGAGATTCAATTCTTCCTTCACAGAATCAAGAATGGTTTGGGTTGGAAGGGCCCTTAAAACTCATCTTGTTCCACCTCCTGCCTTGGACAGAGACACCTTCCTCTAAACCAGGTTGCTCCAAGCCCCATCCAACCTGGTCCCTGCCCCCAGTGACTGCAGAAAATGAAAATTATTGACTCCTAATTCCCTCTGATGATATCCAGGGTAGACAGAAGGAATTCTTGCTCCTCAGTCACAAGGGGCATTCACCAGTTCTGCGGTCCTGCACCTCACCCTGGCACAGACCTGAGCTGCTAAATAGCCCAGAGTACAAAATTTCTTCATCAAAAAGTTGACCAGCCCTGGCACAGCTGCCCAGAGCAGTGATGGAGTCCCTATCCCTGGAAGGGTTTAAAAGCCACATAGATGTGGCACCTGGGACATGTGTTTAGTTCATTTTCTGCTCCTACAGCTCTCAGCAGCCCCTTAAATCCTTCCCAACGGGAAGCGCAGGAGCTGAGCTGGATGCAGAGGATGGGCTCAGTGAGGTCCCTCCTGCTGGGAGCAGAGATGCAGGAATCCTGCTGGGAGCCAGGAGCCTGTGGCTCAGCACAGCTGGGGAGTGTCTTCCTGCAGCTTTTGGAATGATTCTTACTTCAGGGGGACTTTGTTTATTTGCAGCAGCTCCAGCAAGGACGGTGCTGATGATTTCACTGCCAGCCTGCTTCCCACACTGTCCCCATCTTCCCAGGATGCTGAATGTGCCTTTCGTGGACTCTGAAGATTTCCAGAGTTTTCTCATCTCAAATCATGAGGAAAACGAGGCTCTGCTCAGGATGGGCTGGGAATAGGTGCTGCTCCTAGTCAGGGTGCAGAGCCCAACCTGCTGGGCCTGAGACTTCCCAGTATGAGACAACCACCTCCCAGTTTAAGTCACTAATGGGATTTAGCTTGGCCCAGTGCTCATCCCTGATGGTCAAATTTTGCTGGTGGTGTGCCAAGTGAATGAAAACACGTCATGGGGATGGAAAACAGGAAAAAACAGTGGGGCTGCAAGGGCAGGGTTAATTCCATGGCATTGCTCTGGATGTTTCTTGGTGGGCCACAGGGTGCTTTTCATCAGGGAATTCAGCTTCATGGCACATTTGGAGATGCCTGGCTTTGTCTTCTCCCTTTCTCTCTAGGGAGGAGGAAGCTGTGGGTAAGATGCATCAAACGTGGTCATTCAGCAGCCCAAAGCACAGGATGCTCAGGCAGCAGCTGGGCACACAGGATGATTCAGAGGATGAGGTGTTCGAAGGAATAACACCCGTATTTTATCCTAAATATCAGAAAAGGCACAGGGCAGAGACACATCTGAGCATTTGGGACTCACATGGGGCTTCCATGGAGTGGAACCCACGTCTGCTAATGCAGAATATCCCACACCTCATTCTTCCTGACAGCAGAGACAGGGCATTGAGGATCTGGTGATTTTTCCTTGGATTTCAGGACTCCACCACCTCTGCTCGAGCCCTGTGTGACCAAGACCCACCCACACTCCAGATAATTGCAGCAGTTGGGGACAACTATCCTGAACAAGTGTAGGGAAAGGTCTGATCCCATGCATATGGGGCACCTAGAGATGCCACAAAGACCAGGATCATGTGTGGACAGATCTTCACACACAGCACACCAGTGTTTGCTTTGTGTTGCTCCCTGCACTTCCTGGGTGCAATGAGCAACCACACCAGCTCCCCAAATATCCCAGCAAACAAAGGCAGAGTGGGAATGGGATAAACAGAAGAGCAGCACGAGGTGGTGAGTCCAAGCCTGACCATTGCAAAAGCACCACAAAGGTAGCAGGGAAACAGATACAGCAGAAAAAATTACTTATAAAGTGAAATGCTTAGAAACAAATCTCTTAAAAGTTTCCTGAACTGAACGTTCCCTAAAAATTCTGAAAGCTGCAAATCCTTATGGATAGCAGCCCTCCTGCTTGGCATCAGCTCATCAGGGACGTGTGGAGGTGAGTCCAGGCATGGGCAGAGGGGGAAATTCAAAGTAGGATGCTACAGTCTGACACAGCCCCACTGCCTGGTGGCTGAGGGAGACAGACACAGGAGGATGAGATTCCAGCTGCTGCATCCAGACCCTGGCACTTTTGAATTTTCTGGAACTGGTGGGAGGAACATCTTCATGGTGGAAGGAACAGATGCTGCCTTGGAGATCTCCCTTGTGAAAAGGAGGAAAAAAGAGACAAGAAAGGAAGAAGGAGATGCTATAGTAGGCAAGAGTCATTTGCAGGATGGAGGAGCCAGATTATTCCCTCTCTTACTGTTTGGCCTGGGCCTTTGGAAGTATTTGGGAAACAAGTCAAGGAAAAGAAGGTTCCATATGATTTCAGATGGATGCTCCACTCTCTACTGATCAAGTCACAGTTGGACACCATGATCTTAGGGGTTTTCCAAACGAAACAATTCCTTGATTCTATTGGGAAGACACAAAGCACCTTTTTCCATGTGCTAAGGAAAGACTCCTGCATCCATTTGAAAGGAAAGGAACCAAATGACAGCAAGAATGAAACTTTCCTGAACTGCTCCATGGATCTGGTTCAAAACAGAACCACAGAATCACCATGAGCATCATTTCTTCTGTGCTGTAAACACACATAATGGCCCAGAGGAAGAAAGGAGAAAAAGGCAGGAAAGAAACAATAAGGAATTCCCATGGGAAAACCTAACCAACTTCCAGACTCTACGAATTAATAGCACAGAACAAAGAAATTGAAATTACATGGTTATATATTATGGTTAATAACTATATCCACTGCCCAACAGGAGTGGCCACAATGCTCTGGCCTTTCCATCCTCACTGGATCATTTATTCAAAAGTCAGACATGTTCATATGGAATGAAAGTGGATGAAATCCATCTATCCTGGTCCAGTCACTCTCCTTCCAAAAGTTCTGGTTTGTATGAATTCCCCTATCAGGAAAAACATATTTCCCCTGGGAAAATGACTTTTTCCCAAAATTCTGCAAGTTTCTGCTGCAAACAGGAGAAATACTCCTTCAAGAGTGTGTAGAAATATCTTTAAAAAAAATAAAAAAGAGAGAGACATTTACTTAGGAAGAAAAGGAAAGAAAACCCCTAAACTATTTTGGAAAATCTGCTTATTTGTGTTCCTGTCTCTGCCATGAACCCTGGTGGAAGAGCCACTCTCACCACAGCCAGAACTGCACAAATGAGTAGATCATGAGCAAATCTTCACGCTCCTCACTTCTAGAGCTCTGCTGAAGGTTTCCCAAGCCTGGGCAACAACGAGGAATTACCTTTGCTGCACAGATCTCACCTTTGGTGGTTTCGCTCTCCCGGACGAGGAAAGAGCCAACTTTGTTCCCAGGAGACAGCAGCAGCCTCTCAGCATCTTTTCTGCTCAGAGTTCTAAAATACCACCTGGGAGACATAAAAGGCAAAAGCATGGCTTGAAAAGGAAAAACTCTAAAAAAATTGAATTATTTCCAGCTAGTTCTTTTTTTTTTTTTGATCATTACACTGTGAAAGCGATGGTGGTTTTTATCAGCGAGCAGTTTTTTATCTGCTGGAAAGTGGCAGTAATAAGTTGTTTTGGGTAGATTAACACCAGATTTGGGTCACTTTGGGCTTGTTTCACTTGGCCTGGAAATTCAGAGGGTATGGGGAGTAGATGGGATGTGCAGTGTCCCATACAAAGCTCAGGCTTTGGATACAAAGAGCTTTTATGTCTCAGCCACATTTCAGCTGCTAAATATTTGCTGAACTCAGTGATGGTTGGGTCCTTCCAAGAAGAGACTGCATGCAGGACTGATCATTTAGAGCTGAATGCTATAGAGAAAGAGAACTCATGGAAAAAAATTCTCCTTCTGTTTGTATTATTGGCAAAATAAACTCATTTGAGTCCAATCTTTGATTCAATCTTCCTTGCAGGGAGGCTGCACCTGGGCTCATGTGAAAAACAGCACTGTGGGTCTGGGTGCTGGCACTCAGTTCTCTGTCTTGTCAAATTGTTGGTGTGGTCCCTGGCAGACCCAAGACCTGGATCAGTACACCCCATCCAGAGATTCCCAGTTCACATATGGATACTCTCTTGGAAGGTGAAGAGAGGTTTAGCACCATTTGTGTGGGTGGACTGGCCCAGTGGGACCAGAGGATGGTCCCTGGCACTGCCACCATAACCCTTCTGTTGTCCCCCCCAAATCCTTCTTTTCCACAGTGGGTACAATCAATGGGACAAGAACCTTTGCCCACTTTCCCCATAACAACCTCATCCTCCCTTTCCACACCAATATGATGCTGAAAAACTTGTCCTGAGCTTTTGGGCAGCATTGTTTGGCTTGAGGAAAGACCTCCTGCCATCCAGCCCAGCAGTGACATCTTCCTGCCTCAGTGAAGCTCATCCTGGAGCTTGTTGAGATCCAGGGCACTGCATCCGTGTTGACCTCTCAAAAGCTTTCCCACTTACTTCTCCTCTTCCAAGCTGTCCACTCGTGCCACAAAGTTGCTGGGGACGTATCCTTTCCTCCCAGTGCTGAGGGACTTTGCCAGCCACCAGTCCCCCTCGCTGCAAAGGGAGCAGAGGAAAAGCTGTGAGTGCCCAGAGGAGGTTTTGTGACAAGCCGAGGCTGTGAGGATGTGGACTGTGGGGTTTGAGCCCTGCAGATGGATTAGGACTCTGTAATCCACTCTGCAGCTCCCTCTGGGTTCCTGTTGGGATCCAGGGCACAGAGAATGTCTCTCTGCCTGTTTTAAGAAATTCGGACCCTCAGCAGAACTCTGCTTTTAACCTTCGTCCCTGGGAAAAGTTGCCAAAACTTTGGGATGAGTTAGAGCCCACAGGATTTTAATATGTGGCAGTAGTAGTTTTTCACAGAGTGTATCAGAGAGTGAAGAATTTAGGGTTTTAGGATTTTAATATGAGAGTGAATAGGACACAAGATGGAGGATTTTGGGTGTCGCCCCTTCTTCCTTCTTGTTCCTTTTCACCTCCATTTCTTGTAGTACTTCTTGTAGAAGACTATTGGTTAGTGTGAGCAGGAGTGTGGAAGTTAAGTGTATGGGTTAGTGGGAGTTATTGGTAGAAAAGTAGAAACAAAGTAGGTGTTAGAAGATAATTGGGTAAAATATCTTTAAAAGGCCTTGGTTTTGGGTGCTCAGGTCCATTTTGTGCCTTGCTTTTCACATGCTGAGTCTGGTGCAGACGGTGCTGAACTTAAGATAAGAATAAACAAAACCCTGGAGACCAAGAGAAAGAGAGTCCTGCAGGTTCTTCATCCCTGGAAAAGAACTCAGCAGGGGAGCTCCCTCCAAAGGGCCCAGGGGGCTGGGCTCCCATCCTTGTTGTGACCAGAAAAACCACAACAGGTTCCCTAGGACCGATACCAGGCTGGAAGCTGTTGGTGTTTCAGGGACTTGTGGAGGTGACAATCTCTTTCCATGAATGGCAGCAACCACAGACCCAAACCTTTGCCACACACCTCGAGTGAGAAGAGGTGCAGCTGGGTCAGGGGGTTTATTTTGTCTCTTGAACAGGGCATTGGGGTCCTTTCTGCTCCTTCCTTTGTGTTCCAGACACTCCACCTTGCTGTCCTACTGCTGAATGAGCCACCAGCCATGACCCAAAGCCATCCCCATGCAGGGGGTTCTCCATCTCCTTATCCCACAGGTCCCAGCCCGTGGCGTCTGGGTGAGAAATGTCACCTCTGGAGGCCACCTCCAACCTCAAGCAGTCAAGGATGGAGCAGCCCTCCAGGGTCTGGGGGCCCCAAGCCCACCTCTGCCCTGTTATGGACGGGGCCTCTTCTGTGCTGAGTTTGAGAAGAAGTTGAAATGAAACCTCACAAGTGTCTGGCTCAGTTCTGTCCTTTGCTCCGACAACACCCAACCCACATCCTTTGCAGAAGCAGAATCAGCACAAACACAGGACAGGAGCTGTATTTTCTGTTGCTGTTATTTATGCTACTTCTGCACCCATAGGCACTGACAGCAAAGAGGGTCCCAGTACCACCCAGGCAGGGACAGTAGCCAGCCCCAGAGCATCTGTGAAGTGTCACCAGAGAGAAAAGGGTACCCACAGACACGCAAAGCCAAGGCACAGGCTCAGCTCTGGTCAGCTGCAAAGTGGTGGCTGACCCCAAAATCCCCCCTTTCCCAGCCTCCCCGTGCTCATCCCTGAACTTCCTCCTGGCAGCAGGTCACTTACTTGGAGAGGACCTGGAGTTTCTCCCCTTTGACCAGCTCCAGGTCACGGTCACTTGAGGCAGGAAAATCGTACAGTGCAACCACAAACAAGGGATCTGAAAGAAGGATGAACTCCTTTGAATCCAGACTGTTCCCTGAGTGGCTTGATGCACACCTGGGTGTGTGGTGAGGCATTCCAACCCCTAAGTAGAGCCCTGGCTCTGTCACCCTCCCACCCTGAAATCCAACCTTTCCACCAACCCAGCTTTCCTGCTCACCACAACCTCTGCTCAGGGATTAACGCTGATTCAATAAAGCATTTCCTGTCTAGGTATTTTTAAAACACTGCAGAACCACCCTCCATCCACAAAACCCAGAGTGTCAATAAGAAAAAGGGGTTTGTGTGGAATTAGAAGGGTCATAAATAACCTGTCAGAGTTCAGCCTGAGTTTTACACAGTGGTAAATGAAAACTGCAATATTTCCCATGGTGGCTGTGGAATTTGACTCAAAATGATGTGGGTTTTTTTTTTGATTGAAAACAGTGTAAAGTCATTACAGTTTCTGTTATTTGAAGCTGTTTCTATGATTTAGCTCTCCCTGGGCTCATGGTCTGTGGCCCGAGCTCTGGGCACATCCTATCTTGTCATCCCTCCCTCTTGGACACTTTTCCTTGCAGATCAGAGACTGAATCACAGAATGGTTTGGGTTGGAAGGGACCTTAAAGATCATCCCATTCCACCCCCAGCCATGGGCAGGGACACCTTCCACTATCCCAGGCTGCTCCAAGCCCTGTCCAACCTGGCCTTGGACACTTCCAGGGATCCAGGGGCAGCCACAGCTTCTCTGGGCACCCTGTGCCAGGGCCTGCCCACCCTCACAGGGAAGGATTCCTTCCTCACATCTAACCCAAACCTGCCCTGTGCCAGTTTCAAACTGCTGCCCCTTGTCCTGTCACTATCTGCTCATATAAAAAGTGCCTCTCTCTCCTTTTTCTGAGCCCTGTCCACGTGCCACGGTGCTCTGACACAGCCCAGGGCTGATCCCTGTGGGCTGGAGTTGAATCTCTCGGTTTGGAAACCCCAGAGGTGCTGGGGCTGCTCTCGGGGAAGTGGTGCAACCCTTCCCCTGTGCTCTGCATGCTTTGAGCTGCTGAAGCTTAAAAGACAAGCTATTCTGGGGCAAATCAAAATTTATAAAAAGAATCAGCACATGCGCAGGATGGCAAAAATCAGAACCCAAAACACCGTGGTGAAAAGGAAAAAGAAAGGAGGAGAAGGAGGATGAGGAGAAGGAGAAGNGAATGGGAACTGTGCTGCATCAAGTCTTCAGCTTGTGCTCAGCCTAATTAATGCACTGAGACCGATGGACAGCCTATTATTAGCATTTTTCAAAACAGCCTGTCAAGCCACTGTCTTTGGATGACCTTTTCAAATAATGCCACCAGCAAGAGAGCCAGACTGGCCCTTTGTCACAGCGAGATACCCGTGTCTCTGGGGCGACCTGGGGCTTGTGTCTGTGCGAGGCTGGCTGCTGCTCCGATGGCAATTTGTTAGGGAGGAAAAAGGGTCAGCGTGGGAGGAAAGGCAGCTTTGGAAAGCAGAGCCCTGAGCTGCTCCCTTCAGGCTTTTGAGAAGGAAATCGGAGATCCATGAGAGGTTCCAGCAGAGCCTCTCTCCCAGGATGGGAAAAGGATGATCAGTCACATGGGAGAATGCTTTGAAGTCTGAAAATAGCTGGCACGGTTGGGGGCTTCCCTAGAGGCAGCTCGAATTAGCAATGCACCCAAACTCCGTCTGCCTCCTTGAGAAAGCTGTTATCACACATCTGCTCTGACATGAAAGGGTTTGGGGCATGTGCCTCCTGCGAGGTGTCCACACACAGCCCCTCCTGGTCCTCGTGGAAGGGAAATAATGCAGGGATCACACTCGGGCTTGGAAAAATAGCAGCGAATGTGTAAATATCTTCAAGCCCAGAGTGGCTTCAAGCCCAGTGTGTACTCCAGAAAATGAAAATGGAGTTTTGATCTCGAAGCGACTGACATAAGTGAAAAGAAATGAAATTAAGAAGAGGGAATACAGCAAGGACAAAAGGGGGTTTGTATGCTGAAGAAATACTTTATCACCTCTTATCCCAAAACAGGCGCTGAGAACACTGCACCCTGCAACGAGCCAGAAGAAAAGCTCTCTCTGCCCGAGCTAGCAGGAGTTGCCATCTCATGATGAAAGGGGCTCTTCCTGTCCTTGAGTCCATCACCCCACGAGAAACACATGGATTACACTGCCTTGGCCAGTTTGATCCACTCAGGCCACAGGAGGCTCAGGGGGGCTGTGAGGAGCCCTGCAGATAAAGCTGCCAGCCCCGGGGCTTTGATTGGGAGCCAAACACATCCTGGCTCAGAGCTGCTGTCAGGAAAGCCTGATACCAGCAGGGTTTGCAGAGGCTGAGTGCCAGTTTGGTGGCTCAACAGGAATGATTCAACCAGTCCTCCCAGCGCTGGCATGTCCTGAATGGAAGGTCTTTGAAACCACCTCATGGCCACAAAGCCGGGCTGAGGCTGTGCCAGGGTGTCCCGGAGGATCATCCATCGGTTTGGAGCCCTTTTAGGATGGTCATGGTGTAAGTGACAACCTGCAGGACACGTTGGCTGCATTGAGCTGGGGGTTACTGCTGCTGGAAATGGGATCAGCTTTCTGTTTCAGCCTGGCATGGGCTGGTTGGAATCACCGAATCCTAAACTTGGAAAAGACCTCTATGGTCACCAAGTTCAACCATTAACCCAGCACTGCCAAGGCAACCCCTAAACCATGTCCCCAAGTGCCACATTCCCATGGCTTTTAAATCCCTCCAGGCATGGTGGTTCCATTGCCTGGGAAGCCTGATCTGAGGATTGGTAATACTTTTTGTGAAAATTTTTGCCCTGATACCCAATTTATTTAATATCCAATTAATGTCCAATTTAACCATCCCCTGGTGCAACTTAAAGCCATCTCCTCTCGTCTTTTCACTTTTTATCAGGGAGAAGAGTCCAGACCCTGCCTGGCTACAATTTGTTTTCAGGGAGTTGTGCAGAGCCAGAAGGTCCCCTCTGAGCCTCATTTTCTCCAGGCTGAGCCCCTTCCCCAGCTCCCTCAGCCTCTTCTCAGATGTGCTCCAGATCAAGGTAAAAATTTTTGAAGAGAAGTTTTAATTTCTCATTGCAAACTCAGCCTTTTCAGTAGGAAAAAACCCTTCCTTTTCCCACTTCAGCTCAAACTTATGTTTCTGACAGCATTCCTTTCAAACTCAAAACCACATTCAAATAAAACAATAAAAACAACCATGAATTTTGACATTAACTTTGAGATGCCACAAAAGACCTTGAGTTCCATAGCATGCTAACCTTCCACACCATGAAACTCAGTCCTGTTCATATTTTGGTCAGAAAGAAGCAAGAGAAGAGGTGGAAGAAGTTGTGGTTCCTCACCAGAAGAAATGACCTCGCAGAGACTTTGACTCCTTGTGCTGTTACAGGTTAATAAAATGTCTGAGGACAAGCACCCAAAACCACCAGCTCTTTCCATCAGTGGGATTTAAATCCAGCTGTGAGCAGCTGGCAGGGCAAGGGCAGGGATTATTCTTCCTATTTTCTATGTCTTGTCCATGCAATGCAAGCAAACAGCAGCTCTACCATGGGACTCTTGGGTTTGTGCCCACCATGGGCCAGGACTTTGCTGTGCTGGGAGCTTTGGGGGTTCAGAATGAAAATTTTTACTCCACAGAGACTTAAAACCAGCCTTAAAAACTTTATGATTGTTCAGGGAAGTTTGTTAAAATGAATGGGAGACTCACACCATGGAAGAACCACCCCAAGTGAAAAAGGATTGGTGATGCCACAGGCACCACCTTGAATCCAGAGTTCTGCACCCCTTGCCTGCCTTTGTGTTACTTCCATGAGGATAAATAATGTCAGGAGGAATTAGGTTCTTGTCAAAAATAAATAAATAAATAATTTATGAAACAGGGGTGTGAAAGCTGGAAAGTGTGGGACAATTCCAACAACTCCACACCAGAAAAAAAAAAAAAAAAACCAAAGAAAAATCATTCAAAACACAAGGAGAGCAAAAACAAAAAACCCACAAAAATTAAAAATAAAAAAAAAGGAAAAGAAAGGGTTGATTTTACATTACATGCCACACTTCCATAGCCAATAATTTTCCCTGGTTGAATTTAAAGTGCTCCCACAGGATTTAATTCACCTCTCTGAATTTATTTTTTTATATGATGTGATTGCCTGGATTTTGTGCTTTCTCTTGCAATTCACTTGAATTGCTGTCACTTAGGAGAAGAGCTCTGGTATTTCAAGTATCTTGTGTGGTTTTTATCAGCCCATTTTGCCACACAGGGCACAGTCAGATGTACCATCGTTTCAGGAAACTCAGACACTGGCAGAGAAAAATAGGAAGCTTTCCAGACTGCCAGTGTGAATATTCCTCCAGAACTGGAACTGAATCTAATGAACAAAATTAGTTCTGAAAGCTGAAAATGGCTGATATTGTACTTAATCCATATTTTAGCATCTTTCAACTTCTGCCTTCGGGCATGAAGGAGAAGTAAAATCCACCTCCCTGATCACAATTCCTGCTATGACTGACCAGAGTGGAAAAAACCCTGTGATAAAAATCCTGTGAAAAACTGTCAATCCCTGCTCAGCTGGGGAGGTGGGAGAGCACAGACACTTGGAAATGTGCTATGAAAACAATTCTGCAAAAGGAAATGTAGTTTCTAGAAAAAATGGTATTTTCATGAAAACACACCCCAGTTAGCACAGTTGAGGATCTTCACCTCCCATAAAGTTCATCTTCATAACAAAAGCCAAATTTGAAGAATATTTTGTTGTTGCAGAAGTTCCTGTGCTTGGCCCATGGTAGAGACCCTCCATCACCACCCATAAGACCTAAGAAGACCTGACACTGCCATTCCACCCATCCCATTTATTCACCACCCCCCTTTTCTCTTCCCTCACACCATCTCCCCTAATCCTACCCTTTCATCCACGTGAAGAACTTTCATGTCTTGCTAACTGCCCTCTTCCAAGCTTCCTCTATTTTTCCCCCCTCTTCCAATTATCTCTCTCTCTGTCCTTAATCTGCAGAATTTCTTTGACAGAAATACAGGAGCTGCTGCTGGAGGCTGGGCAGATGGAGCTGAGGGCTCCCTGCTAAACGACAACAATCTCCAAACACCATCTGTGACCCACAGATAATTGCAGAGGTGGATGAAGCCAACAGGCAGGGGCTCTGTGTATCCTTATTTTATGATCTTTCCTTTTCTTCTCCTTTTCTTTGTAGCCTCTCTGGGCTCTCTGATGCCTGCTATTTCCTCTGAAATGTTCAGCTGGCTGGGTAAAGCATCCATGAATTGTCACGCTGCAGACAGGGCAGAGAAATCTCACACAGCTCCAGGCTCAGATCTCCCTTTGCTCCACCAGTCATGGAATCACAGGATGGGAGGCGACCTTAAAGGTCACCTGGTTCCAAAGGAGAGAGAGTGCTTTTCCCTCTGGATTTCTTTGATGAGCAGGGGGAAATTGGCAGCTGCAAGGACTCGGTGATGTAAACTGAGTTTTCTGAGCCACTGTGATAAACTCCCTGCCTGGCACAGTTGCAAATACAGAAACCACACGCCTGTGACGTGATGGCTCATCCTCAAACCCTGACATTTGGGGACCACCACCCTGCAAAACCCCACGGGGAGGCAAAGAAAACAGAACTTTACCTTGTGCAGAGGCTTGGTTTAGATGAGGGTTGTTGATAACTTGTCTCCCCTGTGATAGAAATAGAAAGGAAAATAGAGATATTTATCACCTTGCCGTGTTTCAGGAAGAACTGATTTCAGCTTCACAGACGAGTGGGAGTCTGGTGCAGAGACCCCTGGAGCCAGTCAGCAGCCCCTGTGCCTGGCTCCACACGTTGTGATGGCTTTAGCACATTCTGCCATGAGGTGTTCATAGCTGTCTTCACAGCAAGCTGGGATAACCCTTGGCTTCCCTCTGAGCTGAAGCAGAAATCTGCTGCCCACTCATTTGGAGCTTGCTCTATCCAACCCCTGTTCACTGATGCCAAATTTCAGATCAGTGAGGGATGAGATATGAATGGTCCCATTGAGAAATGGCAGCTGCAGAATTGTTTGAAGCAGAAAACCAGAGATACTGTCTGCTATAATTGTCCCAAGGATCGTGGGTATATGATATCCTTTGCTCAAAATCACATTCATAAAACAGAGGCAGTGACTGTAACAACTAATTAATCAGAGAAGTGTAGAAATCATGGAATATTCGATGGTCCTTGTGGATATCCACTCAGGATATTCCATGATCCAACGATTTTATGATTCCTGAGATGGAAGGGGCCCACAAGGATCATTGATCCAGCTCTGGGCACTGAACAGAGATCCCAACATTCCCACCCTGTGCCTCAGAGCACTGTCCAAACACTCCTGGCAGCCTTGGGGCTGTGCCCATTCCCTGTGGAGCCTGCTCAGTGCCCGACACCCTCTGGGGGAAGAACCTTTTCCCAATATCCAGACTAAATCTCCTCTGACACAGCTCCAGCTCTTCCCTTGGGTCCTGTCACTGGTCACAGAGAGCAGAGATTGCAGCTGCCTCTCCACTGTCCCTCAGGAGGAAACTGTAGACTGTGAAATTAAAGAGCAAGAAGTTGCTGCAACTCATCTGGGCACAATTTTAAAATGTTGACTTTGTCCCTGGTTTGGTTTGGCCCTGCTGCTGCAACTGGCAAATTGTCCATAGATCATTCCAAATGATCTGGGATGGAACCACCTTGTTTTGGGGGATCACAGTTTGAAAGTGGCCTTCACCCACCTTACAGTGCCTGTGGGGAGTGTTTGACCACACTGGGTGTTTTTACAACATGCAAAAGTGGTGAAATACAGACACAGAACTAAAAACACTTCATGTTTTCTGCCTGCACCCCCCTTTAACCCCAACTTAGCAGCAGTGTGGAGTGGGAGAGCTGCTCATCCACTGCCATTTCTCATTTAAGTGGAAGAAGAAATTTGGATTTCCCCTGACATGTGAGAGCTGAGTGCCTGTGGCAAAAAAATAATGAATGGCAGAAGGTGGTTGGTGGTACTGTGTTTATACTGATAGTGGCTCCTCTCCAGTGAGCTGGAGAGAATGAAATTTAGGAAAATAACATCTTCTCGGTCAATCTGACATCTGCTGTCATGAAAACTGGACTGAATAGCTGTGGCAGAACTCAGAAATGAAAGTAAAGGAGTGAAAAGCATCTCCAGCTGCCTAAAAAGCAGTGATTGGAAATTTCTCCCCTGTCCCTGGGATCGAGATGGTTTTCACACAAGAGTTGCACCTCGAGTTTCTCTTGTGCTGGCTGCTGGCTGCAGTGCTGGCAGGGGCAAGGAAAGCCAAAACAATCTCATGTCCTTTGGACAGCAACAGAGGCCAAGTAACTTACAAAGTTTAAACAAGAAGTTTGTCATTTGAGGTCTCCTAACTCCTTCCCCAGTTTCTTTCTGCTCTGTGTCTGTGCCAGCAGAGGCTGAGGGGTTGCAAAGGGAGCAGCAGATGCCCAGCACTGCTGATTCTCAGCTCAGCCTGACACAGATTGGCTGCAGACCCCTTTACTGAACCCGCTGAGGACTCACAGTGGTGCAGTTTCCATTGCGGTTTGCAGCTTTGAATCTTAGCCTGAATCTGACCCATCTTGCAAGTCAGCAACATCAGCTTGGGTTTCAAAGTGCTGATGAGAACATATTTCAATACACAGTATTTATGAGGTTTTAAATATACAGTGGTTCCTCAGAGCCCTTCCCACCCCTGCCCAAAAGGGATCAGCTGGGAGGACCAGGGTGCCCAGAGAAGCTGTGGCTGCCCCATCCCTGGAAGTGCCCAAGGCCAGGCTGGACAGGGCTTGGAGCAGCCTGGGATAGTGGAAGGTGTCCCTGCCCACGGCAGGGGGTGAAACTGGATGGACTTTCAGGTTCTTTCCAACACAAATAATTCCGTGATTCTGTGATTCTAAATATTGCCTGCAGCACTCCAGATACCAACTGAGCTGTGGGGGGATCCCAAAAGGACACAAAACTGCAGGCTTACCTTGGGTGGGGCAGGAGGAGGTTTGCCCTTGCTTTTTGGGTTGCCTCCAGAAGTGTGTTTCTCATTGGGCATCAGCTGGTTTTTGCTGCCAAACAAGCCCATCCTGGAAGGAAGAGCAGAAATTGTTTTTAATGAGACTGCTCTTGGGGGAAGGTGCAGGCACAGAGGGACAAAGTCTTTGCATTCATGAAGAACAGGCTGGAGCAGATCAGAATGCAGGATGATGGGACAGTGAAGAGAGGAGTAGAAACCATCCTGTCTACAGTCCTCCCTGGGCCTTGTGAGCCCCATGGTTTCTGTTCCCACATGACTCTGGTGTTTCCCATTTTGCAAATGAGGTTCAGACAGACACTGTAAGTCACCAGAAGAAAACAAGAAAAAGAGGCTGGGATAGTGGAAGGTGATACAAATGACTGCTTTGGATATATCCCCTCTCCAACTCAGAGATTCCCATCTGATACTGAATGTGCTCCAGAGCTGGGTGATGCCAGAGGGAAGAAGATGGATTTATCAAGAGCCCTGTGCTGAGCTGTTCAGCTGCACCAGGGCTTCAGGAGGGCCACACAGTCCCTGGCCCAGGAACAAGTCACCTCAGGCTGCTCAGGGCTTTCTGCAGCTCGTGTCCCTCCCACGCAGCAGGGGCACGGAACCAGCCCCGCTGCTCCTCACGTTTCAGCAGCACAGACTCACACCTGGCTTGTCCAGGAAGCCACAGGACCTCTTTGGCCCTTTGGAATACTCTAAGAAGTTTAAAGAATGTGATGCAGCTTGCATCCATCCTGCCTGTAAAGGGTAGGCTGAGGGCTTGTCTCATCCATCTGCAATACTCTGGTACTTTTTGGTGTGCTCTGGGCCCTCAGAAGGTGTGGTTCTTCCAGAAATCATGGATTGGGTTTCCCTATACCCTATGGATGTCTCAGACCTCCTGGACACCTCAAGGATCACTAAACACAAATGAATCAAACCCTTTCCATGGATCATCATCTGGTCTGCATTAAGGTTTCCAAACTTGGGATTGAGGAGTGTTTTACTTTCATCCTAGAAATGTAATTTCAGCTCCGGTCAGGAATTCAAGGATAATAATGGGTCTGGGTAGCCAAAATGGCCAAAGTCTTCTTGGAGCCTTAAAAATGAAGGAGCAGATGAAGCCAGCATTGCTGAAGTGCCACACCTGATGCCAAAGTCTGCCCCAGCCCTGCTTTGAACCAAAGGCTTTGGAAGGTGTGGGCTACATGCCCAAAAACCCCCAAAATTCAAACCCTAAATACTCATTGCTGTGCAGAGACACATTGACTCCAATTCTTGCCAAAATTCCTCGAGGTCTGCAGTGATCATGGAGGACCAGGGACCTCAGGTCCAGGGACACCCCCCAAATGCCAGTCTGGCACTGTGTCTTGGTAGTCAGACTCCAACCAATGTTGGAGTCTGACTACCAAGAAAAGCTCCCAGCAAGCCACACTCACGGGGAAAAATATTCCAGTAAAAGCAACTTTTTTTTTTTTGCTTTCTAGCACAGATCTAATATTTCAAAATCTGGGACTCTGAAATGAGGTTTCTAATGGAGCCACCACAATATTTTAAGGTT
>VWZP01004174.1:591310-611310 GCA_013396995.1 Dicaeum eximium | reverse complement strand
TAAAGGCGGCTGAGTTGAGTGTATGTCATGCCAACGTGTTTCACTTCTGAGTAATGCTTTTAAAAATTATCTTCACAAGAAAAAACAAATGAGAAAAGCCACTTAGAGTAGTTCTCCCACCCTGTTTTTACTTTTTTTCCAGTGGAAAGGAGTGCTGGGGAAAGCACAATAACTCAGAAAATCACCAAAATTTCCTTTTGTGAATTTATAGTTTTTCAGATCTAAAAATATTTGTTTTATTTAATAATTAAGAGGGGGGGAACTTTTTTTCTTCAAGCCTCCAAATTAATACAAGTCCTTTTTAAAGTGACCAAAAATCAAAGCAGAATAAGCAGAACAGAAAAGCTTTAAGGCAACACAAAGTTTTTTTCCATATCCCTCTTCATCAGGGAATGCAGTGATAGGACAAGGAGTAACGGGTTTAATCAGAAAGAGGGGAAATTTAGGTCTGATATACAGAAGAAATTCTCTCCTGTGAGGATGGGGAGGCCCTGGCAGAGTTTGCCCAGAGAAGCTGTGGCTGCCCCTGGATCCCTGGAAGTGCCCAAGGCCAGGCTGGACAGGGCTTGGAGCAACCTGGGACTGTGGAAGGTGTCCCTGCCCAAGGCAGGGAGTGGAACTGGATGATCTCTAATGTCCCTTCCAACCCAAACCATTCTGGGATTTTATGACTCTATATGCATAAAAAAAAAAAAAAAAAAAAAAAAAAGAAAAAAACAGCTTTAGAAACAAAATGATGGAATTCTTGGGATGGTCCTGTGCAGGTCCAGGAGCTGGCCTTGATGACCTTTATGGGCCCCTTACAACTCAGGATATTCTACAATTTTACGAGTCCAGCTCAGCTGCTGCTAGGTCATGAGTAAAAATTAATACAGAGAGGTTCCTGGAAGAGCCAAACTGAAGAAGCCAATAGACACCAGGACAGTGAGCTCTGTGGTGCAGCCAGCCCTGAATTCGTGGGACAGATGTGCAGGTCACAGGAACACTGGATGTGTGGGCAGAACCTCTGAAACGGGCTGGGTGAATGCTGGGGAATGGTAATTTTAGCAGCCTTCTCAGGGGTAGCTGAGGTGGCATTTTGGCTACAGAGAGGTGGATGCAGGTTCAGGTGTTTCTGCAGGAATGAGTCAAAGGGAGCTCTGTGAAGATCATAGAATCATAGAATATCCTGAGTTGGAAGGAACCCACAAGGATCATTGATCCAGCTCCTGGCCCTACCCAAGACATCCCAATAATCCTGCCCTGTGCATCCCTGAGAGCTTTGTCCAAACTCTCCAGGAGTTCTGGCAGTCTTGGGGCTATGACCATTCCCTGGGGAGCTGTTCCAGTGCCTGACACCCTCTGGGGGAAGAACCTTTCCTTAAAATCCAACTTAAAGCTCCCTGGACTCGGTTTCACACCACTGCCTTAGGTTCTGTCATTTCAGAGCTTTGCCCGTCTCACTTTTACAGTGAGCAGCCCTGCACCACCTACTGCAGTTGGCTGCTTTCCTCTAGCAGGGCAAAAGAGACCTAAAGTAAGTTCTGATGAGAATCCAGCACTTTCTGCCAGAGGGATGTGGAGGACACTGAGAGGTAGCCTTGGGATTGCATGGGTGGGTATAGGAAAGGAAACAAGACCAAATAGAGCAGAAAAGCAGAAGTCCTGGCTCACCATTTGTCTCAACCCCATGAAACTGCCATGGAAAAAGAGGTTAATACCCAAGTAAGCCAATAGAGTTTCACTCTGAGGGCAGCTCCAAAAAAAACCCCTACTGAAATCACAAAATGAGCCCCCTTTCCATCCAGATTCTGTGGTGGGTGCAACAAAGTGTTTTAACAGTTCACCAAGATCAGATATTTTAATTAATTTTAAAACTTAAGAATGTCTCTTCTTTTAAGAATGCATTTTTCAAAGGAAATGGGTTCAAAAACCCTAGAAGAAATTACTTTGAAAATGCAGATCTAGCCTATTATGAAGGGTTTTAAATGCTGAATTTCTCTTTGCAAGTCCTCCCCTGTCCTGAAAGAATTGCTGAAATCAATTCACTTCAGATGCAATAATTTAAGTATTCCGGATTTGCATTTTTGAATCAGCGAGGAGCAAAAAAGTTCAGTAAAAAAAATTTCCTCCAGCTCTCAGCACATCACAGATGCATTCAATTCTCCTTTCCCTCAATAAAATAGCTCCTCAGAACATTTCCTGACCTGGCACCCTTGGATTGCTTTGCAAGACACAAAATTGAAGAATTACTGAAGATCTTGACTGATCAGCTCCTTAAATAAGAAGGAAGATTTGCTACTGAAGCAGTTTTTGCTGTGACCATTTTCTACTTCTGCTGGGTTTCGGTCAAGTCCTTTTTAGCTCATATTTTGAAATAATTTGCAGCTTCCTTGCTAAGAGGAGGTAAGAAGACAGCTCCAAACCAGCGTGCTGTGCTACAAAGAGCACTGAAACCATGAACCATGAGGTCTTTTTCAGAGGCAGAAGGTGGAGGCTACAGCCATCCTCTGTGACATGGTGGCCAAAGTCTGGCTGGCCCATCCCTGGAAGTGCTCAAGGCCAGGGTGAATGAGTCTTGGAGCAGCCTGGGATAGTGGAAGGTGTCCCTACCCATGGCTTAAAGGTCCCTTCCAACCCAACCCAACCCAAACCAAACCATTCCCTGATTCCATCATTCCAGCACTGCAGGAAGCCCCTGTGAAGAGCTGGAGAGCCCAGAGTGTTGGGATCCAGGGCACAGAGAATGTCTCTCTGCCTGTTTTAAGAAATTCTGACCCTCAGAAGAACTCTGCTTTTAATCTTCGTCCCTGGGAAAAATTGCCAAAACTTTGGGATGAGTTAGAGCACAGGTAGTAATATGTAGTAGCAGTAGTAGTTTTTCACAGAGTGTATCACAGAGTGAAGAATGTAGGGTTTTAGGATTTTAATATGAGAGTGAATAGCAGACAAGACGGAGGATTTTGGGTGTTGTCCCTTCTTCCTTCTTGTCCCTTTTCAGCTCCATTTTCTGTAGTATTTGTGGTAGAAAACTATTGGTTAGTGTGAGTAGTAATGTGGAAGTTACGTGAAAAGATTAATAAAAGGTTATTGGTAAAAAAGTAGAAGCAAAGTAGGTGTTAGAAAGTAATTGGGTTAAACAGCTTTAAAAGGCCTTGGTTTGGGTGTTTGGGGTCCATTTTGTGCTTCGCTTCTCGCACGCTGAGTCTGGTGTGCAGACGGTGCTGAACTTAAGATAAGAATAAACAAAACACTGAAGACCAAGAGAAAGAGAGTCCTGCACGTTCTTCATCCTTGGAAAAGAACTCAGCAGTGGGAACCTCTCCAAAGGGCCAAGGGGGTTGGGTTCCTACTCTTGTCGGGACCAAAAAACCCGACACAGAGCAAGAAGCATGGTGGTTCCTGCTGGGGAGTGAAGCAGATGTTGGGTTTCCACATTGCATCTTCCCTGGAGAACTGGGAATATCCTCCTGGCAGTGTTCAGACCCCATTCCAGTCCTGCTCTTTGATGGATACCAGGCTGTGTTTGTGCAGTGAGGACTCTGTCAAATGCTCTGGTCCATGTCAAAGTCCTTGAAGGGAAGGTGAAGAACCCCCAGGAGCAGCCAGGCTCTCCCACTGAGGTGAGGTGCTGATCCCTCATAAAACCTCTCACACTCAAAGAACCTCAAAGCAGCTGTAGCTTCCTCCTCTTGGCCCCATCCTCCTCCTTCCCCATTACAGTGCATCCCATCTCCCTGGCTTGGACTCTGTCCAGGTCCCAGTCTTGAGCACAGCCAGTTTGGTCAAATTTTCTTGGAAATATCCGTTCCCTGGCAGCCCAGGACAGATAGACAACAAATCTGGGAGCTTTGCGGTCCCATGATTTATCCCTAAGTGAGGGGTACACCTTTCAGGAAAGAGAGTGAAGGCCACTGGCTTATTTTAGGATCTCCTGCTACAATCCAAGCCAGCTTTCCATTTCTATTACAATTTATAAGTGCCCTAAATCTACCATTTTTCTTAGGCCATGATTTGCAGGTGAACCTGGCCCAAGCAAGTGAACCAGGCAGAAAATCCATCAGTTCCAGGACCTTCTGAAGAGCTGGGAATCTATGGGAGAAGGCTGTGTGAGGCTGGGGGGGTGTGGGAGCACACAGATTTCCAGGACCTTGAGTTTAAGCAGACGCAGAAAGTTTTTTGACAGGGAATTAGAAAAAAAAATAAAGAAAATAAGATAATAAAAGCTTCTTGCTCATTCCAGAAGAAGAAAAGAGCTTCCTGTTGCCAGAGTGGTCATTCCCTAATCAAAACATCTGTCTGGAGGAAAAATGGCTGCTTACATTGAGCTTTGCATCCCGCTGGAAGCCGACGGATGCTGGGCTGGGCTGCAGGAGGCTACGGGCCAGGAAACTGAGCCAGGGATCAGAGTCTTGGAAAGGGGAAAAGCAGGAGGGCAGACTGCTTATCCCATCTCCCTTCGTGCTTCCCTCATGAGCTCAGCGCAGGCAGCAAGGTGGGATGTCTGCTGGGAATGCCTCTGCAGGACTTGGGAGCAGTGGGATGCGCTGGAGCGGGCGAGGAGGAGGATGGGTCCAGGAGAACGAGGCACATCCCTCTGGGTACCTGCAGCCACTCTGGGGGTCTTCAGGTGGGACAGGATTTGTGACAAAACTGCACTGCCCAACAGCGCTTCCTGCAGAGCCTGGAATTTCAACCCGAATTTCAACTCAAACCTCTCTGTGCCCAAATGTTGGTGCGGGCCAAATTGTGGGTGGGTCCTGGGTGAGCTGGGGCACAGCAGGGAGAAATCCTCTCTGCAGGCCATCCCTATCTGACATCCAAACCCTATGGAAGTGGGCACAGGCCATGGGCCCTTGGCCAGAATCCCTGATGCTCCATTCCACAGCACTTGGAGGACACATCACAGGAATCTGTAGGGATGTGGGGAGGTCCTGGCCCTCGCAGCCCTGAGAACATGAGGAGATGGATGGGCTCCTTTGTATGTGGCCACCCAAACTTCTGCCCTGGGAAAGGCCCTTCCTGGAGGCCTTGCATGCCCAAGGATGACTTTTCCTAGGAAGAGGACAGCATTTTATAGGACCAAGAGGAGAAATGAACCTGGTGGCAGGCTGGTGCTCAGGAATTCGGTTCCTTGGGTCAGGTCTCAGAGGGAATGATGCTCCCTCCCACCACACCCAGCTGAGGCAAAGGGGTATAGGGAAGGATGCACATCTCCAATTCCCCACCTGAACACCTCCAGCTGCGTGTCAGGAATTGCCAGAGCACTTCCCTACTCATCACAGCTGTGTCCAGCTCCTGTCAGCCTTCCCCACGCGTAAATCCTCTCTTCCCCTCCAGGCTCTGGGAGAATGGAGAAGGGGAGAGGGGGATGGGGGTGCCAGGATGTGCAGACCTGGCACTTCTTTGTCCTCCCCTCCTTTTGCAGCAGACTAAGGGAGCAGCATCCCTACAAACCATCCCTCGGTGCCGGATCCAGCAGGCGCTGGGAAGTGCCTCCATCATCTCTTTAACCCACAGATTGTGGGGAGAAGAAATAGGACAAGGGAGGGATGGGAGGGTGTATGAAGACAAAGAAAAACCTGCTGGCCTTCTCCCCACACTCAGGGGAATGTGGATGGGGGTGGGATGCTCCCGACTTGCCTGCTTCCCACGCTGCTGCTCCTGGGGACACGATCCGAGGACGCACGAGCCGCTGGTCGGACCCATGACAGATGCTCCATGGGGCTGAAGGCCCTTCCCAAATTTTTCTTTCAGAGGCCTCTGGCTTCCACCACATCCACACCATCCACGAGACCAACAGCTTTACACCCCCGGATCGCAGGAGCAGCCTGGTTTTGCAAATGCTTTTAATGGGATTTCTTTTTTTAATCAGGTCTTTGTGTCAGAACTGACTCTTTTCTCCTCCCCTAAGGATTCCTTGCTCTATTTTGATTATAAAAATGATCACCTGGGAGGGGGTGGGTGTTGCACTTCCCAGACAACCTGGCCAATGAAAATAACAATGAGGAAGGCGAGAAACGCAAAGAGAATCCAGACACAAACCCCAGCAAATGCCACAGGCAATTAACAGCTGTCGTTAAAAACAGTGAAAATGACTGTGAATGGATTGTGCTTCCACTATGCAAACCACCACATTTTAGGAAACAGCCCAACAAACTGGCTTTGCAATGACCTTTCCTTTCTGTGACTAAAAAAATGCCTTTCACTGATGAAACACATCTTGCTCCAGCCAGCCCCATCCCTCTATGAACCTACTCGACCGTAGCAGCATGGTCTAACGAATCAAGACCTGGCCAGGGACTTGTGGGTGGCTCTGAGGAAGTGACTTTCTCACTTTGCCTCAGCATGTTCAATTGAGAGACTGAAACCCTGTCCTGGGAGATAAATGTTGTATAAGAAGCAGGATTTGTTTCTACAGAGGCTTCACATGGCGGGTGTGTAACGAGCTGGCTCCTCTGCGGTGTTTCCAGCGTATTTTCTTAAGCTGTTGCAAACACGAGGCCCCCAAAAACCACCACATACACCTCTGTGGGTAACTGCATGGCGTCATCTCTGCGTTGTAAGTGGCAGCAGGAGGGAAAAGGACGCTTGGTGTCAGCCAGCTCGGGGCTGGGATGGCCTCACATCGTTTACACTTCAGCTGCCCCCACTGAGCAGGACCAACACGAGCCAACATCTGCCGGCTGTGATGCACAAGCTAAAGGTCACCCCACGCTGGTGATGTTGTTTACAGGAGGAAAAGCATCACAGGGCAGATCTGAGCTGAGGTCATGGCAGAAGACCTTTACTGGCCACAGGAGACAAGGACAACAAGAGGGTGGCTGAGGACACGATGATGTGTCAGGTGGGGGAAGCTGCTGCAGGGTGCACGTGGCTGGAGCCCCCTTTGGAAACGTGGGATGGGAAGCAGCCTTGGATTTGCAGCTGTGCTCCTGACAAAGGGAGACAACCCCATGAAGGGCTGCAAGGCTGTCTGGGCCATACACAGGGGCCTGCAAGTCCCTGGGGGTCACACTGAGTCCATCACCCTGGAGGGTCAGTACAGAATCTCAGAATATCTAAATCCCAGAATCCCAGAATTACAGTATCCCAGAATCCCAGAGTAGTTTGGGATTGGAAGGGGCCTCTGGAGATCACCCAGTCTAACCCTCTTGCTAAGGCAGGATGACCTGTAACAGGTGACACAGGAACATGACCAGGTGTGTTTGGAATGTCTCCAGAGAAGAAACTCCACGCCCTCCCTGGGCAGCTACTTCAGTGCTCTGACACCCTCAACATAAAGAATTTCTTCACCATGGTTGAGGTGGAACTTCTTGTGGTTTATTTTATGTCCATTTCTGCTCATCCTGTGGCTGAGCACCACTGAAAAGAGCCTGGCACCATTCTCTGACACCCTCCAAGCCTGGGTGACACTGAAGACAACCAGGACAGACACTCAGCCCAGCAGGCCTCAGCCAGGTGTGCCTGCTCTTAGAGACACAGAAATGAGGAAGCCCTTGCAGGTTTGCCAAACTTGCCCCTTGCCAATTCACATTTTTCCTTCCCAATTCTCTACAGCTAAGGGCAGGGGATGGAGGTGGAGCCCCTCAGGTTTGGGGCTGGGGAAGAAGAGGACAGTGTCAGGCTAGGTGGAGTGCTTTGAGCTTTAGGACAGGGCCTCACCATTTGGTGGGTGACCTCTCTCTGCTAAATGAGCTTCACTTCCTATCCCCATGAAAAGGGAAGTTGCTGTTTCAGAAAGCTGCTGCCATTCACCGCTGAGGCGGGAAGGAGAGGCAACCACGAGGTGCAGCAGAGGCTGAGGACTGCAGTAGTGCCTGCCAAGTCATCCCAGGAACAGGGTGACAGCGTGGCAGCTCCAGACACAAACCTGCTTCTGATTTGAGACACATTCCCACTGCTGACAGCGGGGAAACCCAGCAGCTGCAGCTGCAAAGGCTCTCCCAGTGATGGCTGCAGTTCAAGAAGCTCAAAAGCAAGAATTAAAAATAAAAATGATTGGTTGTGGTGAGTTTTGCCTGCTGCATCCCAGGGAGGTCTTTCTGGTATCTAAGGTATCCTGTGTGTCACCTGGGGCACATCCCTTCATCCTTGGGCCTCCTCTGTTTCCTGGGGATCTCATGGCCATGAGATGGAGCTTCTGGTGTCCAGAAGCTCAGATGATTTGTTTCCTCAGCCCAGGGATGTCCTCTGAAAGCAGCTGGAGGGGGAGCCCTGAGAAAGCTTGTGAAAAAGGGCCCTAAAAAGGAAAAAAATCTCTAATTTGCAGCTTCTAGTCACTCCAGATGGGCTCCATCTGTCCCTGTTCCCCCAACCTGAAGGCACAGGCTGTGATCTCACCCAGCCAAGCAGGGTCTTTCTGGTGGTGGCTTCCACCCTGTTTTCATATGTCAGCCCCCAGATGCTCTCCGGTGTCTTTGCAGGCCCCTACATGAGTGTGAAATCATGGAATTATAAAATCACAAAATAGTTTGGGTTGGAAAGGACCTGAAAGATCATCCAGTGTCACCCCTGCCATGGCAGGGACACCTTCCACTAGCCCAAGCCCTGTCCAACCTGGCCTTGGGCACTTCCAGGGATCCAGGGGCAGCCACAGCTTCTCTGGGCACCCTGTGCCAGGGCCTCCCCACCCTCACAGGGAACAACTTCTCCCTAATATTCAATCTAAACCTATTCTCTGTCAGTTTGAAGCCATTCCTGGGAAAGCCTCCCTCCAGATGACCTCAGAGCCCCTCAGGATGACCCCACAGCCAGACTTGTATAGTGGTGGCCCCTGCACGGCCTCTTTGAGCACCAATGCCCATCCCACAGCATTTTATCCATTTCACACTGAAACAAAGGCATTCCTGATGGGATTTCTGCTGCAGAGGTGACTCTAGCTCTGCTCCAAACCCTCCAAGAGGGATGAAGGTGCCTCTCCTCTCCCAGCTGTTCCCCAGGACTTCTTCCCCATCCTGCTGCTGCAAAAACTGGGCAGCTCATTTCCTCCTGACGTTGTTTTCATGGGCTGGCCAAGTTTTTCTCTTCCCCTTTAGGAATGAGTAGTCTCCTTTACCATTAGAACCTCCCTGTTCCCACTCCTTTAGCAGACGAAAAGTTTATTGGCAGTGTCCTGCTGCTCAGAAGACGCTGATGTGTTATAACCAACCCACCAGACTCCATTTTGAGAGTTCATTTTCGGAGCTCTCCGAGGACTTTTTGAGTGCTGAGGCAGCATCTCAACTACTAAAACAGGCAATATTTGGGTTTCTTCCCCTCTTAAAAATTTGGTGGCTGCATCCAAACCCCTGGTAACCATCATTCTACAGGAGCTGTGGTGGCTCCTGGATTATATTTATCCATGTATATTTATTATGTTTATTTAAAGTCTATCCTGATTTCACCGGCCCTCTTGTTGGATCTTTACTTTCCAAGAGACAGACTATCCCTTTTTCCCTGATTTGAAGGAAAACAGAGGATTTTCCCTGATCCCATCCCTGTGTTTGGGATGACACTCAGACACAGGCACGAGTTATTTATTACCAAATCCCATTGGTTTTGCAGGGATATCTTCGGGGACTGGGATGAAAATGCAGGTTTTGCTTGACGGCAACTGGGAAATATTCTGCTAGTAATTGCCACAAAGAGATTCTGTCTGGATCCCAGGAGGAAAAGCCTTTTTGGACAGAGAAAGTGACTCCTACCCAGGCCAATCCTCCCTGCCAACGTTGTCCTACACTCACAATGTGACTATTGTCAATTACTTGCAGCAGCCAAGACCTTGGCTCAATATTATTTCTTTTCTGATGCTCATAAAGAAAGAAGGAAGCCATTACTTTTTAATCCCTTTTAAAAAGGGATTACTTTTTACTTTTTAAAATGAGAAGATTAACTAGATTTTCAGAATTAAAATAATATCCAAACATCTTTATGGCGCTCGAAGGAGACAGAAATGTGGCAGAACAAAGCCAAACCTCACAGGTTTGTTACAGAAACTCATTATTTATGGCACTGAATTGATGGAGCTGATCCACTCTCAGGTTACCTCACATTTGATTTGGCCTGAATTAATTGCTTCAGAGCTGGAAGAAATCTTATTTCCTAAAGTTCCTTGCTCTGCCAGTGCCCATCCTCTGCCTGGCACCAGCAGTATTGTGCTAAAACAACCAAGATTTCTTCTCACCTGGTTAGGACCAGTCTTGTACAGAGTCCCACATTCACAATTTTCTTCCACTCACAGTTATTATTCCTTGGAAGACCACTCAGTGACTTTTAGAATGCTTTCTCCAACATTTTCACCACAATTTTAGGGGAAAAAAAAGCATTCCATGGGAAATCATCACCTTTCAAAAGGTTCTGTCACACAAACACCACGAATATTGGCACCTTTCACTGGAAAAAAGAAATAATAATCATGCAAGTTTGCTGTATTAATGTTTCAAGCAGCTGTGCTCTTCTTCCTCTGCTTCTAAAATGGTCAAGGCCAAATATGCAAGAGACAGCCAGGAAAAAATGTTGAGATAAAAGCCAATGTAAAGCTTTTCTATCAATATCTCTGCCTGCTTAGATTGGCACCACTTCTCCCTCTTTCCATCATGCATTACAGGTGACACCTTAATATTTCCACAGGTCGAATTTAACCTCAGTTCAAAGCCCACTTCTCAGTCATCATCCTCCCCTAGACATATTTTGAGGTGTTCTGCCCCAAATTTCACGGCTCCAAGTCGCTCACATAACCCTGGATGCCAGCAAGGCTCAGATGTTGGGCAAGGAGCTGAAAGAAGCCCAGCAGTTCCTCTGCACCAGGCATTTTGTTACGGTTTTTCTTCCCCACCCCAGGTTTCATAGAGAAGAGGGATCTTCCATAAATGAGGAAACACCATCCTGTAGTAAACTGGGACCATGGGGACCTGGGCATGGGGCCAAGCACCTCTTTTGCCTCTTGGCTGTAAGGTCACTTTATCAAGGGACAAAGAGTTTTTCACCCAACCTTCATCCACCCAAATCATTCCTGATTGTGCCATCACCAAGGCAGACCAGACATCCCAGACACAGAGTAATTTTTTATTCTTCTCCACTGGTTAAGTAGCAAAGAATTCATTTGTGAGCCATGTGTTTATTATTTCTGCTGTGTCTCCTACGTGCCTGACACACAGGACCCCAGGGGTGCTGCTCCCTGCTTTTTCATCAGTAACACATTCCACGGCTTCCAGAGGAGCAGAAATCATCACTGAGATTGGGTCAAATTTGGAAAACTATTTTATAAGTATGCAAGTAAATAAATAAAGAGGGGGGAATGATTTTGAAAAGAGCATTTCCGTTCAGAAGCCACGTGTATTTCACAGGGTGGCAGAAATGTAGGACTGGCACCACGAAGGTCATTAATCTCAGAGACCCCCTAACTTGTGCTTCAAAGCTTTCAGTGATGGAAATTCCCACTGCTTCCTATCAGTCTGTCCCAGCCCTCCAATTCCCATAGCCTTAAAATTACTTCCTAACCACCACCACTAATTTCCTTCACTGAAAGGCTCACAACTGCCTGTCCTGCCCATGGTGGATGTCCCATCCCTGGAAATGTCCAAGGCCAAGTTGGACAGGGCTTGGAGGAACCTGGGATAGTGGAAGGTGTCCCTGTCCATGGCAGGGAGCTGGAATGAGCTGACCCTTAAGGTTCCTTTCCAGCACAAACCATTCCGTGATTCCATGGTGGAATTCAAGTTTATTCCCTCCCTCTTTGCTGTGTCTTCAGCAAATGAAGCAACATCATTTCTTGCAGTAATTCCACACAGTTCACACTTCCCACACCTTTGCTCAAGCATTTCCCTCTCCTTCAGGCATTTATCATGGGGTTTGGAAGTTTCAATAGGCAAGGCCACAACGTTTTTGAAATTAAAACTGACCAGCATTAACAAAGACAAAATTGCTCTGTAAAACCACGGGACCATTGTTCTCCTGCTCAGTTGCAACTTTTTCTTGGAAAAAATTATAATTAAAATCCATTTTTTTACTTCAACACAAGGAGCTGCTGTGGTTTGAGCTTGGCTTTTGGTGGTGGGGGAGATATTTTTGGCTGGATATTGTGATGGATTTAAACCTGGTATGGAAAACAGGCCAACCTGTGAGAAGCAAATATCTTGTCCAGCGTGAAATATTGGAATTCTGGTTTACATTCCCATTTATTTTTAAGCAAGAACTGTGACCCTGCACAGGCTTATCCAGTGGTCCAGTGGTGCAACTGCTCCTTCCACAAGCAGCATCAGGACCTTGGGGCTGTAATTTGTTGCCAAAACCTCTGCAAGGGGGGATTCCATCTTTTTTTACCCACCCCGAGCTACTTCTAATCTTGCAATGTGGAGTCAGTCTAATGAAAAAAGCTGACTTGCACCACATGGAATTAAGACATAGATGGAAACTTCGGGGCTGGTGAGGATTCCAGCAAGATTTAGCCCCAGGTGGCCTGAAAGAATTTTTTTGCCTGGGATAGAACCTCTGCAGGAAATGATTGGCTACAGGGGAACTCACCCACATGGAGGCAATGCTTGGCTGCCTCCAGAGGCTCGCGAACCGTGGAGGAGCAGTGAGGAAACTCCTTTTTCAACACAGATGGAATGGAAAGAATGAGGGGAAGGGAGGACTGCAAATAATGATGAAGTAACATCGTGCCCAGGAGCTCCTACTCTGCTCAGCACATCCCTGTGGTCCCTGTGAAATCCATCCATGTGAATCCCTCCTTTCCACACCTGCCAAAGATGACAAAAAACCTGGGCTGTTTCTGAAAATGTTCTCAAGGTCCTTTTCAGATGCTGATATGCCCACCAAAGCGCCACAGAGAATCAACAGCATCCCAGAACACCCCACACTGGTTAAACTGATCATGTGAATTCATTGGAAAAGAAGATGAAGAATAATGAGCAGCACGTTTGCAAAATTTTCACTTAATTATGCCTTGGGTGTTTCCTCCTCCACCAAAAAATCCAGGGTTTGACTTTGCAATCCTCACAGTGCAGCAATAGCCCTGTATTGGCACAATAAAACAAGAATGGGCCAGAAGGGTTTTCTCACTGACTTTTGGGTACCAATATAATGAAAATGCTGCAGGAGATCTGGGAGAAGAAAGCGGAATATGAACGAGAAACCACAAGCTCTGCAGCCCTCAAATCTTCTGATAAAAAATGACTTAAACCTTGACAGAATGACTGACCAAGCATATTAATGAGGGTGCCTGGGCTGCCCTGCAGCTGTCCTTTTTTTATTCCTCATTTCCATCTGCCTCCTCCATCTCCAGCACGTACCCGAGCCGGGACCGTGTGCGTGTGCTCTGCATGCAGCAGGAACCCTCACTGCTGGTTTTGCACTGTTAAAGATCCATAATCAATTAAATGTCAGAGCAGCCTGTCATGAGAGGCAAGAAATGGCCCCAGATGATGAATGGGGTAACTAAAGCACTTTGAAGAGCGTTCAGTGGGGCATCATCGGCCACAAAGCCCTGAGGAAACACCTGAGGAGGTCTGAGATGCAAATACCCCACAACACAGCAAGTGCTATTCCCTCCCAAAAGTGCCACTGCAAGCATGGATATCCTGAAATATCCATGCTCCAGCTTGGAGCTCTGGAGTTTTGAGCCTGACCCGAATTTTCATCAGGAATGAAAGTTATAGGCTTAGTGCAGATCCTGGGAAGTGACCAGGGTAGAAGCAGCAAGTCCACTCCTCCTACAGCTCCGCTGGAGATTTCCAACTTTGCCAGAAGCTTTGTCTACAACCAATGGGAACTTTGCAGTGGTTTTACCAGCTTTGGTGGAGGAGCTGGTGAAAACAAAATATTGCATCCAGTGAGGCCATTTAAGCCATCTGTGGGGTGGAAGAAAGCAAAAACTCTCAAAAATCCCAAGCACACCTCTCCACAAATGGGGAATTAAAGATTCGACCCTTCCCCGTGCTGTCCCAAAGGCTGCTGTGTTGGAAGTTGAGTACCCAAACTTCCACCTCCCCTCAACTTCAGAACTGGGCCCCTGATTTCACTTTTTTCTGTCACTCTTATTTCCAAGAAATTCCATTGGATGAAACTCATTCACTCCTGGCTATCATCTACTTTCACTATTTTTAAGAGAAAAAAGGTTGACCTGTTCCTGAGAGAGAACCCACTGGGTGAGCATCTGACTTGGAGCATCAGTCCCACCTCAGAGCGTTCCCAATTCCAGCACTGGGAAGCTGCCAGAAGGAAAGACAGACACACCCCCTATCCTTGTCCACAGCAGCAGCTTGGCTCATTGGACATCCCACCCTAAAGGCTTTAATAATCACTGGGCCACAGATGGGCCAAATCTTTAAATACCCTAAGGGAATATGCCCAGTGGATCACCAGACAACAAACAGGCAGCAGGAAGGAAGGAAAACTGCTGGAAAATCATTTGCACTTACCTTGAGAGTCCTGTGCTCAGATTAAATCATATCCCACTCAATCTTAGCTGTCCACCAGAGTTGGAAAACCCCTTCTAGATCACCAGCTTGGGACCATCAGCTCCTTTTGATGAGTTTCAATCCTTGGAGCACACAGAAAGAGAAAATCCTAATTCTTCTTGTCGTCGTGTGTTGAGTTGCTGTTGGTGGTTTCCTGCTGCCAACAGCTGAATGACAAATGGAGCTGGTTTGTGACACTTATAGCAGTGGAGGGCTGGCAGTATGACCACACTCCTCACACACTACTAATATTAGAATGGGGTCTACCTTAGAAGAACCCACAAAGTCTCCTCAGGCTGTAAGAAGTCCGGTCCTGTTGCAAAGGGGGCCCTGAACTGCCCTCATTCATGCTGGGGTGAGGTGAGTCTTCCTCTGGAGCCTCAGGGTATAAAGCTGGTCTGAAGATGGGAGGAGAAATATTGGTCTGGGGTTGTCCAAATTGGCCCATTCACGGCTCAGAGCAGTCTGGGCCGTAGAAGGGGTGGGGTTATTTATTGCGTGCACTTGAGTTTCAGAGAGCTTCTCACCAGTCAGGTTCGAGGCTGAGAAGTTTCTTTTTTTGTAATCAGCTGGGTTACGGGGCTGTAACCTCACTCACTTTCCATTTGAGGTTCTGTTTCTGCTTCAGATCTCACCTAATGAGCCAGGCCATGTTCTTCCTGCTTTCTTCAACGAGTACAAGACAGCTGATGCCATTTAGGGCACAGGGGAGGAGCACAGGAGACAGCTGACAGCACATCCTGGTATCTCTCTATCACTTGTGTGTGAGATTTTGTGAGGTCTGCCTTCCCGCTGTTTTGTACAATTAACTGCTTGTGGAACTGCACAAAGCTCTGCCTGTGCCCATCTGGAGCTGCTGTGGGTGAGGCCCGGCTCAAATCCCACTGCTCTGGGGGATTTCAGTGCCTTCCATTCCCAAGGGTCTTTGGGCACCAGAGAATCACAGAATGGTTTGGGTGGGAAGGGAAAATAAAGCTCATCTTGTTCTATCCCCTGCCATGGGTAGGGACACCTTCCACTATCCCACATTGCTCCAAGCCCCGTCCAGCCTGGCCTTGGACACTTCCAGGGATCCAGGGGCAGCCACAGCTTCTCTGGGCACCCTGTGCCAGGGCCTGCCCACCCTCACAGGGAACAATTCCTTCCCAATATCCCATCTATTCCTGCCCTCTGGCAGTGAGAAGTGAGAAGCCATTCCCTGTGTCCTGTCCCTCCATCCCTTGTCCCCAGTCCCTCTCCAGCTCTCCTGGAGCCCCTTTAGGCCCTGGCAGGGGCTCTGAGCTCTCCCTGGATCCTTCTTTCCTCCAGGTGAGCACCCCCAGCTCTCCCAGCCTGGCTCCAGAGCAGAGGGGCTCCAGCCCTTGGAGCATCTCTGTGACCTCCTCTGGAATCACTCCAGAAGCTCCAGGTCGTTCCTGGTTTTACCTTGCAGTGCTGTGAAGCTCCATCATCCTCATTTCCACCCTCACCCCCAGGGCTCCAGACCCACCAACTCATCTGAAGGCCAGGAAGCTGATGAGTGTCACCTCCTGATCCTGCTGGATCCTGGATAAAGCCACTGCACGATGAGACAAGGAGAAAGAAAAACCAGACAGAGCCTCAAAAGGACAACAGGGATCCTGAGACTGGCTGAGCAATGGGATGTTTATCAGCTTTTTTTTTTTGAGATGAGGGATGAAAATATTATTCAAGAGAAGGTTGGATCTTCGCTCTTGGTCCTGCAGTTTCAAGGATCGCCATTGGCTGAGATAACACCCTTCTTCTGATGGATTTCAGCAGGAGAAGTTGTCCGGAGGCAAATTCCAAAGTATGGATCTCTCTGGAAGAGTGGGCATCAGAAACATTTGATTTTATGGCTCATTCATCAGTCTGAACAAACAGGAAAGCAGAGGAATCTCACAAGCAAACACATTCCAAGTGCTGTTCACATTTTAAGGTCCCCAAAATAGTCAGTTTAATTTAGAAATAGAAAAAAATTCCAACATCTGGAGTGAAAGAAAAAAAGGAGAAAAATCCAATTATTTGTCTTTAATTTTATTGTCCTGGGTTGAGGAGATTGTCCAGATTCAGTTTGTCAAGCCACCACACCAGTTGCTGAAGTAGAACTGCCTTCCCTGACCATCAGTTACAAATCCAGGGAATTCCACCCAGCTCTTGCTGCAGGAGCGAGCAGGAAGTGATTCTGGGGTGAGAGGGGAGGGAAGCTGCAGCTTGGACTCCACCCTTCACTCACCCCAACTTAAAGCAGGAGTCTGAGGTGGGCTTCTCTTACCTTTCCCTTCCTCACAAAGCCTAGGATATAAGTTCAGGGCAATCACAGCATTTCCCAAGACCCCTCCAGTCCTGTGGGTTTTGGTGATGAAGCCTTACTGGGTGGACAGGTAAGACTGGAGGAGGAATTTTTATTCATTAGCACTTCTGGAACTAATTTACAACAAATATTTTGAGTGAAAGTGGAACTGAAATCCCCTTTTTTTTTCCAGCAAAGAAGAGAGGTGGGAAAAAAACATATATCAGTCCTGAGATTTTTAAATGCTTTTTACTTTTATGGATTGGTGCAATGAATTGGGTTAGTAGGTTTATCAATGGAAATCAGTAGATTTCCATTCTTCTTCAGATCAGTAGAAGTCTTTGGAATGAGTCTGGATTTTATTTGGAAATTATTTATAGTTCTTCAGGTCTTGGGGAAATTTTTTTGAGTTGAGGGAAGAATAATTCACTAACTCAATACACACACACTTACAAAGTTAGTTATGGAATCACCGAATGGATTTACTGTTACATTTGAAAAAAAAATGGGCTGAAAATTCCCACCATGACTTTGGTAGGATTTCAGGCACAATTGTCCTTTGTTAGGTCTTTGATGTTTGACTCACCTGGGAGGAACCCATAGAGAAAATAAAGTAGATACCCCAAGGAAGGACCCTGATCTAGTGAAGTGTCCCTGCCCATGGCAAGGGACTGGAATGAGATGATCTTTAAGGTCCCTCCCAACCCAAACCATTCAGTGATTCTGTGAAGACCAAAAGAGGCCGGTGCCAGGTCCCTCAGTGATCCATGGAGATGAGCAGCCAGATGGCCACAACTGAGCTCTGCAGCCCCTGGGGACACCAGGGGACAGCATCACCTGGGGACCTGCTGCCCTCTGGAGGTGCCTCTGCCACGTTTCCAGGTTGGTTTGCTCCCAGCTGATCCTCCAGCCATGCCAGAGGATTTTCCTGGTACGAGTCCCTGTGGAGGGCGTGGAGGCTGCTCCTGGCCAGGATGGGACAATGATGGCTGGGAGCACCACAGCCTCCTCTTCCCACCCTTGGAAGGCTGAGCCCCAGGGAACCAGGATCACAGAATGGTTTGGGTTGGAAGGGACCTTGAAGATCATCCTGTTCCACCCCCTGCCATGGGCAAGGACACCTCCCACTGTCCCAGGCTGCTCCAAGCCCTGTCCAAACTGTCCTTGGGCACTTCTAGGGATCCAGGGGCAGCCACAGCTTCTCTGGGCACCCTGTGCCGGGGCCTGCCCACCCTCACAGGGAGGAATTTCCTCCTGATATCTCATCTCAAGACACTCTCTTCCAGTTTGAACCCTTTCCCCTTTGTCCTGTCACTCCATGTTCTTGTCCCAGCTTTCCTACATGTTCCCTTTGGGTACTTCAGGAACTTTTCCTTACAGGGACTTTGCTTTAGGGGAAAAGCATTTATTTGAGGACCAGCTGAGAAGAAACCATTGATGCTTCTGCAAGATTCCAGCACTGGTCCCACAGAATGGCCACACAACCCTGCCAGGAGATCCAGCTCCTCCATGCTTTGTTAGCAGGATACCTGCAGGGAGACACCACCCAAATTCAGCAGAAAGGGCAAGAAGCAGAAGGTTCAAATCCAAACTGAGTTGAGCTGCTGCTGTTGTGATAAGGGAATGGTCATTTCTGCCCATTTTGGGTGGTAAGAGGCAGCTCAGAGGGCCCAGGTAAGATTTAGGGGGCTCTAAGGCATCTTACAGAGTTTGTGGTGTTTAGATCAGCACAGGGGATCCCAAGGAAGTCTGGCTGCCCCTGGATCCCTGGAAGTGTCCCAGGACAGGTTGGACAGGGCTTAGAACAAGCTGGGATAGTGGAAGGTGTCCGTGCCCACGACAGGGGGTGGAATGAGAGGATCTTTAAGGTCCCTTCCAACCCAAACCTTTCCATGATTCTACAAACAACCACTACAGCAAGCAATTTCCAGCTTGGGCTTTCCAAAACCTCATTCCAGCAAAAACTCAGGCTTGGATCTGTGTGTTCCCAAGAGTTCAGCAGACCTCTGGAAAAGCTCCTGTGCCCAGGGATGCTGTGGGAACTGGCAGTCTCTGGAGCTCTGTGGGCAACAGAAAGGATTCCTTGTGTCTGAGGAAAAGAAAAAAGTACTGAGCCATAGGTGTGGACAGTGCTGGTGTTGCACAGATTTATTTTGGCTGATCACACCTGATTTCAGGTGTCCATTGCAGGTGGTTGGTGTTAGAGCATCACCAGTGGGAGCACCATTTTTCTTCAGCAGCTCCCCACTAGGTTTGGTTTTTTTTTTTTTTTTGGATGAAGATAACTTATCCAAGATAAATCAAGGCCAAAAAACATTGAAACCCCATGGACTGGCTTCAGAGGGATGTGGCTGCAGCCTTTCACTGCTATCTTACGGCAGCTCATTTGAAATCCATTATGCAGCCGAATTAAAAATAAACATTTACAGAAGAGGGAGTGGGTGACAGTGTGTGGTCTGTTCCTGTGAGGAGACAGACAGACAGACAGGCAGACAGGCAGGCAGACATCCAGCCTTGGGAGCAACACCTCTGCTGTAAACTCACCCTGCTAGACCTGGGCTCACCCTGAGGCCAAGTGACCCTGTCTGGCCACGTCCCTGCGATTCAGCGCTCCTGGCTACCAAATCTGTGTGGCTGAATCCAACTTGTTTGTCAGGCAGGGGCCCCAGACTTGGTCATTCCCAAACCATGTCCTGGGATTGCTCATCCCCACCAACACCAGGCCAGGGGCTGTTTCACCCTGTGCCTGTCTGTTTGGTTCATGGGCACAGACTCGGTTTTGATTTGGATGAGATGTTGATGAAAATGTTGAACCTCCACGTGCTTGATGGGCCAGGCTCTGCTCTGGGGGACCCAGCAATAGGATAACAGGAACAGGCAGGACCTGACACCCAGGAAGTTCCACCTGGACATGAGGAAGAACTTTCCTGTGCAGTGACCAAGCACTGAACAGATTGTCCAGAGAGGGAGTGGAGTCTCCTCACTGGAGATATTCCAGAAGTGTCTGGGCACAATCCTGTGCCCTGTGCTGTGGGATGGCCCTGCTGGAGCAGGGAGGTGGCACCAGGTGACCCACTGTGATCCCTTCCAACCTGACCCATCCTGGGATTCTGGGATTCCTTGTGCTGCTAAAAGCTCCTGTAGGTCTTTGTCAGACAGTTTTAACATGCAGCCAACAGCTGTTCCATCTCCCTTGGTGCCTCTCCATCCTCATCAGCCTTCAGGTGCCTTCCTGCAGCACCAGGCTGAGTTTGCATATGCAGATCTGAAATCTGACAAAAAATGGATGC
>VWZP01004174.1:529606-589904 GCA_013396995.1 Dicaeum eximium | reverse complement strand
AAAAAAAAAAAAAAAGAAAAACAACAAACCAACCACCACACGCACAGATTTCTGAAGCGAGACACAGAGAAGGAGGATGAGACAGACTCCGGGAGGCACTGGTGACACCGCTCTGCAAGTTGGGGACACGAGGTGCAAGGAGGGAGCCAAGATGTTCGTGCCACCCCCTCTCTGATTCCAGCCCCGGTAAGTTTGTTGCTCGTGGTGGCTTGCGGGGACAGAGCCACCCTGGGGACAGCCAGCACGGGAGATGCCGGAGGGCTGGAGGGGACCCCCGGCAAGACCTGGGGAGCAGCAGCGAGGGATGATGGGGACCCCAGCGACCGCCAGTTCAGCACTGGGGTCTGGCGAGCGGGGCTGGGGTTCCCAAAGTGTCCCCCCAGCCGCGATCTCCTGCCGCGACATTCCCTGGAGATGGCCGGCACGGTGGCTCCCCGTGCTCGGGGAATGTCTGAATCCTCCTTTCCGATGATGTTCGTGGATTTTGCTCTCAGCTGGGAGCAGCGTGGGGCTTCTCACCCTCTCCAGGAGGATTTTTCCGCACAGGGGAGAGGCTGGCCGGGTTTCGGGACGGTCACCTGTTGCTCCCACTGCCCCCAGCCTGAGATGTGCAGGAGCCCTGGAAACCTTCCCAGACCTGGAGAGGTTTGTGGGGTTGTGCAGTGCAGCCATGGTGGGATGAGCGTGGTGGCCTCGCAGGGCGTAGCTACCTCGGGTTTTTGAATCAGGCACCGTGGGCTGAGCAGAGCAGGTTTCCACCTGCTCAGGTCTGGCCCTCGCAGCTCACGTTTACACCGAGGAGGGGAAAAAAAACCCAAAACAAACCCAGCCAGAGCTTCTGCAGAGCCCTTTATAACAGCTTGGGGCTAATTGTTAAAATAACAGCGGCAGCCCGCACCGCTCTGAGCGCGGGTGTTCGTGCGAGCCCAGCCCGAGCGCCCCGGGGTGCTGCACACCAGGGTCCGTCCCCATCCCGCAGCATGGGCAGGCTGACACCTCTGCCACCGCGGGCACCTCTCTAAGGACACCCCTCCTTGCTTTCCTGCCGTGCTCCCCCTTTATTCCACCATCCTGCACCCTCCGGAGCTTTTCTACACCGCGGAGATCAGCGGAGGATGGGAGGGGAAATGGATGAAAATCAAGTTCCCGGCTTCCAGCGAGGAGCTGTGCCCAGCCGATCGCTCTGGCTTTGTCTGCTCGTCCCCTGTATCCGAGGAACTCCCCAGTTTCCAGCAGGAACGAGCCTGGTTTGGCTGCTGTGCGTTCGCTCTGTGCCAGCCATCATTTCAAGCACACGGGAGCTGCTGCTGGTTTTTGCATCCCAGCTCTTCTCTGCTTTCAAATGCTCACAAAATCCCCCCTCCCGCCATCCTTCATGGTAGGGGGGGTCTATACACCACAAAAATCCAGCGGAACGGGAGGAATCCGGCTTCTGCCGGGCTCTGGGATCGCAACAGCCCTGCAGCCATTAGGTGTTTGCAAAATGTAGCAGAGACACTGCAGGGAAAAAGAAAAAAAATAAAAATAATCAGCCTCAGAGCAGCGTAGCCCTTCTGGGGGGAGGGAGAGGAGGGTCTGTTTGCAACCAGCTGATCTCAAATGATATTAAATCCCCCAGTGCAGATCAGCACTGGGAGAAGACAGGTCTGAGGGCAGAGGTTGGACGATCATGGTTTGGATAATTGGATGGGACAGGGGGCATGTAAAGGGGATTAGGGGGTCACTGAGGGGCTGACCCCACTCCCCTGATCATGTTAACTTGGAGCCTGGGGGTCTCCAGCGGGAGCTGGCCCTGGCATTGTCCCTGCAGGGGCTGAGCTCAGTGCTGGGCAGATTGGAGCTCAACAAAACAAAACAAAAAGGTTAGTTTGTTTTTCCTTTTTTGTTTTCTTCTTCTTTCTGAAAACACACCCTTGCATGCTGCATTTGGGGGAAAAAAAATAGCTCCCTGTAATAGTCTCCTGGGAAGAGAGCATTTCTCAGCCTGCCCTGGCTCATTCCCAAGGATTCCCAGCCCTTTTCATTACCTTGGGCACACCGGCACAGAGGTCCCCGCCTCTCCTTGCTGAAACGCGGCCGTGCCTGGGGTGGCAGCAGGGAAAAAAGGGGAACAACCGGCTGTGCCAAGCCACAGGTCCTTTGGGGCACCTCTGGGGACAGGTTAGCTGTGCCACCTCCGAGATGAGCTCCAAAACCTGCCGGGAGCCTGGGGCAGTGTGTAGAGAAGAAACCCTTGCCCACAATCCACGGCTCCACAGATCTCAGAAGAACACACCAAGGTGGACATGGGGACTTCACCAAGAGCCTGAAAACTTGCTTTTGCTTCTGCTCCTTAATCCTTTTCCTCGTAAGAGGAATCCTACCTGGTTTGGGCTCATGGTTGAAAGCATTTACCCCGTTCAGCTCCCCAGTCTGCAGCTACTTCCAGCTGACTGGAAGACTGGTTTGCTGGAATGCCAAATGCTCCTTCATGCAGGATTTCCACACAAAGCCTGGAAATCTGCAGATGAAGGGGAGCCTAACCAGTCTGAAAATGGAGCTGCAAGGGTCCATCTGCAGCAGGCAGCAGCCTCAGCCCTGGTCCCTCACCAGGAGCCTGCTAGAAGCTGGGTGGGGGATGCAGGAGGTGTAGTCAGGCTGGAAGGTGCAGAGGTGTTTACTGAAACAGGTTCTGACTCTACCTGGTGAGGCTGGAAACCAGCCAGGGAGAAGTGCCTTGGGGCAGGGAGTGCAAACTGCTCCCCTCCAATCTCACAGAATCACAAAATGGTTTGGGCTGGAAGGGAGGTCCCTTCCATAAAGCTCATCCATCCCCTGCCATGGCAGGGACACCTTCCACTATCCCAGGCTGCTCCAAGCCTCATCCAACCTGGCCTTGGACACTTCCAGAGCTGGGGCAGCCATCTCTGCATGCCTCCACTCCTCTGATGGATTTTCTGCAGTCCCCACTGCTCTCCCCTCCTCCCTTGCAGTGTCCAGGGGTCTTTCTGGAGGCCATTTGGGCAGAAGGATGTGCCAGAGCAGAGCAAACCCTCATCTTGCTCCAGGTCATATGTGAATGGAAAGCCTCTCTTTTTCCCTTTTCCCCATTTTTCTGTGAATGCCATGTCCACATCTGTGCTTGCAATGCCCATTTTGGTCTCCTCAGTGCTGTCATTTTTCCATGGAGAAAGGAACAAGCTCACAGACAGGAGTGTGGCCAGAAGGTCTCCATGGGCACCGTGTTCAGAGTCACTGAGGGCTCTGCCATGACTCCTCCAGCATGGGCAGAGCCCTTTCCATCCTGTCCCGACCATCCTGAGCAGGCAGAGAGCATCTGATCCTGCCAGCACCAATTCCAGCCCTGGAGCATGTCCTGGCTCTTCATGGTGCTGGAATTTTGTCCCTTTGAAGGGAGGGAAGCTGAAGGTCACTTTGGGACCAGGCTGGTTTTCTGCAGGAGAGGATTTCAGCTGCTACAGAAAAGGATTGGGTGGGTAAACACTGAATAATAAAATCCAGGGAAAACAGCTCTCCTCAGAGTCATTGGGCTGACCAGGGATTTGTTCTCCACCTCTGCAGGACCCTTGTGCAGAGCAGCAGGATGGGGGGGCTCTGGCAGGGTGAGGAAGCCCCCAGCTCACCAAATCCACAGGGCACAGCAGTTCCTCTCCTGACAGAGCTCGTTCTGGCTTGGAGAGAGGAATGAGTGATGTGCAGCCACCCTGAAAGGGACCCACCAGCTCCAGGGAGCTGCAGTGCTGATCCTGACGGGTCTCTCCTTCCCTCACCCCATTCCTGAGGCCTCTGAGTCTCTGCTGCCCTGAGGATGCTCCGGAACATCCATCCACCTCCATGAGCAGCCAGAGTCCTCCCTTACTCCATTGCTATGGCAACCCCTTCTCACAGGCACCTCCTCCTCTCTGCCCCTCTCCCAACCTGCAGCAGACACCCAGGGAGGGTCAGAGACCTCCAGGGGGGTCAGTCAGCCCCACCCCATCCCTGTGTCCTTGCTGTGCAAGGAGGGGGTAAACACAGCTCTCCCTGCACACCAGGCACCGTCCCCCACCTCTCTCTCCACCTCGGGGTTCCTTCATCCCACCTCTCCAGGCTCAGGGTCCTCCTCTGCTGCTGGAGCTGCAGAGCTGGATGGTGATGTTGGCAGGCTGGATTTACCCCAGGGGTTTCCTCTGTAGGATCAGGGGGTATCTGCATGGCCCCTGTGCAAACCTTCAGAGCAAATGATCAGGGGAACCACATCTCAAATTCCTTGGATCGTGGGGGGCGTCCCTGAACCCACCGGAGCGTGAGCATGGACACCCAGATGAGACCTGGGGACAGCAGAGGTGAATTCTGCACATCTCTCAAAATCCTCAGAGATTTTTCCTTGAAGGTCAGTTGCACGGACTGACTTCTCAGCGAGAGGGAAACTGAGGCACAGAGGGGCTGAGGTGCTTTTTGGAGGTCATTCACAGGCTGAACCACGGCCTCTGCCCTGTTTGCTCCATGCCAGAAGGGTCATCCGTGGTCTGTGTGGGCAAAAGGGCTTCTGTCAGCTGAGGTTTTGAGTCAAATTGAGGCTTTTTTGTCTTCCCAGCCTCCAGAGGAGCAGAGTTCCTCTAACACAGACTCCTGCAGTCACTGCTGCTCCTCTGCAGTAAGAAATGGTGTTACAGGAGTCCACCAGGAGTAGTGAAGGAGGAAGAATAATTTGCTCCCCACACCTCCACCTTGGCTAATTGTTGAACTCCCAGTTTAACATTCCCGTTATTTCTCCATCCCAGGCTTGTGCTGATCCCTTGGGGAAGGTCAGTTGACTTCTCCAGTGGACACCTAACACAAGAAAGAAATTAAAGGGGTTTTTTGTTGTTGTCTCAGTGACCTGCTGTGTTCTGTGCTCTCAGGATTCATCTAAGGCAAGGGGGAACCCCTGAGCAGAGGTTCTCAGTGAGGTGTGAGCAAACCCTCACCCTGCTTTGGGGCTGAACTCGTTATCCCTAATTAGGGGCAGCAGGAACTCCCTGTGGCAAGTGTGATAATGAGACAAATCAAGGATTAATCACTTAAATCCCCTCACACAGGCCAGCCCAGGGGGAGCCAAGCCTAGGGCAGGGAGACTGGGAGTGTGTGGATTTGAGCCAGAGGCAGGTTTGTTCCTGGGAATTTGGTAACTCTCAGGCACCAAAGGGTTTGTGTTACAGCACAAGGGCGTTTTTCACACACTTACAACTTTCAGATCTCTTTCTCCACAGCAGGTCTTTGATCCAAGTCCAAGATATTGATAGGGAATTAGAGGTCACTTGGGAGTTTGGACAGGCTGGGGAAGAGAGCTGCCAGTTCAGGGGTGTCCCAGCAGAGGGGATGAGACGTTTTGTGTTACACCAGAGAGAAAGTGAAGGGCGGGCTGAATCAATGCTGCTTTTAGGGTAGAAAAACCAAATCTCCAAAGCTGCAGGGAGGGGGAGATGACAGCAGGGTTGTGACAAAGGGGATGCTCCACGCTGCTGTCCTGTTTTCATGGTTCAGTGCTCTAAATGTTAACTGAGCTTGTGGCCAGGGCTCAAATACCAGGGGCCATTGCCACCCTGAGGATTCCATACACGCTAAAAACAGGACAAAAGAGTTTGTGTGGGGCTCTGTTTTGTAGCTGTGGCATTCAGAAAATGATAAAAATATGATCTTTGCTGGGGATTAGTAAATCCAGTGTGGAACTGCAGCAGACTCTTGGACTGCTGGGTTTGGGCCACCCTCAGCAATCTCCACTGAGGTCTCACAGGACAGAAAAAAAGCTCAGAAATGAGGTCTTTAGAGTCATTACTTGTTTTCCTTTATTGACTTGGGGAGGCTGGAGCAGGAGGAAAGGTAAATTCATCTACATGCCCTGAGCCCTGCAGAGCACCCCTCCACCAGGGCAGCCCCCTGCTTTCCCCTCTCTTTTTCAACAGAAGAAGGAAAATTGTTGCTGTTCCAGGCACGAGAGCTGTTGGCTTCAACCTGACAGAGTGTCTGTGTCTCCCTCTCCCCGTAAAACTCTGATTAACATAAATAGGAGCAGGAAGGAGACCACAACATGACTAATTCTCCACCCCCACACTGTCTGTGTGTACACTCTCAGCTCCTCTCTCAGCTCGTGTGCCCCCACACAATTGTTGGGATAAGTCTTGCTCTCACTCGGTGTTTATTTTAAATTGAATCTTCTTACTGAAAAGGTTGGAGAGGCGTAATTATGGTCTGGATTTCAGAGCTGCACATGCCTTTGTGGAAATGGCAGGGAGAAGAATGGCTGAGTAACTCTAGGAAGCTGCACACATCCTGCCTGCTTTTCCAGGCATCTCACCAGGCAGGCAGAGAAGGATTTTGTTTTGTGCCTGATGTTCAGAGGAGAGTTCTGGATCTATTCCTAGCTCAGCTATAGATGAACACACGACCTTGAGATGTATCCTGCTGGCAGAGGAGCAAGGGAGCTGCCTGAGCTTAACTCTTGAAGAGTTGTTGGAGTTCTCTGCCCCTCCAGGTACCAGGGTTTGTCAGACCAGCTTTGGGCACAGCTTCCATGGGTGCTGGCAGGAGGAGAAGTGGGGAGGAAGCTCCTGGCTCTGTGTGCTGCTGCTCCTAGGGGGTGTTTGCAAGGGACCATTCCCACTGGACAAACTGGATGTGGTCAGTGATGGGAACCACAAGTCCAAGTCTGCCTGGGTGTCTGAACCCAAACCATGCCAGCACCCCAGTCAGCTCCTCACGTGGCTGGGACCAGCAGGCCAGGAGGGAGCTGAATCCTCAGAACTAAACCCAGATCTGTAAAACTGGAGGGGGGAGTGGTGTGGGGAAGAATGAGTCTGGTTTTCCTGTTCTCCTTTTGACTCAATCTCTTGGGAGAAGTTTGGGTTTGCAGAATTGTAGAGTGGTTTGGAGTGGAAGGGACCTTAAAGATTCCAACCCCTGCCATGGGCAGGGACAACTTTCACTGTCCCAGGCTGCTCCAAGCCCCATCCAGCCTGGCCTTGGACACTTCCAGGGATCCAGGGGCAGCCACAGCTTCTCTGGGCAACCTGTGTCAGGGCCTCCCCACCCTCACAGGGAAAAATTTCTCCCTAATATTTAATCTAAACTTCCCCTCTTTCAGGTTTTCCTAATTCATCTGGACCTGATTTGCCCAGATGGGGAAATGTGGGTTTGCCAGGCAGAAAATCAGCAAAACCAGACAGCCCAACATCCAGCAGCAGCCACTGCTGAGGCCCCAGAGGACTTTGGGGTCTGGGAACGTGTCTTGGCCTCCTTGGCAACCCTTCCATAGCCCCTTGGGTTAAGATTGGAGGTGCAGGTAACCAGAGCTTTGCTAACAGCCAGAGCCTGTCTGTTCCTGCCCCAGAGCACTCAGATAACCGAGGTGAGGTCACCCTCCCCAGCAGCACCCTGGCACTGATCCTCTCCCAAAATCCTCACTCCCCTGCTCCAGCAAGAGCTGTCTCTCTTTCCTCACTCCCTTTTCCTTCTCAAAATCAATCCCTTTCTTTTTTTTTGTTTTATTTTTTTCCTTCTAGGTGTTCATCCAAGGCTGGTTTGGTGCTTGAGCAGGGCCCCACACCTCAGCTGTCCTCCAGGGAGCTGTGTTGAGCACCTTGTGATACCTGGTCAATCCTTGAGGGCTCTCATCTCCACCCCTGGTCCTTTCCAGCCCACCTCTATGCCTTTGGACTCCCAGAGAGGATGTCTGTTCCCCAGATCCAAATAGAAGAGGCTCTGGACAGCATGGATGCTGGTTCTGGGGGGGTTCCTCCTCCAGATGATCACCTGAGGACCCTCAAGGCATTGACAGAGAAGCTGAGACTGGAGACCAGGCGTCCCTCCTACTTGGAATGGAAGGCAAAGCTGGAGGAGCAGGCTTGGAAGAGCCCTCAGCCCGAGGGAGACGAGGAGGACGAGGCCACCAAGGCCAAAAAGGCCCCAGGGGAGACTGTCCCCATGAGGAAGGTGCAGCTGCACCTCAATGGGAGCCCTGCCCAGGACAAGGGGACTGTCACCTCAGGGAGGATAGGTGGCTTTGAGAGCATCGACGAAGCTCTGACGTGGCTCAGGAAGGAGCTGGTGAGTGATTGCCTGTCCCTGTTAGCACAAATTTTCAAGAGGGATAAAAATGAAAGAGTGGGGAGACTCCTTGTTCCTACCTGCCTTCAGCCCCAGGTGGAAAGGCAACAATCAGTCTTTGTGTTTTCCATCACTCTTTGTGTTTTCCACCCCTGGCTCTTCCAGGCCCATCCTCTGTTGTCTTTTTCTTGATTCAAATCCAATCCACATTTCAGTCATCCCCCCATGCCAGCTTTGAGCCCTGTCTCACACATCTGTTTATTTCTGCTGGTTGTGTGCTGGACATTTCACAGAGAAGAAGACAAAAATTCTTTGTCTTTTCTAGGAATCTGTGCTAGGAAAATCCAGAGAGCCAGGGCACAGGGCTGGAATTCACCTTTTCTCTGTCACTTTGCTGTCATGGTCTTTGGCACAAATTTATCCTGGGCCTGACCCAGCTCCCAGCTGAGCTCAGGAGTCAGCACAGCCTGGGGATAATTCCCAGGGGGATGCACCAAGCCTGACAGAGACCAAGAAATGTTTGGAAAACGCTCTCAGGCACGTAGAGTGATTTTGGGGTTGTCCTGTGCAGGGCCAGGAGTTGGACTCGATGATCCTCGTGGGTCCCTTCCAGCTCAGGGTATTCTGTGATTCTCTGGAGGTTGTTAGGATGGAAATGTCCCTGTCAGGGCAGCTGAAGTCAGAGCTGGAGACTGAGTTCAGGAGCTCTTCACCAGAGCAGAGCAATCATACACCAAAAGCACTCTTCCCAGTGATCCTTCCCTTCTCCTCACTGGCATGAAAAGTCTTTATTATTTGGCCCAAATCACTGGAAGTGACTCATGACACGTGGCTTTGTTTCTGTTGCCCAGTTGGAATTTTGCCTGTGAGTCCCAGCAGGAATATTTGCAGCAGGGGCTGGGACATCACTTGTGGCCAACACTTGTGAAAATGTTCCTGTGCAGACACTTTGTTTTTGAAAAGCACTGAAAACTTTGAGGAAAACTTCAGACAAAAATGAATAACAGTTTTAAAGATTTCTTTGTGACTTTTGCTTCAGATAATGTTGATTTGTCAGCTTTCTGTTGCTGCTTTCACCCAACTCCACTGGTCCCCTGAGGATTTTTTTACAGAGGTGGTTCTGGAAATTGCACTTTGGTGAGTTTGTTTCTCAGGATCATGCTTTCAGGAATTCAGGACTATTAGGTACAACTTGGAGATTATTCCCTACAACCCCTCAGTGCTCTGGAGAACCTCAGCTCCAGCTCTGTGACCTGAATCTGGGTGTAATCCTAAATTCACACTTGATGTAAACCCTGAGTCTCAAGATGACCAAAGAGACTAAAAAGCAGATTTTCCTTCTCAGAACCCTGGATTTTTAAAGGTTTGGGGTTTTCTTTCAATCTCTGCCCATGATGGAGGTACAAATTGTCCCAGAGTCTGATTCTACCCCTTAGACTGGGGTGTGGTATCTGAACCACCATCTGTCAAAAACTGAAAGTTTAATTTAAAGACGAGAAAAGGCCAAGCAAACCCTAATTGTTCCTCACTTTCCATTTCCCAGCCACTTAATTATACCAGTCTTTGCTGGATCTGGACGTGACTGGTAATTTAGAGCCATTTCCCCAAAAGAGAGAGCAATTTTTTGACTGACCACAGGGCGAAATAGCTGTGCTGGAGGCATGAGTGTGGCTAAGAGCTGCCAGCAGGCAGAGGGAGCACAGCCAGGCCACCCCATCACATGGTGCTGGAACCAAAAGGTGCATTTCACATTACATTTCAAGGGTGAAATGCAGTTTCTTGTCAAATAAAGGAACAAGCTCCCAAACATCCCAACACAGACGAGATTTTTCCTCATGTTGTGGTAGCAAAGCCATCAGGAAGGCTCCAGAGCAGGATGAAGCCCAGACAGCAGCCAGATCTTGGGCTGATCCCCCAGTGTGGGCAGCAGGGGAGGGGGATTCTGCCCCTCTGCCCCACTCAGGTGAGACCCCACCTGCAGAGCTGCCCCAGCACAGGAAAGACCTGGAGCTGCTGGAGAGAGCCCAGAGGAGGCACCAGGATGATCAGAGGGATGGAGCAGCTCTGCTGTGGGAAGGGCTGAGGGAATTGGGAGTGTTCAGCCTGGAAAAGGCTTTGGGATGAGCTAATTGTGGCCTTCCAGTTCCTGAAGGGGCCTACAAGAAAGATGGACTTTGGACAAGGGCCTGGAGGGACAGGACACAGGGAATGGCTTCCCACTGCCAGAGGCAGGGTTAGATGGGAAAAAAAAATTGGGAAGGAATTCTTGGCTGTGAGGATGGTGAGGGTGTCCAAAGAAGCTGTGGCTGCCCCTGGATCCCTGGAAGTGTCCAAGACCAGATTGGATGGGTCTTAGAGCAGCCTGGGATAGTGGAAGTTGTCCCTGCCCATGGCAGGGGGTGGAATCTTTAAGGTCCCTTTTAACCCAAACCATTCTATGATTCTGCAAACCCAAACTTCTCCCAAAGTCTCCAACCCAAAGAGTTGGAGTCAAAAGGAGAACAGGAAAACCAGACTCATTCTTCCCTACACCAGACTCCCCCTCCAGTTTTACAGATCTGGGTTTAGTTCTGAGGATTCAGCTCCCTCCTGGCCTGCTGGCTCCAGTCAGGAACATGGTCCCAGCCACGTGAGGAACTGACTTGGGGGGCTGGCATGGTTTGGGTTCAGACACCCAGGCAGACTTGGACTTGTGGTTTCCATCACTGACCACATCCGGTCTGATGAGCTTTAAGGTGCCTTCCAACCCAAAAGGTTCCACGAGTCTGTGATTCCACAATATGTTTATTTGGGGTCTGTAGGATTCACCTATCCAGTGAAGGGACAAAATCTGGTGAATGTGGAGATTCTATCCACGCAGGAAAGAAGTGCAGCAGCCGTGTCCTTAGGGAGTGAAATGCAGAGTGTGCAGCTCCATCCCCCCAGCCCCCAGCGCAGCTCCCAGCGTGTTCAGGCTGGGCTGTTCCAACAGCATCACCCTGGAATGGTTCTGGCTTGTCCCAGGGAGCGTCCTGCCAAGCACTCAGAGCTTCAGGAGTTTGCACATGTTGGGGACTGTTCCCAACAGGCAATTGGTACAGGACCACCCAGTTTTGGATTTAACTCTATCCCAGCCAAAAGCAGCAGAGGCAGGAGAGTAAATTTGGTACTGTCATAGAAGGGTTTAGGTTGGGAAAGCCCTCTAAGATCATCGAGTCCAACCACTCCCCAGCACTGCCAAGGCCAGGACTAAACCCTGTCCCCAAGCCACATCCACACAGATTTCAATCCCTTCCAGGGATGGGGATTCCTCCACTGCCCTGGGAAGAGGTGCCAGGGCTGGACAATCCTTTTGCTGAAGAATTTTTCCTTAATATCCAATTTAAACCTCCGTTGGTGCAACTTGAGGCCATTTCCTCTTGCCCTATCTCTTGTTACTTCCAATCTGCACAAAAGTCATCACCTGACACTGCAAGGAATTTTCCTCTGTGTCTCCTGCTCTGATTTTACTTCAGCCAGGCACAGGCAGCTCACGTTGAGAAGTGAAACAAAAAACAAACCTGAGGTTTTATTGTCCATCTGCTTTTCTTGTCCTGTCACCTCACGTGGCCCTGATCTGCACGCCAGGCCCTGCTTTGTGGGGCTGACACAAAACCACAGAGCATCAGCCAGCCCCGTCAGCCAGGCCCTGCTGAGAGCCTGATTTATTCAGACATGCAAACTGCTCTTGTTTTTGTGCTGAGAGGCTCTGTGGAGGTGTGGGAGCAAATTGCAGCTCTCAGCATGTGCTGAGCTGCCCCAGGGCTGGAGCATTTCCCTCCCCAGCTCCTCCTGCCTCTGCTTTGCCTTTGCACTGTCAAGTGTGGCAGCTCCTCGTCTGTGCTGAGAGCAAAACCATCACCAGCCCAGGGATGGTGACAGACTCACCAGGAGGACTGGAAGGGTCACACTTTGCTCTTTGTTTTTGGAATTTGCCAGGTTTTACAGGTTATAAAATTAAGCACTCAAAGTCCTCTGCCTCCTAAGTATGGCTAAAGTACAGCCCTACGAACAGGGATGTCTTAGAACCGTTCTAACTTTGTCCTTTTAGGAAAAATGAGTTTTCTGTCTCAGATTCATCAGTTTAGCACTGAAATCTGAGAGGTGTGAGCCAGAATGCAGGAAAGACTTGAAAAGGAACACAAATTTTTGATAGTCCCTCCTGGGAAATCGAAAAACACCTGTGACCTGTTGGTCAGATTTTTAAAAATTAAATATTAGGCACTTTTCTTTCCATTTGGGATACTCATATTGGCTGAACAAGCGATTGAGTGAATTTAAACAACTATGCAGCACCAAATTTCCTCATTATGAGAGTGGTGAGGCCCTGGCACAGGGTGCCCAGAGAAGCTGTGGAGTCCCCATCCCTGGAAGTGTCCAAGGCCAGGTTGGACAGGGCTTGGAGAAACCTGGGATAGTGGAAATGTCCCTGCCCATGGCAGGGGGGGAAATGAGATTAATTTTAAGGTCGATTCCAACCCAAACCATTCTGTGACTCTGTGACCTCTACTGTTAAATTGCTGAAACTAGGGAAGAGTTTAGGATTTATTATGGAGCAGGACCATCCCCAGGGGTCAGTTTGGGTGCAGCCACTCTGTTTTGGGGAGAGTGGGAGCCTAAACAACACTGGGGAAGGGTGAGATTTGGGACCCACGACAGACTTTGCATGCTCCAGCTCACAAAGCTCTCCTGGTGGTGGTGGAGCAGTCCCAGGTGCTCCAGAAGGATCTGGGATAACTCATCTGGGGCCGTGGGTTGCACCACAAGGGCCTGAGCACCTAAAATTAGCCATGACAGGGTGGCATCTGAGCACCTCTGAAGAAGCCCAAACCAAAACACAGACAATGTGGACTTGTCTGAAGGGTTTGGCAAGGATCTGACAAGTGGCCTGTGCTTCTCTGTGCTTGAATCCGAGTGGCTGCACTCAGGAAAGTGCCAATTCACATTTCAGTTTCCTTTGATCTTTTGGAAATAAAAATGGGCTGGCCCTGTGGGAGCAGCTGCCTCTCCACAGACCATTCCCCTGAGCTTCATGGGCCAGGCTGGGACTTCATCCATGGGACTCTTCTTTTTTGGGAGGAGAGGGAGATCTCAAAGAGCTCCTCATCTCCATGCCTTGAGGTGCTGCCTGCTGAAAATCTCCCAAAAGCAATGCAGAGAAAAGATGGGCTGCTGGAAATGGGAAAATTATTCGTTTTCCTGTCTGCTGAAGGCAAAATTGAAGGTAACTGCTTGTAGCTATTTAGGATGAGGCACCTAGACTGAAAATCAGGAAAGGATGAAGCCAAAGCTTTCTCTCCCTCACCCATATTAAACATCCCTGTGGGACTCTGAGGCTCAATCCAAGCAGAAAATCCTCCTTGGGTTCATAAGATCCAGTGGTCCAGCTTTGCATTTCAATCCAGCAGTTGCTTCACTGCCAGGAAGGACCTGAGTTAGGTTCCCCCTTCCAGCCTGGGAAGTTTGACCCAGCATCCTGTCCATTCCAACAACATTCCCCAGCCATGCTGGTGAGAGGCAGCTGAGCTGGGTGTGCAGAGAGAGGCAGAATGTGTTAAAATGTTGGTTTTTATGAGCAAGACACACCTAAGGCTCTTCCTGCCCTGGCCATGAGAGGATCAAAGGAAATCAAAAGCCTGGCTTCTGCTGGATGCTCCCCACGGGTTTCTCCAGGATGCTGCATCCGTGTGTGGGATCCTACAGCTGCCTCACATGGATAAACTGGAGTGTGGAGTTACCTCGTGGTGACCAGCCCTGTGGGGGAACTCTGCAAACCAAAAACCCCACGGCTTCCCGGGATGTGGCCCCTGTAATCCCATTATTCATTCCCAGGCAGCTTTGTGGAGCTCTGCTGGCCTGGCAGTGCTGCTTTTAAAGGGACATCACTCATCCTTTCCTGTGATTGTTTGGTCCTCAGCATGGGATGGGGGGAATGGTTTTAGTATTTGTGCAGAGCCTCTGGGAAAGGGAAGAACGAGGATTTCTGGGATCTGGCTGAAATTCCCCTGAATACTCTGGGAGGGTTTGAACAGAGCAGTGCTTAATGGGACAATTCCATGGATGCAGGGCAGGGGGTTTGCATCTCAAGCCAAGCCCCAGGGATGAGTGTGGGGAGTGAGAGTTCATGCCCTGCAGAGCAGCTCAGCTTTCGTGCTCCACCCTGTGCCCAGCTGTCACCCCACAGAGCTGCCTCCACAGGACCTGTCACCAGCCAAGCAACTCCCAAGCCCTTGGCAGGACAAGGCAGCCTTCCAAGGAGCACAGGCAGTCCTCATCCCATTTTCCATCTCCTCCTTGTGCACATCATCCTCTCATAGAAACATGGAATTCTTAATGTTGGAAAAGCCCTCAAAGATCATCGAGTTAACCCAGCACTGCCAAGGCCACCACTGAACCATGTCCCCAAGTGCCACACCCACGTGGTTTTAGTCAACCATTGCCAGGCTTTGTTCCTTATCTTTATTTTCTAGAGGGCTTTGCCTTCCAGCTTGTGTGCAATCAAACGGATTCCTCAAAAGAAAGGCAAAACCAGAACCAGTCAAAAAATGTAAAGCTGGTTTGCAAGAGGAAAAAAGCACCTATAACTCACACCCCTCTGCACAATGGCCTCATAATTCTCTTTTAAATGTGGGTTTGGGTTTTTTTTTTGTGGCAGCAGAGGCTTTTTTAATCCCACATTCTTCCAAATTTTCAATGAAAGCCTTTGTTGGCATTTCTTAGGTAACTTGAGACACCGAGAAGAACGAATGACCCAGGGTCACTTCAATAACACCTGTGATCTCTTCCCTGATAAAATGTCAGCATTTGTTGTGAGACAGGACAAAATATCAACAGAATGATATTTTTTTTCTTAAATTGTAACTCAGCTGGGAGAATAAAAACCTGCCAAGTGGCATTGCTCTGCTGGGGGCACAGGTTACGAGATCTGAGAGGAAATAGTGGGTTTTTTGGTAAAGGTAAATGACCACAATCCTGCCAACAGTTTGAGTGAGATTTCCTGAGAGAGAGAGAGAAAAAGGTTCACTCAGAGATTGGTAAAAAGGTGACTTAACCCTCTCCAGACAGCCAAGCTGGAGTTTTATCGCTGGCTGGGAGCATCAGGCAAGGTCTTCCAGGATGCCTCTGTAGTGTCAGAGAATCATAGAATGGTTTGGGTTTGAAGGGATCTAGATATTAGAAAAGAATTCTTCCCTGTGAGAGTGGTGAGGCACTGGCACAGGTTCCCATTCCTGGAAGTGTCCAAGGCCAGGTTGGACAGGGCTTGGAGCAGCCTGGGATAGTGGAATGTCTCTTTTTTGAGGTCTCTTCCAACCCAAACCATTCTGGGATTCTCTGATTGCCTGCAGGAGGAGGGATTATGGCAAAACCCCGAGGCTGCTTTGGTTCACATCCTCCTTGCAGCAGCCCTTGTGTCAGGCATGAAAAGGTCCCATGTAGGAATATCAGGGTCTCTGTGGGGTCTCATGTAGGAATATCAGGGTCTCTGTGGGGTCTCACATAGGAATATCAGGCTCTCTGTGGGGTCTCTCAAGGGGAACTTTCCCACCTCCCTTCCCTTCTGCATCTTCATGCACAAGCCACCAGGACAGGAATAATTTAGTCCCTTTCCCCAGAGCTACATCTGCAGCCACAAATTGAGCAGCTCATTTTCAGGCCCGGAGGGAAACTGATGTGGTCTGATCACATCCATGCCGCTAAAATCCAGGAAAGGGAAATTTATCCTAAAAAGTAGAATCACAGAGTCCTAGAACTGGCTCAGTTGGAAGGAACCTTAGAACTCATCCTGTTCCACTCCCTTCTGGTGAGCCTGTTCAGGTTCTTTCCCACCTCCTTTTCTTTGTAGCTTTTGTGGTTTTGTTGCTTTTCTGTGAGGAGGGAAGTGGGGTGGGAAGCGGGAATTGTCTTGATCTGCTTTTCCAGCCCTGCCTGCTCCTGTTTGCCAGGCTGATTCCTACACCAAGTGTTCACTCCTTCCCTCACCACCCACAGCATCCTGTGGCAATGAACTTTCTTAATTATGAGTTAGATTTTTTTTTTAATAAAAGACCTCTTTCCTTTCATTACTTCTGAATCTTCCACCTTTCCAAGCCAGGTGCCAGGGGAGGAAAAAATACCTCCAAAACACTTGGATCATTAGCTTGGAGGTTGTAATTTTCTGTCCTGTGGGAAACCACGGAGCTCCCATCCTGAGAGCCACTTCAAATCACCAAGATAAAATAAGCCACAGGGGAGGTGGAGTCTGTCATGGACCAGCTTTGATTTATGCAGGCTGGAAACCCAGGCTGAGTATTTGGGGATCAGTTATTTGGTGTTGTTTTAATTGGTCCTTTCCACCTCTAATTGCTCTGTCTCCCTGTGGCTGCTGCCTTCTGAGCAAAATTAATTTGGGCTTTGTTTAATGTGGAGATGGAGGCTCTGAAGCCTGACAGAGACCCAAGCCAACAGCCTTGGCACGGCTTTAATTCCAGTTTCCTGCTGCTCCTGAAAACGGAAGCAGGCACAGAATTTCTCGATTGTTAAAAATTCCTCATCCTGAGCTGGTATTTTTTGGGATGCATTGCTGGCTTGGAAGATCCCTGTCTCCCTCACAGATCGAGCACCTCTAGAAGAGTTCACAGAGTCAGCCAGGTTGGAAAAGACCTTTGACATTGAGTCCAACCTATGACCTGACACCACCTTGTCAACCAGACCATGACACATTCAGCCTTTTTGTAAACACCTCCAGGGATGGTGACTCTATCACCTCCTTGGGCAGCCCATTCCACGCCCAATCACTCTTTCTGTGAAGAACTTTTTCCTAATGCCCAGCCTAAACTTCCTCAGGAGCAGCTTAAGGCTGTGTCCCCTTGTTGGGATCCAGAGCACAGAGAATGTCTCTCTGCCTGTTTTAAGAAATTCTGACCCTCAGCAGAACACTGCTTCTAACCTTCGTCCCTGGGAAAAATTGACAAAACTTTGGGATGAGTTAGAGCCCACAGGATTTTAACATGTAGCAGTAGTAGCTTTTCACAGAGTGTATCAGAGAGTGAAGAATTTAGGGGTTTTAGGATTTTAATATGAGAGTGAATAGGACACAAGATGGAGGATTTTGGGTGTCGCCCCTTCTTCCTTCTTGTTCCTTTTCACCTCCATTTCTTGTAGTACTTTTTGTAGAAGACTATTGGTTAGTGTGAGGAGTAGTGTGGAAGTTACGTGTATAGATTAGTAGGAGTTTTTGGTAGAAAAGTAGAAACAAAGTATGTATTAGAAGATAATTGGGTAAAATATCTTTAAAAGGCCTTGGTTTTTGGTGCTCAGGGTCCATTTTGTGCCTCGCTTTTCACATGCTGAGTCTGGTGCAGACGGTGCTGAACTTAAGATAAGAATAAACAAAACCTGAAGACCAAGAGAAAGAGAGTCCTGCACGTTCTTCATCCCTGGAAAAGAACTCAGCAGGGAACCCCCTCCAAAGGGCCCAGGGGGTTGGGCTCCCATCCTTGTTGTGACCAAAAACCACAACATCCCCTCATCCTGTCGCTGGTTCCCTGGGAGCAGAACCCAACCCCCACCTGGCTGCACCTTTCTGCCAGGGAGTTGTGGAGAGTGATGAGGTCTCCCCTGAGCCTCCTTTTCTCCAAGCTGAGCCCCCCCAGCTCCCTCAGCTGCTCCTCACAGGGCTTGTGCTCCACACCCTTCACCAGCCTCGTCGCCCTTCCCCGGACGTGTTCAAGCACCTCACACCCTTCCATTCCCCACGATCCGGTGCAGCCTGGAGTGGGGAGGCAGCAAATTCTCCACTAAACCCCTCTTCCCTCCCCGTTCCAGGCAGAAATGCGCCTGCAGGACCAGCAGCTGGCCAGGCAGCTGATGCGGCTGCGCAGCGACATCAACAAGCTGAAGATCGAGCAGACGTGCCACCTGCACCAGCGCATGCTCAACGATGCCACCTTCGAGCTGGAGGAGAGGGACGAGCTCGCCGACCTCTTCTGCGACTTCCCCCTCGTGAGCTCCTTCAGCCTCTCCACGCCCCTCAAGCTCATCGGGGTCACCAAGATGAACATCAACTCCCGCCGGTTCTCGCTGTGCTGAACAGGGGAAGGAGAGGGAAGGATGGGGGAGAAGGAGGGAGAGGGCTCTCTCTGCCTCACGGCTGGGTGAGGAGAGGCCCACGAGGAGCAGAGGGAACGGGAGCACACGGGGGACGCGCAGCCGGTCTTGGTGGCAGCGTAGAGGTTGGCACTGGAAGGGCCCGGGAATGCTCGTGGAGAAGGCAGGATCTGCATGGAAGAAGCCTGGAGAGCACCCAGACCCAACACACGTACTCAGCTCCTCTGCCAAGTCCCTTCTCCTCCTCTTCCTCCCACAGGACGCAGCTCGGTGTGGGTGGTTGTGCTCAAAAATCAAAGGAGGGGGCAAAAGTCAGCTGCAAAGCAAAATCCCTCTTCCCTTCCCCTTCCCCTCCTCCCAGGCTGGAGCAGCTTCTCCATGGATGTCTCCTTGGGCACCAACCCTTAGCCTCTGCTGCTCTAAGCGTGGGATCCATGGGGCTGTTTCAGGTGGGAAGTGGATTTCCAGTGGGAAGGAGCCCTCCCAGCGAGCAAAGGACTGTGGCTTAAATGGTACCAATCCCAAGAAGTGGTGACAAGATGTGTTTGTTGGATTTCTCCATAGAGTCCAGGGCACTACAGCTTCATTTTGCCTGTGGTATAGATTATGGACTTGCCATGGGCACATTCAGAGATTCCAGCTGACCAGAAGTCTCCTGTGTGCCCTGGAAAGTCATACCCAGAGCAATACACATTTCTGATTCTGTTGGATCCTGTTGTCAGCTACATGACACACAACAAGGAAATGTTGTACCCAAGACGTTTCCTGTCAGAGAAATCCCCAGGCTGACACCCCCAGCAGCAGCACCAGCAAACCCTGGATCCTCTGTAGCAACACTCATCCATCCGAGGGAGAGACTTCGGGAGGAGAAAGGGGACTTTTGGGTAACGAACTCAAAATGGGACTTAAAATTAAAGGGAGAAATTGCAGTGATGAGCTTTGGACCTGCAGCAACACAGGGCGTTCCCTCCCTGCCCAGCAGAATGTGAGATGGGTGCTCTATTTTCTTGCCTTTCAGTGCTCTCAGCTGCCTGTTCCTGGCATGGGGGAGGACCAGAGACCTCTGGTGCTGCCCAGCAAGGGACTCCAGAGGCCTTGCCATGGCAATTTTGGGACACCCGGCACCCAAGACAGTACAGATCAAGCTTGGATGCCTTCAGGCTTTCCCTCCTGTGCCCACACCGCTCCTGACCCTGTCAGAGCGGAACAATCCCGCTCATGGTGTCCCTGGGTTGGAATCAGATGATCTTTATGGTCCTGTCCGACCCATCCCATTCCAGGACCTCAGCCCAACTCTTCTCCTCCCCACGTGCCCGAGCAGGAGCAGCTCTTGGCTGAGCAGACCTGGCTGTGCCTGCAGCGCCAGCCCGAAGCCTGGGGAGGAGCAGGAGGAGCCATCCCGCTGCTCTGGAAGCTGTGGCTGTGTCGATGTGCCTGTCGCTGTCTGTGAGCTCTGTGTGTGTGTGTGTCAGTGCTGTGTGTGTCCATCCAAGCCCCCAGGACGCCTCTCACGGGGGGCTCCGGGCTGGGTTCGCGCCTTTGTTCCAAAACGTGACGGGAACCGGGATCCAGCGAGACTCCGATGTGCCTGGAAGATTCCAGGAGGCTCCCAGACCTGGGGTTCCACAGGGAGTTCTGGCTTGGTGCAGAGGAGACAAATAGTTTGTGTGCCTCCAGAGGTGTGCACGGTAAGGACAAATTAGGGGTTCACAGACCTGTGGGGCTGGGGACTCTGAGCTAAGATCAGATCTCCATCCCCACAACCCCTGGGTGACGCCTCCCCATCCACCCCAAAGCTCCCTGAGTCTCCTTTCTGCTGAGGAAGGAGGAATTTTAGGCACCAGAGCTTTATCTATACCATCAGCACCATGCCTGGGTGCTGAATCTTGTGCTCCCCAGGTGAGGAAATTTAATTTTGGGTTGTGACCAGACTGTCACCTGGCCTCTGGAGAAGACAACCAGCCATGGTGCCATTCAGTTTACTAGGAACAGCCTTATTTTCCCATGGACANAGAAAGGGCTTCCAGAACTCAAGAGAAAAAAAAAAAAAAAAAAAAAAAAAAAAAAAAAAAAAAAAAAAAAACACACAAAAAAAAACTCCACCTCGTTAAAATTCTTCCTTGTTTACTTTTTTCATAAAAATAAATCATTTTGTGTCCCACATGTTGATTTTCAGAGGCGTTTTCAATCAGAAGATAGAAATTAAGGTTTTTTCATGAAAATCATGCCTTGGAAAAGGGGATTAGTTCTCTCTAGGGTCAGCTGGAGTCAAGTACAGGGTGGGCCTGTCTTTGGGCTCATGTCTGGTAGCCAAAAGTTAATTCAAGCACAGTCTTAGTGGGTCATTACACGTGGCATTAGAAATTCAGACGTCTGGGTCCCAGACATTTTCTGCATTAAGGGGGAAGAGGGACAGGTGTAACTGCCAGCTGTTTGTCGAAATGCACAATTTTTTAATTATAAAACCTCTGTCTGCATTGATCTCTGCCTCTGGTCTCTCACTGTGTTGGGGAAGCACCAGGATGGTGTGTTCCAGGATTACAGGTGTGCCAGGTTTTATTCCCTGGTAGGTTTTTGTCCCCACTCATGCCCATCAGCTCCACCTGGCAGTCCAGGAGAGATGGGAGGAAAGTAAGGTTGGAGCACTTATGGTGGATTTGGACAAAAACGTGTGGGAAAGAAAGCAACAAAAAAATATTTTATGTTCTATATTAGTTAGCCACTGAGTGAAAAGTGGGTCCAGGCACTTCAAATATATCAGGCTAGGGAGGAAAAATAAATAGAAATAGGTCTGCTTTTTGCTGAATTTTATTTAAAATAAAAAGCCACCCAAATGTTGGGTCAGATTCGAGAAACATGAAGACAGGTCTCTGCTCCCAGCACAAAATTCCCAGAAAGGAGCCTGCAGGACTCAGCTGTCCACAATGAGACGATTCAAACCCTCGAGTGGTGGCTCTTCTCCTGTGGCTTAGAGACACATTCCCTTTCCCATATGCCTGGAGAGAAAAGCTGGGGGAAATCAAGGTTGGTCCTGCTGAAGTCCATCCTAAAAATGCTTCTCTGTGGACCAGCAAATCAAAGCTGCGTCTCCATCTGGAGCACCAGTGGCTGCTGCTCCATCTCTTGGAAGCAGGAATCTTCTGGGCACTGATTCCAGTGTTGTCCTCAGCCACCCAGCAGTGAGACACGTTCCTCATGGAATGGAAGAGCCAGTCTGAGACTAATCCATGGGAATAATTAACTGCATTTTTAATTTAGGTGGCCAGGCTGGAGGACCATGGATTTTTCCAGGCTAACTGGAAGATAAAATTTCAGATTATTTTTCCTTATCCCCAAATGCAAATTTTAAATTTGGTGGGGTTGGTCAGGCTACCATTTTAATTGGATAAATTTTGCTTTTACTCATAACTAAAATACATCACTTAACATTCTTTGCTTAGGAGGAAATACTTCCCTGTGAGGGTGGTGAGGACCTGGCACAGGGTGCCCAGAGAAGTTGTGGCTGCCCCTGGATCCCTGGAAATGTCCAAGACCAGGTTGGACAGGGCTTGGAGCAACCTGGGATAGTGGAAGTTATCCCTGCCCATGGCTGTGTGTTTGAACTGGATAATTTTAAGGTCCCTTCCAACCCAAACCATTCTAGGATTCTGCAAAAATAGTTCTAAAGATTTTAAATTACAGCTGAGACATTAAGACTTCATTTTCATTCAAACACTGTTTTGCTATTAACTGTTAAAAATTTTTCCTTGAAGGAGCGTTAATAAAACTTTTCCACTTTCTCTTTTTCAGCTAGACCAAATCCCTGAAGTTTCAGTCAGTCCAAAGCTCTACATTTTTTACCATGAAAAAAATCAGTTAAAAATTTATTGGCCCAGGCTTCTTTTTTTTTTGTTTTTACTTCCTTTGGGTCAATTAAGAGGAAGCACAAAGCAATTTTGTGCATTTTACTGCACGATCAGCTGGCTGCTCTCCCTGGCATGGGCTGCCACCACCTAGTAAGAGACAGGACCTTGCTCCTCTGTCACAACCCCAAAGCAGAAATCATGGAAAGGGTCATTGTTCCCACTGGGAAGTGCTATCCCATAATCAGTGAGTGATTTGAGGTCTCACACAATCACCCCCACAAAACCTTAATTAAATTCAGTGGAGACTCTGTCACACACAGAAAGCCACACTGGGTCCCCTTGCACCAGGAAAGCCAAGGAGTGACACATTTAAGGACTTAAAGACTGAATTTTCAGATTGGCTCTGCTACACAGGATTTCAACTATCACAGTTTAACCTTTATTTTTAGCTATAGATGATATAGATATGGATACATATGGGGAAAAAAAAAATCCCAGCTGGAGTATTCCCGGCACCTCATGGGTTTATTTCACAGCCTGGCGCTGTCTGCTGAGTGGGTTTTCCTTCAGATCAAGGCAGACAGGAGGAGGGGGAAGGAAAAAGCAGGAGATTGCAAGGAGGAGGTGTCAGGCTGAACAGCAGAGACGGAGCCAGGCTCGCTTCCCCCGCTCCACAACCAAGTGTTGTGTCTGAGGGGATGCACGTGGGACATCCCAAAAACCCAGGAGAAACCTCCCCTCTGGCACCACTCAGAAACCAGATGCTGGTTCCAAGCAGCAGCTCCAAGGAGGAGCAGCACCCAAAGATGTGAAAACCACTCCAAAGATCCTCGCTCGTCTCCCTGTGACCTGGGAAATCTGGGATGCTGAAGGCAGCACTTCCCTCCCCGCTCCAGGCTCGGGACACTCCTGAGTCCTGGGTGATCACACTCACTCCTGGGAGCCCCAGGTTCCAGTGGCTGGGAAGTTAAGGTGAAATGTAAATGTGGGATTTAAGGTAAGCAACAATTGAATTTGGGCAAAACTCCTGATTTCATATTTTCAACCTATTTTATGAAGAAGGATCAATAAAACAACTTCATTCACCTGTCATTCAGAGCAGCCAAGACCTGGACTGGCCCCATCCTTGCAAAATTAGAGAGTCTTTGTGGTCAGACAAACCATTCTGGCCACTGTTGCCCTCAGCACCTGAATGTGCTTTAAAATGCTCTGGGGCAGCCACTGAGAGGGGTCTGCAGCACCGAAGTTGTGGCTGTCCCATCCCTGGAAGTGTCCAAGGCCAGGCTGGACAGGACTTGGAGCAATCTGGGATGGTGGAAGGTGGAGGTTGGAATGAGATAATCTTTATTTTCCCTCCCAACCCAATCCATCCTGTGATTCCGTGAGGATGCTCAGTGCTTCACCACTGCTCCTTCCCTGACCCCCTCCCCCTCCCTTGTGGCTGTCTCAGCTCCCTCCAGAGGGGGGTGAGGGGGAGGAGGGAGGTTATTACACAATGTTTTTGTTCCACTGACAATTTCCCTCTGCCAGTTGGAACAGGCTGCTCATAAATTTCGGCTTTCTGGAGGGGTTTCAGGAGTTTTGCATTCTTAGATCATTGTCTGCCTTTCCCAGGAACAATGGGGGTAGGAAGGAGCTGCTCCAGAAACGCCATGTGCTACAAGGGGATCTCTCTTGGATAGGGATTGCTCAGGGAGGGCAGAGGGAGTTGCCCTCAACTGCTTTGGCTGCCAGGCTGGGTAGCCAAGGAGGCAGCTCAGTGGCCAGCAGGAATGCTGCTGACAGTGCCCCGTGGAGATCTGCAAAGGTCAGCTCCTTCCTGGACTCCAGAAAGATAATTGGAGGGATTATGCTGCGACTGTAAGGTGGGAAATGAGCTGTGGGATGGTCCCTGCTGGGGGTGCTCAGCTGGAGATGCAGCTGAGCACGTCCTGGACTCCAGGTGTGAGCACCTTGGCAGGCTCAGCACGTCCTTCCCCACCCTGGGAGCTGCTGGGATTTCAGAGAAAATCTTGTCCTGCAGGTGAATTAAAAGGAAAAGCCTCTTGCAAGGCTTCTAACCAGATCAGAGAGATCAAGTTCTTAATTCTCTCAGACTCATCCTGTGAAGGCAGCAGCTTTTCAGAGTGTGCTGTTCCCTTCCCAGGCTGCCAGTTCCAGCCAAAGCTCAGGTCCCTATGGCATGTGGCTTGGCCTGGTGTGGGTCCAGCCCAACCAGCAGGTTGGGCTCAGGAGCCAGGGATCATCCCAAACTGCCAGCCTGGGTGCTGCTACCTCTTTGGGGGCATGAGGGTTTAATCCTATGAACCTGTGTGGGCTGTACCAGCTGGAATCTGGGCACAGGAGTGAGCCTGGTGCTGTTCAGTTCACCCACAGAGCTGAGGAAACTCGGCCAGGACAGAGTGCAAGAATCCTTTCTTACAGAGAGCAGTCACTGAGGACTCAGAAATCTTGCAAAGGGACAAGTCCCCAGGGCATTTTTAAGCCAAGGCTGTGGAGGCAAAGTTCTCTTGACTTGTGACACACAAACCTCTCCCCCAGCAGTGGAATCACTCATCAGAGGATGGGAACAGCAGGAGCTGTGTCTTCACCAGCACCCAGGACCCATCCTCTGGCCTAAAGCCACATGCCCAATCTGATCAAGCCCATATTATTAATTACAAAAGAGCAGCCACACCAAAGTACATTTTAGGAATGTCCCTGGCCCGTGAAAGCTCCCAAACTTTGCCTGGGAGTTGTTGTCCCATGCCTAACCCATGCCAGGGACTGTGGTGACCATTGAAATCCAGCACCTGGAAATGCTCCTCAGCTTTTTGGTTTGCTCCCAGCCCCAGTACAGCTCCAGCACTGACCCCAGCAAAGTCCTGAAAAAGTTATTTTTCCTTCCCTGGGTCTCTTCCAAGCCCACTCAGCACAGACAGAGGACCCCAGCCCTTCAAAGGGAGGGTGAGAAAGGTGGCTATAAAATCTTAATTATCTCCATTAGCTGCCAGCCTGCTCTCAGTTACAGTCCCAGGGATGCCAGGAGATTTCCTAGTGACAGCATGCAAACAGCCAAAAAAAAAAAAAAGGTAATTATTTATCAGAGAGTTCCTTGCCATGCAGGGGGAGAGGAGGGCAGAGGAAGGATGTCCCAGGGGCTCTGCAGGGAGGAGCTGCAGTCTCCAGCATCTCTGTGAAGGATGACAGCTTGTGGTGCTCCTGGAAATCCTTCCTTTGGGCAAATAAAACCAGCCACCAAAAATATTCCTGGGTGGGAAAAGCCAGGATATCACACAAGAGCCAGGCTGAGCCCCTCCCTGAGCTAAAAGGAACATTTCAAGCTTTGGGCTGGCTGTATATACCCAGACATATTTCCTGGGAAAAGCCCTTTTTGGAGTTTTTCACCATTTTCCCACCCCAGCTTCAGGATGAGCAAGGGCAGGGACTGATCTTGCTGCAAGCCTCGAGATTTGCCACGTGGCACAAGGTGGGGTGAAATTTGCCTCATTGTTCATGATTTCTTCCCAGTTCTAGCAGGGAAGGAAAGGATTTAGTACCAAGATTTGATTCCTAAGGGGTTTCTTCACATCTCAAATTGCCAGCCTTCCTCCTGGGCCCAGTTCAAAGCTGTTGCCACAGAAGAAGAAAGCACACAAAGCAATCAGCCCTTCTCTCACCTGGAATTCCATTTCTGCAGAGCACCTTATGCACCAGCCTCCAAGGATGGAACTTGGAGTCTCTCAGTTCTGGTCTTCTCATGTCCAGAAATTAATTCCCAGAGGACATGGTCCATGTTTTTTCTAGGCTCTAAGGTGGGGCTGACCTCCAGAGCTCTCCAAATCCTCCTTTTTCCCTTTTTTAAGGTATGTATAAATCTTGGAGACACCTGAGGGTGGGCAGAGATCAGACACCAGGAATTTTTTGTAGATGACAGGCAGCAGCCCCACAATTCCACCACAGAGTTCCATTAGAATACTCTCATCCAGTCCCATGGATGCAAACACATTTCACTAAACAGCCCCTAAAATTTTATTTCCCCAGCTGCTGGTTATTCTCCTTCCCCAGCACTGCTGTTATGTGCAGAAGCTTAGAGCAAATCTGACCTATAGAAACTGAGGCAGAAAAAAACTGGGAAAGAAGGGCATTCAACCTTTTCCATAACCACCCTTTGTTAGGCTGTCTCCCCATCCAACAACCCCCACACATTTTCCCTGAAGTGTGCTGTTAAAACACTTGCAATCCCACTTTTTGTCACTCTCAGCATCCCTGGCCACTCTGTGCTCCAGCTGGTCCTCAGCCCTCCAGCTTTTCATCCCTAAGTACCCCAGCCTTGCATTTGCACTCTTCTTTCATTTCCCCTCCTTATTTCCATTTCTTGTATGCTCCCTTTTAACAGCTCAGCTCACTAAGAAGTGTCTTAATTAGCCAAGGAGGCTTTGTGCCGAAATTCCTGATTTTCATGAGCAAAGGCAGGGTTTGTTCCCAAGCTCTGAATGAGTTTTCTTTAAAAATAAATCAGCCAGCTGTCTTGGACACCTTCTTCCCTTCATAACAACCTCAGAGTTCCCCAAAAAGCTGAAGTCAACTCTCCTGAAGTCCAAAGCCCTCATCCTAGAGCTTCTCAAGCCTCTCTCCAGGTGCAATTCCAATCATTTCACAGCTCTGAGAGCCCCACCTGCCACCCCTGACCCCAATTGTCCTCTGTTCCTTCTCCTTTATGAACAACAGGTCAAACACTCTGCTGGATGTGGACAGGAATTGCCCAAGGAGTCTCTCCCTCTACTCTGCCCTTTTGATGTCCAGCCTGGAGTACTGAACCCACCCCTGGAGTCTCAGCACAAGGACATGGAATCACTGGAGCAGGTCCAGGAGAAACCACGGAGCTGCTCCAAGGGCTGGAGCCCCTCTGCTCTAGAGCCAGGCTGGGAGAGCTGGGGGTGCTCACCTGGAGAGGAGAAGGATCCAGGGAGAGCTCAGAGCCCCTTGCAGGGCCTGAAGGGATTTATAAAAAAAGAGGATGAACAACTTTTTACATGGGTAGAGAGTAACAGGGCAACGGGAATAGCTTTAAAGTAGAAGAGGGGATATTTAGATCAGATCTTAGGAAGAAGTTCTTCCCTGTGAGGGTGGGCAGGCTCTGGCACAGGGTGTCCAGACGAACTGTGGCTGTCCCTGGATCCCTGGAAGTGTTCAAGGCCAGGCTGGACAGGGCTTGGAGCAACCTGGGATAGTGGAAGGCGTCCCTGCCATGGAATGGGATGAACTTTAAGGTCCCTTCCAACCCAAACCATCCTGTGCTTCGGGATTTATCCTTCCCTGGAGATTTTTCAAAGCCATCTGGACACAACCCTGAGTAACCTGCTCTAGGGGAACCTCAGGCTGGGTGACCTCCAGTGTCCCTTCCAACCCAAACCAGTCTGTGAAGTGAAGCCAGGCCCTTGCACTTGCTGCAATCCTTCAGCCCGGATCACCCTGTGCGTGTGTGCCCATCCCAGCCTGCAAAGGACACGGTGACATGCCGTGTGTCATGTGCTCGATGTCACCCTGCCTTCCTCCCCTCATCATCCCACGGCCCAGAGGACACACGGCTTTTAGCGAGCTCAGGCCTGGCAGATCCCAGCGGTGCCGTGCTGGCTCAGCCTCCCAGCTCCTTTCTTTCCCCCCAGATCCCTGCGGAGTGTTTATTCTGCCTTCCCCACTCCCCCTTGAGCCTCTTTGTTCCCTTTCACCGCTCCGCGGCCGCGGGGGTTTGATCACCTGCGGCTTTTTTATCCCCGTGTGCAGCTCCCTTCCATCTCCCGGGCAGCAAAGAAAGAAATGTCCCCTTTGAGCTTCTCCCCGTTTTGTCTCCAGGCCCTCAACACCCCCCGAGAGCAGCTCTGCCCCATTCCCTGAGCTTCCCTCTCGCACAAAGCGCTCTTTGTGCCGGCCTGGGCTCCGGCCAGCCCGGCCTGCAGGCTCAGGCTTATCTTTAGGCAGAGCCAGCTTTACCCCCTTCAGCAGGACCACTCCAATGCTGAGTGGATCGTGCCAGGCATCCGAGGCCCTCCAGCAGCGCTCAAAAAATTCCCTGCCCCGGCTCCCACTGCCAAGAATTGCCCTTTTTTTACCGCGTTTTCACTCGGAGATGCTGAGGGGATGATGCTCGTCTGCCATCCCCTCCTGGCACCAGCCGGGGGATGTTGGGCTGCTCAGCCAGGATTTGGGAAGTTCCTGCCAGCTCTGGATTCCGAGGGGGCTCACCCCGGTCTCCCGGAGTGATTGCCAAGGGGAGGAGGGGGAATGGCAGGAATCTCTGCCGATATGGGATGTAAAGGTTCAATTCACCCCTGGAGGGTTCCGTGCCCTGCAGGGGCTGATTCCTTCAGGAAAGGAAATGGGTGGATTCAAGGGCTGCTTTTAAAATGGTTTTCCTGTGTGGAGTGGGTTCGGTGAGAGGGATCAGAGAGGGCCTGGGGGGTTCCCTCTAGCCTGGCTTTGCTCAGAAAGGAAAATTCCCCTCTTCCTATTGATTTATCCTCAGCAGGCTGCACTTCCAGATTTCAGGCAAGGCACGGACTGGACTCCAGGCTGGTTTTAGCCAGGATGCTCTGTGAGTCCCAGAGGGGAAAAAAATGCTGTTTCACTACTTTAACCCCAGAGAAGGCCACACCTGCTATTATAGGGTCTTTTCTCAGGGGAGCAGCCTGATCTGTAGCTGCCAGGTGGTTGTTGAAAAGATTTTTGCAGTCACAGCCTGATTTTTTTCCCCTGTGCTGTTTGCAGGTGGAAATCATCTCCTTAGGGGAATTATTCCAGGGTATTTACCCATCTCTAGGACAAGCCTGAATCCTGAGGGCATATCCCTTGCCTGGCTTCTTCAGAAATTCCCTAGGAACAGGAAAAGGAGTAAAAGTGTCCCTTACAAGTAAGGGGGAAACCTGAATCTTCTGTTCCCCAGCCAGCTCTGCCCAGAGGGGAAGAGAAAAGCAAAGCTGCTCCCTCCAAAATCCAGGAGAGCAAAAAGTGAGGGCTTGAGAGATGTGCCAGCAGCAGACAAAGGCTCTCCGAGCAGGGGAGGGAGCGAGGAGCTGGCTCCGAGGCTGCTGGCCGGGTTGCCATGGATTTTGTGCTAATCAGCCCCTTTCTTGCCGGGAAGCAGAGGGAAAAGGGAGGATTTGGAGCGTGCAGGAGCTGCCTCCCTACCTGAGCCGTGTCCTGCCACCATCTGCCCAGTGGATGTGCCAGAGCAAAGGGCCAAAATTCGCTGGTACAGGATATTTTTGGGAAGTGATGTCCCTGTGCCGCATTCCTGGCTCTCCTGCAGGGCTGCCCGGATCGTGCCACGTTTGGGGTGTGGGTGCTGGAAAGGGGAAATAAATTTAAATTTAAATTTGCAGGAGAGGGCGGCAGGGGCAGGATTTTGGGGTGGCTGTGTGAGCCGTGGGACATCTCCAGACCACAGATAAGACCCCAAAGCCCTGCTGTGAGGTGCACATCAGTGTGGAAACCCCTGTGTGCTTCACTGTGCCCCTGTGTGGGGGCTGGCACTGTGCCTGGGGCTCCCCACAACATTTCCTTTTCATCTTCAAGACGTTTCCTTGAACAGGCCAGAGGGGCAGAGCCAGGCTCTGGAGCAGAACGTGAACCAGGGGAGGTTTGTATTGAACATTAAGAACAATTTCTTCACTGAAAGGGTGGTCAGACATTGGAACAAGCTGCCAAGAGCAGTGCTGATGTCCCCAGCCCTGGAAGGATTTAAAAGATGGATGTGGCACTTGGGGACGTGGGTTAGTGGTGGGCTTGGCAGCGCTGGAGGAATGGTTGGACTCAAGGATTTTAAAGCTCTTTTTCAACATAAATTATTTCAATTATTCCTCTATTTCAGAGTGGCTTTTCATGTTTGTAGTCTCTCAGACATGGATTTATATATTAAAAAAAAACCCCAAGCACAAACAACAAACAAACACACAAATCCTTAAAATCCAGATAACATGAAAAACATAAAACAGACAAACAACTCAGTAGCCCGGAAAATATAAAATTCACAAATTTCTCAGCAGCCTGTGACCCTCCCTCTCTCCCTGGAGCACTTTTTGGGACATGCACAGAGATTCTGTGACAAGGATTGGAACAGACTCCCCAGGGAAGGGGTGGAGTCACCATCCCTGGAGGTGTTGGAAAGCCACGTGGATGTGACATTTGGGGACATGGGCTAGTGGTGGGCTTGGTAGCGCTGGGGGAGCTGTTGGACTCAAGGATTTCAAAGGTCTTTTCCACCCTAAATAATTCAAAGATTCTCTGATTTTATGTCCATGCTCTGGGGTGGGGCTGAACACCTGTCCCCCATGGGCTGTCTGATGTGTCTGTGACTTTCAGCCACTCCTCGCCTCCATGGAGCCTCTGTGGCCACAGGGGATGCCCAGGGACAGGGGACAGCCCTGCTGCTCCTGGGCACCTGTGCCAGCACAGGCAGGCTGGAGGGAGGAGATCTGTGCTGGCTGTCCTTGGGGACAGCAGGTGAAGTGTCACAGCCATTTTATAAGTTTCCTCTATGGAAACTTGCTGGACTTTTTCCTTCCATGGGAAAGCTGACTTCTCTGCAGATTTCTGTAAAAACAAACCTGTGTCTGTGTGTGGATTCAAGGACAGCAGATGCATTCCTTTGCCTGTCTCCTGATATAGGAGATGTAGTTTTCTCTTTCTAGCCAGTGATGTAGAGGTTGTAATCTCTCTGACTTTGTAAGCATTGGGGAGTCTTGCTCTGAACATGGTGGAGGAAACATGTAACTCTGAACGTGGGCACCTTAGCCCTAAAACCTTCTGAATAATGGAGTAATTCTAATAAATCACATAAGCCTTCTGATACTGGAGTCAAGGAGCCTCATTCAGCACCCAACGCAAGAACCCAGAGAAACAAACACCTTTCCAGGCACAGATCCTTTTAAAACAACAGTGAAGGGCATCTCTTTGGAGCTGAAATAACACCTCAAGGGCCACTGCCGGAATGTGGATCCTCATGGTGTATTTCATTCCCAAATCCCCTTTCCCTCCTTTACATGAGCCTACTCCTCACTCTGTTTTCTCCCAGGGAGGTTTCCTCCTCTCCCCTCCCAAGCATCCCCTCCAACACCATTTTTCCTCTGGAACACCCTCAGCTGTGGGACTGAGATGAGGGCACAGGCTTGAAAAGGATGAGGATGTTCTTCCTCCACCCTGCCTTCCACCTGCCTCCAGGACCCCCTGCTCCAGCCCCTCTGGAGGGCTGTATCCGTGCCACAGAAAGCTCTGCCTGAGTAAGGAGCTTCTTGCTGGCTCACGTTCCAGTTTCTCTTTCCTCAGCATCCCAAACAGTCAAATATTTGCCTTTCCCTGCAGCATCTCTTTGTACAGGCAAGGATGAGGGGGAGTAGAGAACGGTCTCAGCTCACCCAGCCCATCTGTCCCCTGTATCACTGTGGATCTCCTTAAAAGAAAAGGAGATAATTGAACAAGAAATAAAGAATAGCTGTGCTGCTCTTTCTCTGCTGTTGAGTTGTGTTCCCAGATATTTCTCTGCTACCTTTACTGCTTATCCTGAACTGGCTGTATCCCAGGAAATCCCTCTTGGCTGCTGTGGGGTTTGGAGCACCACAGACATGCAAACTCCAAACCTGCAGCAGGCAGGAGCTGATTTTGGCACTGCAAGGCTGATGAGGGTTGGAGACCCCGCTGCCCAAAGCTCTTCTGGGCACCACATTCCTTTTTATTCCTGGACTTTCCATAATGGCTACTGAGATACTCCTCCAATTCCATGGCTGCAAAATCCAGAGCTGGTAAGGAGCCAGGCTGGGCTTAAAACCCACAAAACTGGGCTTAGAGGCCCTCCAAACTTTTTAAAACCGCAGCAAAATCTCTCAACGCCGTCACTTCCGTGGGCTCTGCCTTGCACTCCGAGGTTGTGGAGTTCAGGTGACAAAACCCAAAAACCAGAGGTTTGGATCACCCTGCACAAACCCACGGTTCTCCATCCAGGTCCTGCAGGATGAGTGGCAGCATCCCAAGAGCCTTTACTGGCCCATCAGCTGGGGTAATCCTCATAGTGTCAAAGGCCAAGGGTTTCACTGGGAAGGGATGAAGGCATCCTGCCTCCTCAGGATCTCATTTTGCAGGATCTCATCTTCACCCTGGGCCCCACTTTTAAGCTTCTGACATCAGCATGAGGTTTTCCTGAGTGAGATTTCATTCCATTCCTATGGATAGACCAACCCTGCATGAATTTCTCTCATCCCTTCCTTGAATCTCCACAAACCCTGGGTAGGATGCATCTGTCCAGGAGCCAGGAGGTTTTTAAGGCTTTTATTCAAATCCAAGCTGGGAGATGAAGTGTTTGGGCCAGTGCTGAGCCTCCCCAGGCAGGAGCAGCCATTCCCCACCACAGCACCATGGATTCATCCCTGGAACGAGGGTCACTGTGCTCCCAGTGCTTCCCAAAGGATGCCTGAGCTGCGGGGCTGAGACGTGGAAAGGACCCGAGCCACTCTGGTGTTTGAAACAGCAACATCATTTCCAAAGCCAGCAGCTTCCACACCAAGTCAAAAACAACCCCAGGTGAATCCCCTGCTCCTCCTCCTTCTCCTACAGCATTCCCAGTTCCCTTTTACCCCTGCAGGGGAACCCTGAACAGGCATTTTGCTCTGAAGAGTGGAGGGAGGCAGAGAAGGGGGGTTGCAACCCCAGACAAAACTGGGTTAATTCAGCATGGAAAGGTTTATGTCTCCCCACTGCTCCCCTGTCAAGGGAAGAGAGCACTCCTTCCCCTCTCCATCGATATTCCGAGCTCATTTGCTGCAGTGGGAGCTGCACAGCCGCCAGCCAGGCTGGGAAGCACATCTGCATGGTGATGTAGTCAGAAATTCGGGTCTCCAAATCAATTACTGACCTGCTGCTGCTCCAGAAATTGCTCGGGATGGATTTGCATGCTGGGCGTGGGGAGCGGGAGAGGCTCAGCCTCGTTTTCTGCTTCTCCGGCTGCCTCAGAGGCAGGGCTGTGGTTTATTTTTTGGGTCTGATTAATTGCGCCCTGTAGAATTTTCCCAGTTGTCCTGATTTCACTTCTCCTGGTATCACTTTGGATTGCTGATGCACCAGCTGCCTTTGGAGTGTTTGTTTATTCCTACGACACTTAGGAATGACGCTGATTGTGTATCCCGCTGCCACCCACCCCCTCTTCCTTCCAAAAAATTCTGGAGCCTCCTCATCCCGGCCAGATTTGATGGAGCAGTGAACCTCAGAGATGCCACGTCTCCAGAAATGTTTCTCAAGTGCTTTTCCATCACTGCAGTTATCCACAGGAGACTGAGAGGGTTGGGTTGTTCAGCCTGGAGAGGAGAAGGCTTCAGGGAGAGCTCAGGGCCCCTTCCAGAGCCTAAAGGGGCTCCAGGAGAGCTGGAGAGGGACTAGGGACAAGGGATGGAGGGACAGGACACAGGGAATGGATTCAAACTGGAAAAGGGGAAATTTGGGTGGGATATGGGGAAGAAATTCTTCCCTGTGAGGGCGGGGAGGCCCTGGCACAGGGTGCCCAGAGAAGCTGTGATTGCCCCACCCTTGGAAGTGGCCAAGGCCAGGTTGGACAGGTCTTGGAGCAACTTGGGGTAGTGGAAGGTGTCCCTATCCATGGCAGGGGGTTATATAGAGATAATCTTTATTTTCCCTTCCAACCCAAAATATTCCATGTTTCTAGGGTCTAACACAGGCTGGACACTGACTACATCCACACCAGTGAACTGACCAGTGCCTGGACTTGTCTCCTGGCCCAAGACATCCCTGGCTGTGTCAAGTGGCCATGAAGGAGCTGGGGATGACAACTACAGACCCATCTTTCCCCAAATCCTGGGCAGCAAGGGATGAAACCCTCAGGGAATCTGTTTAAAATCAGTCACACAAATTAGCTCTTGGCACAGTGGGCATCAGAAAATACAAGGATGTTGGGGAAAGGGTGAGAAATAGCAACAAGGCCACGAATGAATGTTAAAGATCAGGCTGGGGTGTCCTCCCTGGCATCCCTAACTCCAGGGATGAGGATGCCAAGGAAGCACTCGAGGATGGGCCCTTGGAGAGCTCCTGCCCATGGATTAACAAGCTCTCCCTAAAAAGCATCTCTTCAAGGGATGGTGCTGTGAGCCTGGAGAGATTTCCTACATCCACTCCTGCCTGTGGATCCACCCACCACTCTGATCCTCACAGTCCCTTTGGGGCTGATGCTCCTCCACCCAAATTTTGGGTGTGGGAATCACATCCTGAGGGACCCCACCTGGGAAGCAGGGAGACAGATGGGGGAGGGCAAAGACATCTCGCAGTGCCCATAAATCCTGCAGGGAGGGAGACCTTGGAAAAGTGAGGGAGCTGAGATCCCATGGGGATCAGAATTCCCCTGGGAGCGGCATTCCTGCTCCGTCAGCTGTGGATATGTGGATGGGTGGTGATGGGACAGACAGAGACAAGGGATCTCTGGAGTCCAGGCTGGTCTTGGAGCTGCAGTTTATTGCTCAGGGTGTGGGTACAGGGGCCCTGCTGAGAGCTGCCAGCCACAGCTCAGAGCAGGACTGAGAGAGAGAGGAGTAGAGGAAGAGTAAGAGTAAGAGAAGAGAGTAAAAGTAAGAGAGGAGCAGAGAGTAAGAGTAGTAAGAGTGTAAGAGAGTGAAGTTCCCGTTACAATGCATTAAATCTTCTTCTACACTGGATATTCTAATTTACACTAACAAATCTAGTACAAGATACAAATCCTATAGCATTTACATACAGCCTATAAGAATCATTACATTACCATACTGTGTTATATTTTAAACCCTAAAAATCACTCTTGGAACCCCTCTTACCAGGTGGGTAGGGTCTGCTCTGACCCTTGGATTCTTGGTGAGGAGAAGGGCATTGTTTAATCAAGAGGGGATTACCTTCTGCTGGCCATGCTATTGTTTTCTAGTTGTTCAGTAACCGAGGCTTGGCATCTTAGACATTGAAACTTGCTTTCAATTCTATTTCACTTATATATTTCATATTCTCAAAGTCCAAACAGTCACATTTGTAAGGCTTTCCTAATTCATCTTTCCCAACAGTCAGCATCACGTGTGGAGTGGGGCTGGGAGAGGGAGCGCCGGTGTGCGCTGAGCCATGAGCAGGCAGAGCTGGTGTCGTTTGTCTCAATGAGCTGGTTATTAATCCTTGCAGCCAGCAAGGGATGACTTTGCATTTCCTTGGCAGTATCGTGTGCTGGCAGCAGAGGAAAAGACAGGAATGCCGGCTCTCCCCTCATTTGGAGAGGACCTGGACACACAGCCATGGCCAGAGGCTGCTCAACCATCCACGGAGACACTGAGGAAGCAGCTGGGGGGTCACTGCCAACACTCAGATCTTCCTAAATTAGAGGGGTGAGGTCTGATCTTTTCAGAGAAAAACAAAAAACAAACAAGCCCAGGCAGCAAGGAAATCCAAGACTGTGTTCCCTCAGAAATCCCTACACGCACAAACAAACCTGCCCACGCACACAGTGTCAGATAAATAAATAAATACAGGGAGGGTTCTTCAGTTCTCCCAGGGTTTTGCCCTCAGCTCACTGACAGAGATCAGAGCATCCCCTGGATAATGTCAGTGCTTGGCTCACATTCCCAGCAGGCACTGAGGGGGCTCAGGATCTGCTCCCTTCCTCAGGTAAAATATCAGCTTCGGAGGATTTTGGGGTTTGATTATTTCAGTTTCTGTTAAGTCTTCTCCTTTTCCTGGTTGCTTGGAGAGGGAGGGTGGTGGGAAATTCTCTCATCAGGTGAATGTCAGTGGTTGCAGGGTGGATTTGGAGGAGAGGGGAAAATACAACAGGAATCAAAGCACAAAAGGATTCCCCAGTCTTTGTGTTCACCCCATCCCTCTGTGGTGGGGAATCTTGTGCAGGGAATCTCAACAGTGCTGCTGCACCCAGAGCTCAAACTGAGTGAACTGGTGGAGCTCAAAAGCTCCATTGAGGTTATTCAGGTTCTCCCCCTGCATTGAAATATCCCCCCTGCAGCTGTTTCCTGAGGGAGTTTCACAGAGCCATTGAATGGTTTGGGTTGGAAGGGACCTTAAAGCTCCTCCAGTGCCACTCCCTGCCATGGCAGGGACACCTTCCACTATCCCAGGCTGCTCCCAGCCCTGTCCAGCCTGGCCTTGGACACTTCCAGGGATCCAGGGGCAGCCACAGCTTCTCTGGGCACCCTGTGCCAGGGCCTCCCCACCCTCACAGGGAACAATTCCTAATTCCCAATATCCCATCCATCCCTGCCCTCTGGCAGTGGGAAGCCATTCCCTGTGTCCTGTCCCTCCATGCCTTGTCCCAAGTCCCTCTCCAGCTCTCCTGGAGCCCCTTTAGGCCCTGGAAGGGGCTCTGAGCTCTCCTTGGATCCTTATCCAAGTGGACACCCCTAATTTGGATCTACAAGGAAACTTCTGGGATCACCTGAATCAGCTCAAACGAAGTTCTGAGCCCCAGGAAGACCAGGCCAAAGCAGAAGTGGGCAGTGCCAAAAGCAGAGCAAACCTTCCTGGCTTTGCACACAACATTTTCAAGGATCACAGATTCCAGCAGCACCTTTGGAGATGGGGGCAGGACATCCCTTTCCAGGGAGTGTCTGATAAGGCCTCTCTGCCTGCAGAGATGAAGGAAGGCAGAGGATTCACTGAAAGGGTTTCTGCACCCCCAGCAACCTTTGAAAATGGCCTCTGATCAGGAAAAAAGGCAAAGAATCTCCATGAAATGGGTAAATCTTTACAGAGCTCACGTTTGTGTCCCACAGCTCCAAGGCTGCTTTTACCCATTCACACAAGAATCCAAGATATTCCCACAAACCTTATCTTTTCTGTCCCCTTTATCTCCCAGGTGCAATTTTTCACTGATTTCTCTCCTCTGACCCTGTCTGCTCCCCATCCTTGCTCTCCTGGTTGTGGATACCTCCTGTCCTGGCCTTGTCTGGAATGTTCCGGGCGCTGAGCAAGAGGGCAGAGGAACATCCTGGTTGCTGGATCTGTTCCTTGCTTTAAGGAATATAAACCATCTCAGGCACTGCCATCCCTGCCCTTCCTTCAGTGCCCACTGTGAGACATCTCCTGTCCTTCAGCCTGCAACCAGCTTTACTCAAAACCTTCAAAAACCACCTGTCTTTGAGAGCTGCACCCCCAGATCAGAAATGGCTCTGATTTGTCACCTGTTTCAGGTGACCAAACTTGCAGGCAAGAAAGTGACAAAGGTCTGCAGCTCATGTGGGCCCTTTTCTGTAGAAACCCCCCAAAATCGGTGTCTCAGAGCCTTGAGCTGGCCGCTGGCTCTGGTGTGGTTTCATTTCCTCCCAGTGTTGCTGTGTAAACACGAATCAGCCCAAATTATTCAAATCACAACTGTGGAGCACGGAGGGAGCGTTAATGAGGAGAAATAGGGAACAGATTGGTGGAGCAGAACGTGTCCTCTGGCTGGAGGCTGGTGGCTCCCATCCAGCACACACAACTGTCCAAACAGTCGAATCAATCCTGCTGGGACAGAGCTCTGGGACAGCTTGTCCAGCCCCAGGGAGCCTGGATGGCCCAGCACCAGGGGATATTTCCATCAGGAATATCAGTCCCTTGGAGGCTGACTCCATCGTGTTCTGGGTTGGGAGGGACCATAAAGCCCATCCCATTCCACCCCTGCCATGGGCAGGGACACCTTCTACCATCCAAGCTTCATCCAAGCCCTGTCCAGCCTGGCTTTGGACACTTCCAGGGATCCAGGGGCAGCCACAGCTTCTCTGGGCACCCTGTGCCAGGGCCTAACAAGGAACAATTCTTTCCCAATATCTCATCTATCCCTGCCCTCTGGCAGTGGGAAGCCATTCCCTGTGTCCTGTCCCTCCATCCCTTGTCCCCAGTCCCTCTCCAGCTCTCCTGGAGCCCCTTTAGGCCCTGGAAGGGGCTCTGAGCTCTCCCTGGATCCTTCTCCTCTCCAGGTGAGCACCCCCAGCTCTCTGAGGACAAGTCTCCAAATCCCAGGGCTGTGAAGAGCACAGAAATGGCCATTTCCCTTCCCAATCCAGGAGTGCCACAGCTGCAGAGCTGCATTTATTCACCACTGCCCTGCCTGGCTCCCTGTCAGACCAGGGAGAAGATGCCAGACACGGGGAACAGGCATCCATCCTTCCCCAAAACTTCATACAACATGGCCAGGCCTTCTTCATCCTCCCTCATGGCCTTGCAGGTGTTTAAAACACACCTGGACATGGCCCTCAGCGACCTGATTTAATTAGACCTGCTCTGATCAAGGCATGGAATGAGATGAGCTCCATTAATTCCTTCCAAACTGAATTATTCCACAATTTTAAATTGCTGCTGTGGTTTGTATTAATAAGATAACTACTACCAGCCACCAGGCCAGGAACAAATTCCTGCCCTGGGGGCTACATCTGCTGGTTGGTTTCTTGTTTAAGATAAACTTTTCCAGATAATTTTTGAACATCAGTGACACCAATACCTGGAATAAATGGGAACCACTCACCCAGAAAAGTCCTGGCAAAGCCTTGAAGGAGGCTCTTCAAAGGTGGGAATGGGATCTCCTGGGAGCTGTTCAGATTCAGCAATACTGGAGAAATTCATATTGGAGCAATTTTCCAAAAGCAAAGCAGGTGTTACAGGTGGAAAGGGTAAAGCGAATTCTAAGGAGGGGCAAATTCACATTTTTTCATGGAAACCTCTTGGTCTGTGGAGAAAGCCAGACAGAAATCACCTGCATCCATTCCTGATCCCACTGCAGCATGAACTAAAGCAGGAAACCACCAGGTCAGCCCTTGAAGCTGATGTTTAAACTACCTGGAAAACATCCCAGACATTAAACACTTGGAGCTGCTACAATAGGGTCAGAATAAGAGAAATTACACTTGGGAGGGGGACGGAATGAACCCATCAATCTTCAGCCTCAGGAAGAGCGATTTTAAAACCTTCAGGGGCAGGAATTTCAAACTTGGCTGGAGCACCAGGAAAGGCTGCACCAAAGGTGTTTGGGTTTCCCTCCTTGCTTTGCTGGCAGTCCTGTTTTCCACCTGTCTGGCCCAGAAACGTGGAAAATCTGGGTGTTTTGCATTGTGGCCCTGCTTCCTCCTCCTCTGAAGTATGAAAGGATCCATTGTCCCCATCCTTGCTTCAGAGGCAGCAGCATTTTGGAGGGACAGAAGCCAATCCTGTGTCCAGGAGCTGGAGGAGCTGTCAGTATTTCCCAGAGACTGGATCCCTGTTTTCCACCCAGGCTCAACTCAGCTGGGAAAGTGCTTAAAAACGGCCTCACTTCTCAGAAATGTGGCAGCTCCTTGCTGCAAGGTGCTGCTCCTGCTAAAAGCCGATATGAAATTGTTGGGATGCTGGATTATTTTGTGTCAGTGAAATTCAGCGTTGGTAAATGAGCAGATGGAAACTACGGATAAACTCAGGAATATTTTGAGGCACAGCCAAATTGGTGAAGGATATTTTAGCTTTGCCTCCTCCTGTTGTGACAGAAGAAGGGGTGAGGGGTTTAAGCTGAAGAAGGGTTGATTTAGATTAGATAAAGAGAGGTTTTTGGTTTTGTTTTTTTTTTTACAATGAGGGCTATAAAACACTGGCAAAGGTGAAAAGCTGTGGCTGCCCCATCCCTGGAAGTTTCCAAGGCCAGGTTGGATAGGGCTCAGAACAACCTGGAAGATATCCCTGCCCATGGCAGGGTTTTGGGACTGGATCACCTTTAAAAGGCTCATCCCTTCAAATCCAAACTATTCCATGACTCCACCATTCTCTGCAATCCATTCTCCAGCTCTTCATGCCTTGCCTGGTCTGTTCCCATTAACAAGGTTTTGTGGTTTGTCTTTGTAGGGATAATTTCTCCCAAACGAGACATCTGAATGCTCTCAGCTGTGCTTGGCTCCAGCTTTTCCCTGAGAGTGGTGAGATCAGTCCATGCAACTCCAGGGACTCCTGTGCCTCCTCCTGGCTTCCCTCCACAATGGAATCCAGTCCCATCCTTGTTTCCATGCACCTGATTTCCATCTGCCCCTGTTTGCTCTAAGATCTTTGCACAGGAGCTAAAATGAGGTTGGGATTATATTTACAATCCCCAAATGCCCTCTAGTAATGGTTAAATAAATCCCTGGGATTAGCAAGGATGTTCCCCAGGCTGGGGCAGGCTCCTCTCCTCCAGTCAGACCCTGCACCCCCATCAGTGAGGTGGGTCAGGGCTGCCCCTCAGCCTCCAGCACCCAAAATCAACCCCTTTCAGATGCAGACACACAAAGAATCCTTGGATTCTGTATTTCCTGCTAGCTTTCAGGAGTCTGGCTCTGGGATCGTGGTGGGTTGGTGGAAATGAAGCTTTTAGGAGCTATGGGGTGTTGTTAAGGTCAGAAAAGGGGACATTTTCCAATGGGATGGGTTTTGGGAGGGAATTTGGCTCACTGATCCCATCTGATCTGAGTCTGGCATGAAGCAGCCCCTTTCCTGCTCGGGGACCACCCTCCCCACCGTGACACCCCACGGCAGAGCTGGCCCAAGGAGCCAAGGCCAAGTCAAAGGGCAAAGAGAGCGAGGATTGCTGCTCTCCATCATCAAATGTGTCCTCAGGCAGGTCCTGATCTCATTGAGGGTGTCCCTGCTCATGGCAGGGGGTTGGAAAAAATGACCTTGGAAGGTCCCTTCCAACCCAAGCCACGCTGTGGCTCTGTGAGGTCCTGGCTTGGCAGAAGGAGCTCCACGTCTGAGGGGCCTCACAGACCAGCCATGGGGAAGGAGGTTCCCAGAGGAAGGAGGTTCCCAGACTCTCCACCATCCTTCCCTTCAAGATTTGAAGCAAAACCCCTTTACTTTGCAGGCAGTGGGACTAAAGCCATGTGAGGAATTGTCACAACCCAGCTGGAGATGTCCATGGTCGGCCACATCCATCAGCCAGGAGCCTCCAGGAGCCCTCTCTGCTGTCACAGACACAAGAATGAATCCCACTCCATTTGCACAGAGCCTTATATAAGATTTATATGAATCTTCCCCTCCTACCAACCCCACATTCTCTGAAGGAAGCGTGGCAGGGACCCAGAGCTCCTCAGAGGGCAGGACACCATTCATTAGTGTGGAATTCCAGGACCAATTACAGCAGAAAGGCTGAAAGGAACCGAAACAGAAAGATCAGCCCCAGCCCCCAGCTGCCAGGTCATGTCCAGGCCTTTGCACAGTGGATGGAAATGCAAAGGGAAGTCTGATGGCTCCAGGAAGGGTAATTAGCTCGCAGTGATGAGTGGGAGACTGGGGACAATGTTAGTGCAGCATAAATCATCTCCTAAACGACCCTTGTTTATTTATGATGGGCTCCCATGACCTGTGCCCTGAACTTCAGTCTCCCCCTCTGCTCCCTCACCCCCTCATCTCTGGGTTTCTGCCTGGCTGGGTGGAAGGCAGGGCCAGCCTGTGGGTTAGAAATGCAGATAAAGAGATCTGCAAAGTGCCTTGAGAGGTTTTCGCTATTATTTCCCTGCCCTGAGGGAGCAGAAATTGCACACAAGCCCAAGCTGGCATCCCAAGCACCACACCCACATCGTGTCTGTCACCTCCTGCCCCAGCTGCCCTGGCTCTCCTGTGCCACAGGCTGAAGAATCCTCTTTATGCCTGCTTGGCTCCATGGCTGCACGTCCTTATCTTTGATTTTCACCCCAGGATGGTGCTCGTGATGTGGAGAGAGGATCACAGAATGGTTTGGGTTGGAAGGGACCTTAAAGCTCATCTCATTCCACCCCCTGCCATGGCAGGGACACCTTCCGCTGTCCCAGGGTGCTCCAAGCTCTATCCAACCTGGCCTTGGACACTCCCAGGGATGGGATAGGCACAGGTTTATCAGAATTCTCCATCTCCATCCAAACCCTGAAGGCGTCATCAGGAAAATCCTCCTTTTCCCCAAAGAGCCCATTATTTTCAGTCCACCACCCCCTTGTGCACAGGTGCAGTGGGTGTTTGGGTCACTGGGATTCATCCTGCCCAAAGCTCTGCCTAAAGTTCTGCCCAAAGCTCTGCCCAAAGCTGTGCCCAAAGCTCGTGCAGAGCAGGAGCAGGGCCCTGAGCCTGCCTGCAGCCCTTCCCGTGCCACTGGAACTAAATCAACTCTTTAATTATGCCAGGTTTCTCAAAAAAGGGACAATTTCCAGGGAATGTGCTTAAATATCTGTATCTAATGTACATCTTTGCAGTGGTTTTGTGGGTACCACCATGGGCAGGGAACCGACCCCCCAGGGCCCTTTTGGGGGTAATTCCCTTGTGAGTTCTTGAGCAAGGTGTGAGACACAGGCACAACTCGAGGTTTTCTGTCTTCAGTCTCTGGTTTATTCTTATCTTATCTTTGTTTGTCTGAGGACCAGACTTAACATACGAGAAGCAGGGTACAAGAGGGGCAAAAATGGCCTCGAGAATCTCAAACCAAGGCCTTTTAAAGATATAATATCCAATTGTCTCTTCACACGTATATTGTTTTTACTTTATTACCAATAACTTCTTCTAATCTACATATGTGGCCTCCATGTCACTATTATTCTAAACCAATAACTATCTGCCACCTACACTACAGAACATGGAGTGAAAGAAGAAGAAGAAGAAGATGAAACCACACCCAAAATCTCCATTTTGGGTCCCTTTCATTCTCATATTAAATCCTAAAAATCCTAAACCTTTTGTCTAATAATCACTATTACTATCACTATCATCTATTTCACACTTTATGTTCTAACTCATCCCAAAGCCTTGGCAGCCTTTGCCAGGGACAAAGGTTAAAAGCAGTGCTCTGCTGGCACTCAGGACTTCTCAAAACAGGCAGGGATATATTCCCTGTGTCCTGGACTCCCACAATCTTGAAGCCAGCAGGGGATAGTGAGACCTCCAAGGGGATGGGATTGGGGCAGGATGGGCTCTTGGTGGTGCTGGGTGACCCGTCCCTTGCTCAGCCCGTCCTGTGAACGGGATACAAGGGTCAGCCACGGGTCAGCTCTGCCCTAAACTATGCAGATACCCTATAAATAGATGCAGTTTCCTGCTAGAGCCTGGTTGCTGCTGTTTCAAGCCAGATCTTGATGCTGGAATCCCCAGGGAAAGCGGAGGGTGTGCTGGAACAGGGAAGAGCGGCCCTCGGTGCTGTCCAGGCTGACCCCAGCACCAGCTTTTCTCCCCTGTCACCGTGCTGGGGAAGGCCAACACTTTCTGGGGTTGAAGAAAACTCATCTCCTTCTTGTTGAGATGTGATAATTCCCTGTCTTTATTCCCTTTGACTTGCTGCATCTCCCTGGAAGACATGTCCTGCTGAAAGGCGAAGTGCCTGCCTGATCCAAGAAAGGAAATTCCTTCATCTCCATCCATTTTCTAAAGCAGCCCAGAGAAATCTTTGCCAGGTTTAGTTGGCTTTGAGCAGCCTGGGGTAGTGGAAGGTTTCCCTGCCCATGGCACGTGGTTGGAATGAGATGGTTTTTAACATCTCTTCTAATCCAGACTGTTCTGTGATTCTGTGGTTCCACCTTGGAGCAGGGATGTGGGAATGGGAGCTGTCCTGGCAGGTCTTTGATCACCCCCAGACCCAAAAGAGCATTGGCAGCAGTGGCACAAACCTTCCTGTGGGTCCTTCCTGCTGCTGGCCCTGGCTCTGCTCCAAGGATTCTCCAGGCAGGGCTTGCAGGGAGGTCTGTGCCCTGCCCAGCTGAGGGCAGGGGGAGATGATTCTCCTCAGACTCAGCCTCACAGTCCAGCTGGCAACCAAAAACATCCTGCCCTTCTTTACCTGCCAGTTTTTCCCACTGGGACTGTGCAGTGGGATTTCCACCTCCAGTGAAAAAAGGGAGATCTCAAGCTGGGGAGGGCCTTTGGTCTCCAGCAGTCCTTGGCCAAGCCTCTCATAGAATGGTTTGGGTTGGAAGGGACCTTAAAGCTCATCCAGTGCCACCCCCTGCCATAGGCAGGGACACTTTCCACTGTCCCAGGCTGCTCCAAGCCCTGTCCAACCTGGCCTTGGACACTTCCAGGGAAGTTTTATAAGTGTATAAACAAAATATCGACAGCATAACTGGTTCAGGAGCCCCTCAATTAAAGTTAACTCTGCAGGTGCCCCTCTTTGCTGCAGCTCAGACTGGGTTAAACTCAGCTCAAACTGCTTGGTTTTCACAAAGCAAGTCACAGACTTCAATTTGAGGGCTGGGGCCTCTGACCTCAGAACCCCAGGGAATTTGTGCTCCTGTTTTGATTGGGACTTGGGGTTTCTAGGAATGAGTGTTACTGCACCCAGACCTCACAGAAATCACTGGAGCCATTTTTAGGCTGTGAATGGCTCTTAAAGAAGGGCTTTAAGATACTGAACTGCCCCTTTGCTGCCCAGCTGTGCCTCTAGCCCATCATTTTCTATATCCAGACACACACAGACACAGCTCTTTGTTCCCTCAAGATGAAGTCTGCCTTTCCCTGAGCAGCCAGGGCTCAGCGTTTTTCTCCCTCTGACCCATAAATCCTCGAGCACTGTGGCTGAGGAGGTCCCTAAAGGTGACACAAAGATCCTTTGCCTTCTCCCAGCTCCTGGCACAGCTTCCACGATGTTCAAGTTGTGTTTAAGACCCCTCAGACAGCCCAGGGTCTCCCTAGACCCCTTTCCCTGAAGGTGGCCACTCTTAAATCACCCCATGCACTCAAAGCCACCCTCGATGCCCCCCAAGGTCCCCATCCATCCCTCACTCCCCTCCTCCCTCCTCAATCTGCTCAACTTCGAGCAAAACCACTGAAAAGGAAAGTGTGTTCCCAGCTCCAGCCCCCAGGGAAAAGGTCTGGGGAGCTAATTATAAACTCCTGCATCAGAGCCATCAATAATTCAGGGAGCTCTGAAACAGCTGGGGACGAGTGGCAGGACGGGCTCGTTCAGTGCCTGAAGCACCCGGGGTCAGGGTGGCCAAATCCTGGGCAATAAATGGGATGCATCCATTTATTATTATGTCACCTCTGCATTTCCAGGGCCAGACACCAAATTCAGGCTCCCCCATCCTTCCTCCTGCTTCAATGACAAGTGAAGGTGGCAGGATCCTGCCTCTCTCCGGGTTTCAAGCCACCAAGCTCCAGGTTTCCCCCCCAGAAAGACACAAGTCCCATTCACCACCTCTTCCCACGCTCATCTCTGCACTTTTCTCTGCCCTGGGTAAGATTTTGAGTTTGTTAGAACAGGGTTTTATTCATGAGGTCGGGGTTGGAGTATCCATATGGCCAGAAATGCTTCTCTCTTCTTCTCCTTGAGACATTGGGTTGGGGCTGCCACATCTTCCTGAGTGTCCCTTAAATTCAGAGGGAAGGAAAACTGGAAGGAAAAAGCCTGAAGCTGAAGTTAAAACAGCACAAAGGGTGTCTTTTGCTAAACTGTGAGTTCAACCCATCCTTGGGTGCATTTCCCATCAGCTGAGCTTCTGGGTGGACTCAGCAAAACAGAGGGATTGCTTTTGTTGAAGCAGATAAAAATGGGGTGTAGGCTCCTCATGCCATGGGAGAGGGGACAGGGGGACGTCCCACCCACAGCACAGAGCACTCCATGCAGTTAAAATTCCAGGAAAAACCCACACAGGGACTAAAATTATGGTCCTGACTACCCTGGGATGTGTCTCCATCCTGATTTAACCACTTTGCCAGCTACTAGGAAGAAAATTAACTCTACCCCAGCCGAAACAGCTGGAATCAAGGATCTTAGATTTTTTTTTTTCCAAGCCGTGATTCTGTGAAACAAGGACAGTCCCCAAAAACTAGGGCCCTGACATGCCCTGAACATCCTCAAATGTGGCTGGGAGCAGCTCTCAAGGGGTGGTTGTGTGATTTGGGGTGTCCCTGCAGCAGCAAGAGCTGTTCCCTGCAGCTCTCCCAGCTCTCAGCTGAGGCTCTGGCTCCCTCTCCTGACTCCTTTTACTGCTCCAGCCATCCTCTAAAAGCTCGTGGGGAAAGCCCTGGGATTGCTTTTCACCCATCAGATCCAGGCCAGGGGCATGAACAAAACCTCTGAGTGGCTCCAGAGTCCCCAAAATGCAATTGTGGAGAAGGTTCACTCACTGGAGTTTCTGAAGGAAGAACGGGGTGAAATGTGCTTCAAAAGCTCTTCCAAAAAACCCTGTTAAACACGTTGGACCAAACCAAAACACCACCAGCACCGTGCCAAGCGTGGCCTTGCATATTTGGGACACATCCCTGAGGCCCACAGCGAGAGTCTGCCATGTCTATCTCCTCCCAGTGCATCTGGCCTTTCATGTGGGACAGACCCTTTTGCTTCTCCAAGCCCTGGAGTCCATCCCATATCCTGGGATGGGTTCCATGGCCTCCTACCTCCCCCAGAATCCATGCCAGGCCACCTGCAGCTCATCCTTGGGATGTCTGTGCTGGGGAAGGTGAACCAGGAGAGCGGCAGCAGCAGTGGTGAGACAGAGGAGGGAACATCCCTGAGCCAAGCCTGGGGTCCAGGGAAGGGATCCTGAAGGATATTTAGGAGGGGGACATGCATCATGGGGATAAACCTGTTTAAAGAGGAATTAGTAGCTCCAGGAGCAAGGAAATCCTGATGGAAAACACAAAGTTACCTTGCAAAGCAGTGCTTGGTCCCTTCCTGACAGGGCTTGTCCCCTCTGGGGGTGACAACAATACAGGGCTCAGTCCTCCCCTTGTCCTTGTCCTGGATGTCCTCTGTCCCCCAGTCCTGCTCCTCTGACGGGCTCCAGGCTACACCAGCAGGTGGCAAGAGGAGCCCACATTTTGGGGTGAAAGTAACCACGAGTGGGAGAGAGACCTGGGAGCCACCTGGGGGGGCTTCTCTTGTGTCTGATGTGGGGTTCAGCTCAGCCAGGGCATCTCTCTCGCTCCTTCCAGCTGCTCCTGCCTCAAATTTTCCATGCATTTGGCTTTTTTTTTTTGTTTCTCTGCCTCTCAGTGAAGTCAACCCTGGGATGCAAACATTGCTAGGGAAGGGCTGATGGGCAAAAGGAATAACACTCAGGCCTGTAATGCTGCATTTCCTTGGGAAGAAGGCTGTAAAATACATATGGCATGGGAGACTGGGGGAGAAAAAAGGGGAATGGCCACGTTTCAAGACCTTCAGGAAAAAAAAAATTAAAAAACAATGCTGGCCCCATGTATCCTGTCCCAGCAGAACACCTGGTTGTGCTCCTTGACTGAATTTCCTTGACCTTCTTGGGAGAGATTTGTTTCCCATCCCAGCACTTCCCATTCCCACTACTGGGAATTTATTGGGATTTATTTCAAGAAGCTCTTTCCTCTCTCTCTCTCTCTTCCTGTCTTCCATCCTGGCCCCCTGCTTATTCTACAATTCCATGATTTTGTGATTCTGTGATTCCATGAAAACAGGGGAGGGGAGAGCTGGTTTCACATAAACGAGTGTACCCCACTTGTGCATAACCATAATTTTTTCTTGAAAATACAAACCAATCAAATATCCAAATCCAGTATTGGGGGAGTTTTGAATCATCAGCCCCTGCTGACATCATCAGCACAAGGTCCTCAAAATCCAGGGTGAGGATGTGATATCCAGAGGATGTGATAAAGCAAAGCAGCTTTTTGGCCTGGGCTCAATGTGTGAGGATGGAGAATCCTCCACCTTCCCACTTCAAAATCATTCTTTGAGCAGCTTCTCTGAGTTTAAGGAAGAATCCTGGGTCAGATGTTTCTCTGACACCAAGCTTGACCATGAAAAAAACTTTTCATAGAATCCCAGAACAGGTTGGGTTGGAAGGGAACTTAAAAACGACCCAGTGCCACCCCCTGCCATGGCAGGGACACCTTCCACTGTCCCAGGCTGCTCCAAGCCCTCTCCAGCCTGGCTTTGGACACTCCCAGGGATCCAGGGGCAGCCACAGCTTCTCTGGGCACCCTGTGCCAGGGACTCACCACCCTCACAGGGAACAATTCCTTCCCAATATCCCATCCATCCCTGCCCTCTGGCAGTGGGAAGCCATTCCCTGTGTCCTGTCCCTCCATCCCTTGTCCCCAGTCCCTCTCCAGCTCTCCTGGAGCCCCTTTAGGCCCTGCAAGGGGCTCTGAGCTCTCCCTGGATCCTTCTCCTCTCCAGGTGAGCACCCCCAGCTCTCCCAGGCTGGATCCAGAGCAGAAGGGGATATCCCTGAGCCAAGCCTGAGAGCAGAAGGGCTCCAGCCTTTGGAGCATCTTCTTTCCAAAGACTTCTCCTGCTCCAGCAGCGCTGCTTGCCCCCAGCACACCCCAAATTTGTGCAGTTGCTGCACCTTCTATGCCCAGAGCACAGCAACCTCCACCAGCTCTGCCCCATCCTCCCAGCCAAACCAGTGCCAGTTTCTGAATGGCTTCTGCGGAGAGGACAAGTTAAGCCTTAAATTAAACTTTCCACTCCAACAGGCACCTCAGCAGGATCAGACCCCTGCCCTGGCCAGACAAGTAAAGCTGTGTCTGGCTCCAAGGGCCTTGGAAGAGATGGAGAGGCAGCTTCTGGTGGAGTGGCAGGTGGCTGCCATGGGAAGGGATTTGGGGACTGGCAGGAGAGTGGCACAAGCTTCCAGCCCAGCAAATATCTGATCCTCAGCCATGGGAAAAAAGCCACCATTAAAAAGCATCAGCCAGAGCCCTGAGTGGAATCTTCTTGGCAGTAATGGAACAGTGATGGAAGAGCATCCAGGCTCTGAGCTCAGTGTGAGTGGCTCTGCTGTCACTGCATCATCATCATCATCATCATCATCATCATCATCATCAATCATCATCACTGCATTCAGAGTCTGAATCAGGCCTGAAAACTGAAATAAGGCCTTTCAAACTGCCAGAGGGCAGGGTTAGATGGGATATTAGGAAGGAGTTCTTGGCTGTGAGGGTGTGAGGCCCTGGCACAGGGTGCCCAGAGAAGCTGTGGCTGCCCCTGGATCCCTGGAAGTGTCTAAGGCCAAGTTGGACATTGGGGTTTGGAGCAGCCTGGGATGGTGGAAGGTGTCCCTGCCCATGGCAGGGGGTGGAATGAGATGGTCTTTAAGATCTCTTCCAACCCAAACCATTTTATGGTTCGACTATTTTCATGTGCTTTTTTCTATTAAATTACAATTTATTTTATTTGTCTCTAGCCAACAGCTTGGGGGCTGTGGACTGCAGTCCCTCCATGGATCCCAACCCAACAATGTCTTTTTCCTCCTGTGCACAGCCCTTCATCCATCACAACTCCCTTCACACCACGGCTGTAACCTCTGGAGCACCAAAACCTCCGAAAATTCCCAAGGCCCTTTCATAGACACATTCTCTGGAGAGGGCTGTGGTGTATCCCCAGGGACTGAGGTGCCACTTTTCCCATGGAATGCAGACGCTGATGGCCTCAGTCTCCTGCCAGCTGAGGCCCTGGGGTCACTGCCAGGCCTACGTGCCCAGGGATGGGTGGGAAATGTCCTCCAAAAGGTCAGGATGACCTCAGGCCAAGGGGCTTGGCTGCTGTTGCCAGGCAGGAAAGCTGGAGGTGGGACATCTGCTCCTGGCACTGATCCCGGGACACGCTGCCAACGGAGCAAACACCCCAGGGTCATCAGCACAAAAATGTCTGCTCTGTCACCCACGGTGTGACCAGAGAGACCCTGCTGCTCCTGGGCAAGGGACAGGGCAGCTTGTCCACCCAGAAGGGCTGAGGTCCCATGGATGGATGGATGGATGGATGGATGTGGATGGATGATGGATGAGTGGATGGATGGATGATGGATGGATGGATGATGGGTGGATGGATGGATGGATGGATGGATGGATGGATGGATGGATGGATGGATGGATGGATGGATGATGGATGATGGATGGATGATGGATGGATGATGGATGATGGATGGATGGATGGATGGATGGATGATGGATGGATGGATGGATGGATGGATGGATGGATGGATGGATGGATGGATGGATGGATGGATGATGGACAGGTGTGTTGCTGTTTTCTGGGCAGCTCCTCAGCCAGACACCATATTAAAAACAGCTCAACAAACTTCCAGGTGAGCCCTGTTCTAGTTAAGGTTTTGCAAGGCCTCTGCCTTCCATGGAGGTGGTAAAATTCATGGAGAAGTGAGAGGAGAGGTGGTGGGGTCAAGGTGTGGGCCAGGAGACTTGTGGGGGAACCAGAAGATTCTTTGCTATGTGGTTTAGTGAGAACAATGGGATCCAGTCAAAGGTTGGACTTGATGACCTTGGAGGTTTGTTCCCACCTTAATGCTAATATTAATGCTAATATTGCATTCTCTGTTTCTGTGATCAGCTGTCCTGGGCTTGGATGAGCAGGATCTGCACCTCACTGACCCCTCTTCCTCCTCCAGCTCCTCCCAGTTCTGGTAAATTTGGCTCTGACACAATTGGGAATTACTTTTGTTTGTTCTGTGTGTCAGCTTCCACACCACCTTTGGGTGGGGGAAAGACTGCAGGAGGAATTTGGGTTATCCCCAGTTTCCAAAGTATATTTTCCTCCAGCAACGCCGAGTGTGACATCTCTTGGTCCCTGCCATGACTTCAGACCTGCTTAAACCACACCCAGCCATGGAAAAAACACATGGATGTGGCAGGAGCAGAGGTGATGAAAAAAGAGAAGCATGAATAAAGGGAAATTGCTCATTTATTGACCTTTCCTCCTTTTACCTTCCTCAAAGGCAAGTGCACCTGGGAAAATTGTGGAAGCACATGTGTGCCCCCCCAGGATGGGGCTGGACTCAGGCAAAAGGAAGATGTTTTATTTCAATATTAGACACCCACATAAATCACAAATCCACACCAAACCAAGTTTTCCTAGAGCTGGAGCTCAATAAACCACTTATCCCATGAAACAGCATCCTTGGGGTGATGTTTGTGTGCAGCCAAGCACACTCAGACACTCTGTGACGAGTTCCCTATAAACAGCCTCCCAAAAAATGTCATTTTAGCAGTTTATCACAATGTAGGACACGATGGCAAGCCATATCTGAACAATTAGGTGTAATTCCTGTATTTCCCAAAGGAATATTGCTGTGGATATAGTGAAAAACTGATCCCACTAAAGTAAGCAAGATATTAAGATAAAGAATTCTTATAAATAAAACAGTGATAAAATATTAAAACTCACTGTCTTAAAAATTAATTACAGATTTTGGAGCTCACACAGTTCATATTTATTTCTAGAAGATTAATTTTCCCTTAAAATTACAAGGATTAGAAAGGTAAGGATTTTTCCTAAACCTCCTATGAGTCTCTCAGCATCACAAGGGTCCAGGAAGAAGAGCTTTAAAAATGCACCAAATCTGGGGACTTCTGGGCCATGTTGGGTCAAAGGGGATGAACTCTGGACTTTACTTTCTCTCCTCTGACTCATCTCTTTTGCAACAGCTCTGCCGGTAACAGATCTTTAACCTGGAATTGTGGAAAGGCTGGAGAGATGAAGGACCCTGGCATCAATGTCCCTGTGGTGCTGAAAAAGATCGGCTGGCGGTGTCCTTGGAGCGCGGTGTGCCCTGCCAAGAACCTCCTCTCTTTTAGGATTGGTCCAAAGCTCATCAGGGAAGTTCCTGGGGATGCATTCCCAGCCCAGTTTTCCATTCAACTTCACATTCACCTGTGCAAGAGTTCACAGAATTGTGGAATCATGGAATGGTTTGGGTTGGAAGGGAACTTTGAGAGAATCCATTTCCACCCCCTGTCACAGGCAGGGACACCTTCCACTATCCCAGGCTGCTCCAAGCCCTGTCCAGCCTGGCTTTGGACACTTCCAGGGATCCAGGGGCAGCCACAGCTTCTCTGGGCACCCTGTGCCAGGGCCTCCCCACCCTCACAGGGAACAATTCCTTCCCAAATTCCCATCCATCCCTGCCCTCTGGCAGTGGGAAGCCATTCTCTGTGTCCTGCCCCTCCATCCCTTGTCCCCAGTCCCTCTCCAGCTCTCCTGGAGCCCCTTCAGGCACTGGAATGGTCTCTCAGGTCTCTCTGGAGCCTTCTCTTCTCCAAACTGAGATATCAAAGCTCTGCTTGAGGTCAGAAGAAATATTTTCCAGTACCCAAGGTCTTTTCTACTCTGGGGACCCATAAGTAATGGGGGGAGAGGGCACAAGACTGTTTATATTTTTTGTTAAAAAGCTTAAATCCCCTCAAAACTGAACATTAACCTGTGTGCTGCACCTTCTCATGAGCTCCAGGAGGCTGCACAAGGACTATAGGGCCAGGAAAACATCCCAAACTGCTCCCAGTTTCAGAAACAAGGGCAGGAAACAACTTTCTTTCCTGGCTGAGCAATGCTCACTCCAGATTTAGCTTTCATAATGGTGCTGCTGAGGCATAAATGCCTTTTGAATTGCATCTCCCCGGCTGTGTGTGCCAGCTCTGAGCAGCTCTGGGTCATCCCAGCCATCCTGAAATCCCTGGGTTTGTTCCAGGAGCTGCCCCCTCCCTGCCCCTCAGCCCCAGCACGCCACAGGCACTCAGTGCCACGGGGAATTTAGGATCACATACAGTTATGCTATGAAGCCAGAAATAGCCTGGAGAGCATTGTCTGGCCTGAGCTCCAGAAGGAAGGCAAATGTCAGCTGATACTCACCTAAAATAGACACAACCTGCCTGCAGGGGGACAGGAAAGCCACCAGGGCTGGCTGAAACACAGAGCGTGGGGAGCAGGCTGCAAGGTGGGGATCCCAGCCCCTGGATTTCCCTCTGGATAACCCAGATGCTCTCCTCTCTTCACCTCCCTGGGCTCAACTTCTCTTCCCTGCAGGAATGCAGAGCTCCTGACAAACAGCTGGGAGCTTGTGTCCAACTCGAGGAGCAGCAGGAATTTTCCAAAAGCACAGGGGTTAATCCCCCACATTCCTCACACCTTTCCACTGAGGGGAGGAGCTTCCTCCTCTTCCTGCACCTGTCTGATGTCTTAAACAGGCAAGAGAAGAAAGCAGCTCCAAACTCCATCCAACCTGGCCTTGGACACTGCCAGGGATCCAGGGGCAGCCACAGCTTCTCTGGGCAACCTGTGCCAGGGCCTCCCCACCCTCACAGCCAAGAATTTCCTCCTAATATCCCATCTAAACCCACCATCCTTCAGTTTAAGACCATTCCCCCTTGTCCTGTCCCTCAATCCCTTGTCCCAAATCCCTCTCCAGCTCTCCTGGAGCCCCTTTAGGCCCTGGAAGGAGCTCTGAGCTCTCCCTGGATCCTTCTCTTCTCCAGGAGAACACCCCCAGCTCTCCCAGCCTGGCTCCAGCTGCAGCAGCTCTGGAGGCAGCACCATCACCTCTGGCACTTCCAAAAGCCAGGCTGGGCTTGTGTCAAACAGGACTCGACAAGATGCAGACCAAGGATCAAAGGGAGCAGCCGGGAAGAGCGCGGTGCCGCAACAGCCTGCGAAGCACCAGGGCCACGTTAGTCATACACCGTGGTCAGAGGAATGTCCTCCCCACCAGAGTTCCCATCATTAGAAAGCCGAGGTGTGGGAGGAGGGAAAGGCCTCCTTGCACCTGCAGGGAGGGTTTATCCACGGATTAAGGAGGCAGGGTGGGGCTGTGGGGAGTGATGAGTATGATCTCCTCACCCAAGCTTCTCCTGCTGACCCATCACAGGTTGTGCAACACCCAGAGGCAGGACCTGCTCAGACACAGACACAGGGACCCAGCAGGGCCTCAGTACCATCACAGCCAAGAATTCCTTCCCAATATCCCATCCATCCCTGCCCTCTGGCAGTGGGAAGCCATTCCCTGTGTCCTGTCCCTCCATCCCTTGTCCCAAGTCCCTCTCCAGCTCTCCTGGAGCTCCCAGCACTGCTCTCACCTGCTCCAGCCAAGGATGACAAACCCAGCATCCATCTGCATAGGATTTTATTAAAGTAGGCATCACCCAAAACTAACAGTAGTTGAAAAAATATTCTTAACAACCCATTTTTAAAACTTTTTTTTTTTGTCCTGAATAGGTAATTTAACAGCCACAGTGCTCAAGTATCACAAGGGAAGTCTCAGCCCAGAGGTCAAACTTCCAACTGGTAGCAAAAGGTGGATATTTTGTACCACATCAAGTTGGTTAGATACAGAAAAAAAATTGTGACATCATTACAAGAGAAGTTAATGAAGAAGGCATGGGGGGAAAAATAGACAGATCATTGGTGAGATTGAAAATGGGAATTTCAAACAGGATGTGGACCTTGCAGACGCATTTAATAACATTCCCTGATTGTCACCACACTTTCCTCCAAACCACTCTCTATTGGAACATGGTTTATTTCAGATTTAAAAAATATTAAGTTGCTTAAATGGCTGCTCCTAAATGAGGCCAGTAACATCTTGGCAGGAAAAACAAAACTCTGTTCAAAATGCCACAGGTTTGAATTTCACCTTTGCCATGACACCTGTTCCAAGGCTTTTATGTAATTCCACCACCAAGGACAGTGCTTCAGAAGAAAGAACATTCCTGCTCCTCACTCTTGTTGATTCCAATTAAACTGGAGCTGGGAATGAGGGTGAGAGATCAGACCCCAGGACTCTGAGTGATGTAAGGAAATGAAGTGAGATCCATCAACAACTCTTTATTTTCCACTTCCCAAGGGTGGAACAGAGGCACTGAGGAGTGGACAAGACACTTCAGCTCCTTTCCAGCCCTTCACCTGCTGGCTCCAGGTCCCTGGGAGATAATCCAGTCTGGATCCCATCCTTTGGGCAGGGCAGAGGAGAAAGTGAAGTCTGGAAATTCAACTGTAATTGTAACTGTAATTTAAAACTGTAAATAAGTGTCTCAACAGGAGACACTGCTACAACAAAGCCCAGCCAGTCTCTCCTCACAGGGTGTGAAGGGAGGGCCGACTTCACTGGCCCATTGGGCCAAAAATTACATTTGAGCTAGGCGAGAGTTACAACAGCGGACAAAGTTTAAAAATTTGTCCTTTCAGCAATGTAAACAATATAAAAATGTCTCAGTAACAGCCACGACCCTTGAACTTAAATACCTGGGAAACTTCTACTTTGCCCGCAGATGAAAATATAAAATACATACAAAACCAAGAGATACAAGTCTAACAAATGCTTCAAATAACTGGGTTTCACCACAGAATCTTCAGTGGAAGGTTACTTTTGTGAGGAAACATATTCCCTGCAGGAGAACTCCTGCACAAAGAGACGAAGATCTGATCACGGCAGGGTTACAGAGAACACAATAGACTCACAACCACCAAAGCACTGTCACAGAAAACAGAGCAAACAAATTGGAGGCAAAAAAAACCCACAAACTTGAATGCTTTTTACCTACACACACTACTGGAGTATACAAGACAAAAAAAAAAAAAAAACAACAAAAAAAAACCAACCAACCAAAAAACAAAAAAGGAGAGCTTCCTGTAGGGAATTTCCAGTCATTTTGAAAATGAAAGGTATTTTTCTTTGAAAAAAATCAAGTCCAAAGCTCCCAGAGGCTGTTTCTCAGCTAGAGTACCTGACATCTCAGACTCACATCCATGGAAACTGGTATTTTACCTACAATGACTTTCCTGTCTCTCCAGTTTGTCATTTCCTGAAGTTTCCTAAGTAGCTTAATAAAACTCCCTTGTTCATCCCAGAATCTCCTGTGCATGAAACTCTACGAGCAGAACAGCCCTCAGCTGTAGCTAGAAGATAGTTTCAGCTTCTGGATCCCTCTCTGAAGAATAAAAGGGTTACATATAAACAGCCTATACATACACAGTGCATGTAGAAAATGGGGTGAACAGGAAAGATTTCCAAGGCTGACCTGGCTCTACAGTAAGGCTCCATCCTCAGCCCACCTTTAAAACTTGTTCCAGGCAATGTGACACTGTGCAGGGACCCCAAACAACTAGGAGAACCAAAAGTACTGCTAAAAACCCCAGCCAGGGGCTTGGCCTCCCTGAAATCCCACCCAGACTCACATCCATGGAACAGCTCTTTGGATTTCAGCTCTTCCTCCATGGTTGCACTGAAGGCAGCAGCACTTGCAGAGAGCAGGACAAAGCTTTGCTTGTAAACCTTGTTTTTTTTTAAAGCACAATGAGAATTCAAGTCCTATTCCACTTCACATTTATAAGCACCATCATAAGAATGCTACTCTGTATGCCCTAGGTATAGAAAAGTGTATGCTTAGACAGCACTAAAGAGAGATATAAATAAGAGCTATCGAGCAAAGTTTGATTTCAAACTAGAATTGCAACAACCCCCTGCAATTTGGAAACATGAAACAGCTCTTCTGATGTCTCTTGTAAGCAAAGAGTAAAAATGATCTTGCCACAACCTAACATCCTCCACCAGGAAAATGCAAAACCTATTGTTAACTTTTCAGGATATGCCAGGCTGGACAATGCTATCCCACGTTGTTTGCCAAGGAAGAGGCAGGAATGATTGGAGAGCCATCAGCCAGGACTAAGTGCTACTTTTGGTGCTTTTCCCTAAGTGTGAAAGTTCAAGAACTCTGTGTTTGCCAGCAGTGCTGTTTTGGGACAGCACCCAGTGCTGTTGTTTATCTAAAGGACATTCTAGCTACAGGACGTTTCTGTCCAACTCTGTCACTACTTACGAAAATTAGTAACTGACGTGTTCTAAGACTCAGAAAATTAGAAACTAAAATTCACCCATTTCTTCTTGGTCCTCTGTGGAAATCTGGAAACATCTGAAAGCATTTCAGTTAGCTTGGGCAATCCTAGAGTCAGACCCAAGGTAGCTAAATATGGTGGTCACCAGCTCGGGGAGGTCATAATCGTGTTTCCAACCCCAATCCCTGCGGGCGTTGCTGTCGTCGAAGTTCATGGGCCAGCTGTCAGCTGCAGGGGAAAAAATAGAAAAAGAACCAAGTAAGGTGAGGCTTAGGGAAAATCTCTCTGAACTTTGAGATGTTTTGTCATTACTAAAGCTGAATTTTGAACTATAAGACTTGAACTGCACAGGAGCAATTTGTCAGTTCCTAAAAAGAAAACAGACTTTATTTTGTCCCTGATGATGTTTGTTCTTACCTCCTGCCAGGGAAGATACTAACCTATGGCCTGCCTGACTTGATCCACGTTGTAGGTCACCTGGAGCTCAGGGACATACTTCTGCACCTCCTGGGCCAGCTCCTCAGGAGTGAAGCTCATGGCACTGATGTTGTAGGTCCTCATGGTCAGGGCTTCTGCAGGGGCCTCCATGACCTCCAGCGTGGCCTTCAGGCAGTCATCAAGGTACATCATGGGCAGCCGCGTGTCTGGCCTCAGGTAACACTTGAATTTGCCAGTCTTTATGGCATCATGGAAAATCTGGACAGCATAATCTGGGGAAGAGAATAATGGATGTGTACAAGCTGTGTTGTGCACTTCATGGCAATCAACAAACCTCAGGCCAACCCCAAAGTTTCCTGTCTCGAATCTGGCAGTAGGACTGTGTGATATTCATCATGAAATCACAGAGTGCCTTGGGTTGGAAGGGAGCTTAAAGACCATCAAGTTCCAATCCTCTGCCATAGGAAGGGATGCCACTCACTATTCCAGGTTGTTCCAAGCCCTCCAGCCTTGGACATTTCCAGGGATCCAGGGGCAGCCACAGCTTCTCTGGGCACCCTGTGCCAGGCCCTCCCCACCTTCACAGGGAAAAAATTCTTCCCAATATCCCATCTATCCCTGCCCTCTGGCAGTGGGAAGCCATTCCCTGTTGTCCTGTCATTCCATGTCCTTTCAAAAAGTCCTTCCCAGCCCTCTTGTGATGCACCAGTCACTCACCAGTTGTTCCCCCCCCGGGCTGGGAATCAGCAGAGATAATCCCGGGGTACCTGAGGCAGCGGAAGTCCAGGCCGTAGCGGCAGTGGTAGTACTGGGGAGGGGGGAGAAATACAGAGTCACACACCAAGGGTTGGTCACATCCCCACTGGTTTCACAGGAAAAATCTGACACAGGATGAACCTTCAGCTGTCCCAGGACAGGAATGAAAGGAAAGGAATTACTGAACAGTCTCCATGCCCTGCCTCGCAGCTGATCTCCCTGCTTGCCCTTTTCCAGCTCACATCCGCATTGGTGGATATGGATCTTTGACATGGATTGTCATGCTACTCATGTAGAGTCTGCAATGTTCAGAAACTGAACATTCCCAAGTTTGTGAGACTTTTCAGGATAATACAGTCCTCCGATCTACGTGAGGAAACTGTATAAAAATATCAGCTTTAAAAATGTTGTTTATAAATAACTACAAAGCCAAAAAAGAAGCTGTGCATGTGCAGACTACCAAGACTTTGGCTTTAAAGTCTTTTTTTGGAGAGGAGGAGCAAAAAGTCATCACTGTGCTGTCACAAGGCTTTGTGAACTATCCTTTCTGCAGTGCCATTCACATTGGCACAGAGGCCAAAGCCATAAGAAACAGGGAAAGAAGTGACACTGAAAGTCAGCTGTTTCCCAGCTTCCCATGCTTTGTGCTTTTCCCAACAAAACTCAAAAGATATTTGACCTTCAGAGCTGCCTCAGACTATTGCTGAGTAGTAAAGACTGAAGGAAGGGAGAATGGGGGAAAGAATGAGTGAGGAGTCTCATAAAAGCAATGAAGTTCCAATCACAGAATCATGGAATGGCTTGGGTTGGAAGAGACCTTAAAGAACATTCCAACCCCTGCCAAGGACAGGGACACCTTCCACTATCCCAGATTGCTCCAAGTCCTGTCCAACCTGGCCTTGGACACTTCCAGGGATGGGGCAGCCACAATGTCTTTGGGAAACCTGTTTCAGTGAAGTTCTCCCAGACCTTTTAGGAAATGAATAAAATAAATTCTCACTTCTCCCATGAGCTCAGCATGGACCTTGGAGACTCCATAGATTGTCCTTGGTCTCTGAATGCAGAGATCAGGAGTTGGATCTCGAGGAGAGGTGGGTCCAAAGGCTCCAATGGTGCTTGGAACAAAGAGCCTCAAATTATGCTCAGCTGCAATATCCAGAATATTGTGTAAACCTGGAAAAAAAAAACCCCAAAACAACAGGATTCATCAGAATATTTCTGCTTTCTCAAGCCATTGTGGGAATTAGAGAATATTCTCAGCTGGAATGCACCCAATAGGATCATCCAGTCCAACCCCTGGCCCTTCACAGACACCCCAACAATCCCACCCTGAGAGCGTTGTCCAAACTCTCCTGCAGCTCTGGCAGCCTTGGGAATGTCCCCATTCCCTGGGGAGCTGTTCCAGTGCCCGACACCCTCTGAGGAAGAACCTTTCCCTGATATCCAAGGCAAAGCTGCCCTGACAGAGCACCCCAAAGGCAGCACCCACCAGTGATGTTGACAGCTCTGGCCAGGGGCACGTTGGCCTCTCCCACGGCGCTGAGCAGGGCGCTGTAGTGGAACAGCCACGTGATGCGGTTGTTCACCACAATCTCCCGCAGGTTCTTGTAGTCCAAGATATCAGCGAAGATAAAAGGACCTGGAGGAGATGGAAGCAGTGGGAAATTGGCTGTCAGGAATGGATGGAAAAAAGGTTCTGCATGAAGCTCAGGCTGCTGTTTCTACCACTCAAATACATCACTAAACAGCAATGTTGAGGAAAAATTTTGGCAAGTTCCGGTGAAAATCAAAGAATCTTAAATCCTATTCTACATCCACCTCATAATAAAAATTCCCTGAGCATGTAAAAACAATGCACAAGTTTCATTTCCAACTTCCTCCCTCCAAAAGAATAAAGCACCTCTTTTTACAGCAGGAGCACAACGTGCCTCAAATACTTATTTGAGTCAGCAAAGTGGCAAAGCAGCAATAAAAAAAATGCAGAGAGAAATATTTAGGAAAAGGGAATAAGAGAAGAAACCAACATCTTGGCAAGATTTCAAAGCAGAGAGGCATTATGCAGAAGGTTTGAACAGCAGCTTGTCAGTGTAATCCACTTATCACTTTGATAATTAGTTTATGAACATCAGAGGTAAAGTCATGATTTTTTTTTTCTATGTGCTTCCCCAGTCACTTACCACTATAAAAAACATTATCTGCAGGCTTTCTAATGTCAGACAAGATCACATTGTTCTTTCCAAAGCGTTTCCTGTGTAAAAATACCCACAGGGAACAGTGAGTCCACAGCTTTTTGAGATAATCCATCAGTTGCTATTTTGTTTTGCAGGAGAGATAGGAGAGGAACAATATTTTCCACAATAAAAATCAGTTACTACACTAAACAAAAAAACCCCCAACAATCCTTTAAATATCAACACAGCATCTTAAAAAATGATAAAATACTTCTAGTAGCAGTCAAGGTCTGCATAAGGATAGAGAGTTTTTTTAGAAAGTGAAAATATGTTGGGAAAAGAGACTTTCCTACCCTTTTCTTACTGAAAATTTTACCCAGGGATAATTTACTCTTCTGCAAACAAAA